>VKOC01000002.1:11774112-11790846 GCA_009364415.1 Spea multiplicata
GTGTAAGTGTATGGATTGGAATATGTGTGGATTGGTAAGTGTGTGGATTGGTGTATGTGTGGAATCTGTGGATTGGTATATGTGTGTGGATGGGTATATGTGTGGTTTAGTATATGTGTGTGGATTGGTAAGTGTGTGAGAGTGATGGGTGTTATGCTGTACCATTTCCAATGAATTTTTCATTATATAATTATGCTCTAAAGTACATCATAACTCCCATCACTCTATACTGTTCCATACAGTGGCAGAGCTGGGAGACAGAGGCCTTGCACCCCCACTGCAGGACTCCTGAAAGGTAAGTGAACTTCAAAGAGGGAGAAGGTAGATAGTTAGGCGGGGGTAGATAGGGAGAATGGGTGAGATGGGGGATAGGGGGTAGATAGGGCAGAAGGGAGTGAGAAGGGGTAGATAGGGCAATCATACTCCTATCATGCCAAGTCTGCCAGTATATCCTGGAATCTGGGTATGCCTGGACATGATAGGAATGTCATTGCTGTTAACAAAACCAAAGGGAGCGGCTGCACAGAAACCAAACCAAAGGGAGCGGCTGCACAGAAATATTGTTAATATACACAGGCTTTTAGTTGTCCGGGTGCTCCAAAAATAGCCAGATATATGTTACCAAAGAAAAAATGGGCACTCACGGGTCTTTGCCTTGAGAAAGGACTGGAGGTGGTCCGAAACGTTGGCAGTGCTGATTGAAATCAACTAGTGTTTAATGCACTTTACTGCAAAGACCCGTGAGTGCCCATTTTTTCTTTGGTTACATATATATATATATATATTATTAATATTGTTATTTAATTGTTTTGTCCTATTTTGGTGTGTTACTTACTTTAAATAAATGTGTTAGATTTTTTTTATGGTGTGGGGGGGTCATATTTGGTTTCGGCCAGGTAAATGCTGCATTTTCGGTTTCAGTCCAGAATTCGTTTCAGGGCATCCCTAAGCCAGACAATGAAGTGGTAGACCACACCACATCAATGTTTGGCTTAGTATATAGTGATAGGAGTTATGCTGCACTATTGTCAATGCCTGGCTCAGTGTATAGTGATAGGGATTACGCTGTACCACTGGCAATGTGTGCCTCAGTATATAGTGATAAGTGTTATGCTGTACCACCGTCAATGTATATAATGATAACAGTAATGCTGTACCACCTTCAGTGTCTGCGCCGGTATATAACGGTAGAAGCTATGCAGTTTTAAAGTGTATGTGGGGGGGGTGCCACATACAGGATCCGCCCCAGGTGCCAAATACTCTAGGTACGCCCCTGAATGTGTATATGTTTGATACTGTATGGTGTGAGTGTGGAGATATGATGTTAGACAGCATGTGGATGTTGGTTTATGGTGTTATTACGGTTGTGTGTGTCACTGACAACATACAGCATTACAGTGTCAGGAGTAAGTCTAGAGTTACTGGCACCTGGGAGCATGGATCACAGGAGGAAAAGGAGCGGTAGAAAGAGTGTTCGTGTATACTGTATGTGTAAATATATGATGTTATAGTGAGTGTATACGTGTTAGATTGTGTGTGAGTGTATTGTGTATAGGACACTGCAGATACAAGGGTATAGAAGTTTTTATATGATGAGGGAAGACACAAACACTCAAGTATGTTGAAAAGCAGCTGGGTAGATGTATATAGCACTTAGGGAATATTTCTGCTCTTATTTAAGCTATCTTTATTTCTACATGCAAATTCTTAATACAATATGAATTAAATATTACACGCATATATATATATACAGAAAGGAATCACTGTTTTTATAAGCCTTTAACCTAGATGTTTTTTTGAACCTAGCAACACCCTTGGTTGCTGGGAAGTCACCATAAGAAAAGCCCAGGCTCTCTGCATTCTGTGTTTTCATCCATCAAGGTAGTTATCCATCAATGGGGGCCCAACAAAAGTCAGCTTGCCATGGGCCCTGCAGCCCAATAAAGATGGCCCTGAGTGGAGGCATGGGTAAAGGTAAGTGATGAAGCATTGTTGTGCATTTAACTGGTGCACCATTTAAGCCGATGAAAGTCTTCAGGTGTGCAAGGTGCTTCAACATTTACCTCAGTGGAACTAACCAGGCCATGAACTGACATTAATTTAGGAGCACCTGCTCACACTCACACAGAGGCCACATTTTACCCACATTCAGCCGCAGCACACTAAGAATGCACCTGGAGAAAACACCTGGATTTTACGTAGTAGAATCTGCTATAGGAAGTAGATGCTGATGAAGAACAAAGTAAAAATAGGCTCAGGCACAGCAGAGATAAGAAAAAAACATACTCAAGCATTTTTAGATTTTGTCCATCCATTAGCTGCATGCTATATTTGTGTGTGCATTTTTTTTAATCTCAGGCTAAAATAAATCATTTAATTTCTATTGCAAGATGTACAAAAGTATTGAGCTGAAGTAGAACAAAAAAGAACTGTCCCACTTAAAACCCTGATACTTGGGAGGTATGGCGGTGTAGCATGTTTCTTATGGGAAAGGGTGGGTATTTGTTTGGCTTCTTGTTCCACAACTTTTGCTTTAAGGACTAAGAATCTCTGTGACAAGGTCCCGGGAAATTCAAGCTTCCCAGACACAGGCTGACAAACCCATGCTTAATTGGGCTCCCACAGATAGTTTTCTGAAGGAAGTTGCGGATGTTCCAACCGTAGCTGATTATCACACTAGGACAGAAACTGACTCTCCTGATGCTCCTCATGATAGAATAATATGGAAAATATTGGCTAATATACTGTGTGACAGCATGGAGTGGGTTCCACAAACATCTGATATTTCCCCAAAAATATAGGAGAGCCCTAGTGGAAATAGCTCATGCCATTTCCCTCGCAGAGCACCTATGTATAGCTAATTCACTCAACTTACCCAGGCTCTCTTTTGGCAGGGGTGTCAGGGGATATGTGATAGTTTTGCAGTACCTGTGACACTTGCCAGTGAGCAGGGAGGTGGGTGACTATCCACATGCTTCCTTGCACCCCTTGCCGGTTATTGGGAAACCATTTTGCAGAGTAACATTAGACATAATTGGTCCCCTAGCGAAGATCAGCCACACTGGGAAGGAGTACAGCCACTAGGTACCCTGAAGCTGTAGCCCTTTTCCACTATGTCTGCAGAAGCCCTTTGCAGATGCCCTAATTATTTTTTTTACAAGAGTAGGGTACCCAGTGAGATCATATTTGGTTAGGGTACATAATTTACCTCTGATCTGATACAACAGATCTGGCAGGTCCATGGAGTAAGAAGAATTAGTAGTTCTCCATACCACCCCAGACCAATGGGCTCTGTGAACAGGTCAATTTACAGAGTTCTCTCCATATGAGCTCTTATTTGGCAGGAAATTGCAATGGCCCTTACACTTTTTAAAGGAATACTGGAAAGAGAAGAGTGTGGAGAAGGAACCCCTATTATACCTTATGTAAAAGAGCTTAGGGAACTTTTGGCGATTGATGGACCTGGTCCGTTAAATCTCAGACCAAACCAGGCTGAAGCTCTGGTACGTTCAGATAAAAGAGTACCTTGAATGTGAACTGGAGGTGACAGAAATCTGTGCTCCACTGACTGAATAATCAGAGGGATATCTGTTACCTGATCTTCTAGATACTACCAGGGAAAACAGCTCTCTAGAACAAGTACAGATAGGCACCCAGTTAGGAGCAACGGTGAGAGGGCAGGGGCTGCAAGCGTGGAGACAACAGGGTGAAATGTTTAAGGCCCTATCTGGTGTCACAGCCTTAAAGCTCCTGGCATCTCTAGGGGTCATTAAACTCTAGGCATCCCTGTAGTCAGGAGCGTAACTAGAAACCACAGGGCCCTGGTGTGAAAATTGCCCCCCAACTTCCACAGCTGGCGGGAGCTATGTTGCCCCCAAACAACTTGTCTGTGCCTTCTTTGCCCCTTGTCCCCTTCCAAAAATGTAAATACACTTACACAAATTACATACTTACACATACTCACTAACACACATGTACACATTCATCTAACACACAATCCATCTCACCCTACTTTCACATTCATGCTCTTACACACACAAGTACACATTCATGTTCTCTCTCTCACACACACGTAGACATTGATGCTCGCGTCCATCCATACATATATACAAACACATATACATATATCCCACCTCACGCCCGCCCCCGCTTACCTCTCACCACGCCTGCAGCTTTCCCTGTGATGTGGGAGCAGCCTCGCTTTCACTGCGATAGTTTCAAAAGGTTTGGAATGGGGCACACTTGGTCCCCTAAAGGCACGGGCCCCATCACTGAAGGGCTGAAGTTACGCCAGTGTCTGAAGTCCTAGTATGCAATAAAGGATGATTCTATCCAATTTTGTGTGGATTTGCGGTTTGTTGCTTTAGTAATTGAATCAAACTAGGATTTACAATGGGTTAAAACAAAATCAGAATAGACAATATGAAAGCCAAGCTCCAGCTGATTTAACCGCACTGAAATGCAAAACAATCAGGTAGGTTATTCTCCTTAGTGAATGAAACACACTGAGAAAATGAATGTCTGCAGAAATAAATGATTAATTCATTCATCCTTTGAACAGTGCAACATATGCAAAGCAGATACCCACCAAAACAGAAGACAGATAGACTGCCAAATTAGTCGGGGTGAAATGTCAGACGCGGTCTCGCTTAGCAGCTCTTAATCATTGGCACATTAACACATATACCCGTTTAAGAGTAACATGACTCAAAACGACATCATTATAATAGAGATTTAACAAATCAAATATAAATCAAATTATTTACACACCAGGCGGCCGTAAACTAGAAACGCTCAGGGCCCCAGTGGCGAGAATCTGTTAGGCCCCCGCCACCCCCAACCCATCTATGCCCTTTCTCACTATCACCCTGCTCCGCCTCCCTACCCCCTTGTCACGATCCCTCTCCTTCTCCCTCCCTAACCGCCCTTCTCACCAATCTACCCTCTCTTCTCCCCTACCGCCCTTTCTCAAAACGATCTCCCCTCTCCTCCTAACGCGCCCTTCTCACATCTACAGGCTCTCCCTCCCTACACCTTCTCACGATTCCCCCTCTCGCTCCCTAACCGCCCTTCTCAACAAATCTACCCTCTCCCTCGCCTACCCCCTTCTCACGATCTCCCTTTCGTCCCTGCCGCTAACCGCCCTTTTCTGCACAACCTACGCCTCAGTCCTCTACACCCTTCTCACGATCTACCTCTCCCTCGCCTACCCCGCTTTCTCACGATCTACCCTCTCCGTTCAATACAATGCCGCGGCTCAGCGTGAATCGCCGGCACCCGAGACCAAAACGCTCACCCCCCAACACCTGCACTCTGGGCAGCCTGAGGCAGGCCGGGCAGCAGCGGCGGCGGGGAGCAGAGGAGTCGGCATTTCTGTCAGTCAGGGGGGCGGGCAAGAGTTGCCGAGGCGTTCGTTTTCAAGCAACGCGGCTCGCACCCTTGGGCCCACTGACTGGCAGAACTCCAGGGCCCGGTTGCAGTCGCGACCCCTGCGACCCCGGTAGTTCCGCCACTACCCACAAATAAAGTATGGCACTTATGTATCAAAATAAAGAACGTGCATGATTCGCCCTCAATGGCAAACATTAGAGATCAAACGGTATCTGTATGCCATCTTGTGGTCAAATGAATGTACTACAGGTTGCGTAGTAAAATGATCATATGACCAAAAATTATATTCCATGTGGCATAATGCCATGCGTATTACAAATAACTTATGTTTATTATTTTTAAACTTTTGTTTAAATATTTTATGTGGAGTCTTGTAAGATTTGACTAAAAGAATGCATCACTCTTGGTGAAATAAATATTTTTCTGATTGCCTGCAAGCTTTGGTGTTTTGTATGCTGCACAGTTACTTACTGCTAGATTTTGTGATTTTGAAGTCCCTGCTTAAAGATTGCCTGTTGAGGCATGCTGTAGATCTCACAAATATACTGAGTAAACCACTATCTTTTATACTTATTAAACATTGTGCCATACTGGTATAAACGATTGGTTTGGTGTTGTGTATCTCTCTCTACTCTACTGTATCTGCAATATTCTCTAAATGATGATTCTGCCAGTGGCGTAACCATAAGAGTGGATGGATATACCTGCAGCTAGGACCAACCTATTTGGATTTAGGTGTCTTGTTGTCTGTGATTTGTTTAAAGATCCATTCAAGGTAGTATTGGGTCAAAGTATAAACTACTGGGCTTTTTTCTGGCCACAGCTGGAGGCCCAAACTGGTTATGCCGACCACAGTGTAGAGCGTAGCTTTGCTTCTTTTGCACATCAATAATCCTCCACTATCCCCCTGTGTGAATCAAATAAAAGAATGCAATTCTTACAAAAGGATACCGTTACGTCCGTTGTTTCTCGGCACGGTTTTATGAAACAAGTACTGTCCAGGATGTTGAAAACCTTAACAATGTAGCATTACTGAGTAAAAAGAGCATGCGGAACAAATTAAGCTTACCTGGCAACTATCAATATTTCCCTGTTTGTATTCTGCACACAGATTGTAGTAACCCAAAGCACCATTATACCAGGCTGGGCGGTTGCAGCGTTCCACTGAAATCAAATTCACAGGAACTTCCTGGGGTATGTTTGATGTTTCCGTGGCTGAAGAGAAAAAAGAAATGCAGGGCTGGCCTCAGAAGTATTAGGGCCCACTAAAAACCTAAAGACTGGGACCCTGCCCCATCCCACCCCATGCTCCTCACACCTCCCTTACAATGGGACCACCAGATCCAAAGTTGCCACAAGGGCCCAATCATCCTTTTTAAATCACTGGAAGGGGGCCATGGAGGAATATAAGCAAACAACTCTGGGATAAGGGGAACGTCCATACATATGTACAACATCTATGGATAAAGCCATGCTTACAGGCTTCTTCAAGGAAACCCCAGCCTGTGATGTCACAGTCCAATCCATTTTGATCAGAATCACTTGTTTGGCAGGGAGGCATGCTGGCGATTGGCGATGAGTGTATTCGTCATATATAATAAGCTTATTCAGCCTGAATAAGTCATTGCTCTCAGTTTCAGGGTTGTATTTTTCAAGTTTAATCTTTTGTTGTATAGTTTAGGTCTGAGCCTTTATCCCCATAAACCACATTTTAGGGCATTAATACAGTAGTACCATTTATCTGAACATATACCATGTTTTCAGGATTTTTTATGTCACAAAAGGAACAGGCCCCCATTAGCTGAATTATTACATGATATATAGACACGTACAAATGGGCCAAAAGTGATTCAGACAAATTTTTTGGCTCCTATTTGGCCCATTCGTTTATGGACGACACGTTTCGTTTCCTGCGCATTGGTTTTGGCCAAAAAAGCAGGGGAGGACCTCACACTCTCAGTCTTGTTTACTCATTCTCTCTGAATTTCTCCCTACCTTCTCCGCTGACCACTTCTTCTCTAGCATTCTATGGCAGAATTGCACCACCTAATTAAAAAATCCTCTATACATAATAAAATTGTCCTTGCATAATGTAAGGCATTTGTTGGTGTTCATCCATAAATAAAACTATATAAGGACAGGTCTTGTCATGGGGCATACAGAACTAATGCCTGGTGGGTCACTATCACTGTACACTGTGGACACCAGACCATCACAACTATATGAGCTTGGTGGACATCCCATTCCAAAACCATGGGAATTAATATGGAGTTGTCGCTACCCTTCCCTTGTGGCAATAAGAGCCTTTATTTTTCTGGGAAAGTTTTCCACAGGATTTTGGAGGATGTGGGAATTTTTGAGGTTAGGCACTGATATTGGGCAAGAAGGCTGAGCAAGAATAGGTGGTTAAGGTCAGGGGCTCCTGCTCGAACAGGAAAGGCGTTCCCCAAACAGGTGCCAAAGAGTAGAAAACATTAAATAGTTTAGAATGTCTTGATATGCTGTAGCATTAACATTACCATTCACTGGACCTGAGGAATGAACAATGATCCAATTTATATTTGGCAGCATCCCTTGATTACAGTATCACCACACAGCCATTATTACTATAGAGAGACCTGACCATTACACCAACAGGGGCTTTTATGACATTGCAGTCTAAATACATAGATATTAATATGTAGTTGCCCCCTCCCTCCTTTGCAGATAACACTCTTCTGGGAAGGCTTTTCACAAGATTTTGGAGTGTTTCTGTGGAAATGTTTGCCCATTCATCCAGTAGAGCATCTGTGAGATCCGGCACTGATGCTGGACAAGAAGGCCTGGCTTACAATCTCCGTTCCGGTTCATTCCAAAGGTATCTGACGGCATTTAGATCAGGGCTATATCCGAGCCAGTCAAGTTCTTCCACACCTAACTCATCCAACCATACCTTTATGGACCTTGCTTTGGGCACTGGGGCCCGGCCCTGCTGGAATAGAAAAAGGCCTTCCCCAAACTGTTCCCACAAAGTTGGAAGCATAGCAGTTGGTTAATATTTCATTCCTAAACCTTGATAATGTCCTTCACTGTGCAGCTTTAGATGAAGTGTTAGTATTACAGAAGATGCTCATTTTCTTTTTGTCTTAAAGTTCAGAAAAACCTTCAGTAATAAGTCAGATGTTGGAGTAGATAGTAGTAGTCATTTGGTGTACAGAAACACCACTCTTTTCATATTATTTTTATCCATTATTTTATTAGTCAAATTATAAAGTCATATCTTCACAAATAAGCATGCATCCTCATTCAGCGCAAAAGCCAAATAGTAGGTCTCCTACACTAAACCTGATATGTTTTTTTTTGAAGAGGGTGGGGGGGGGGTTTACACCTTTGTCTACAGCTGTTGTGACCAAACAATATTTTGTTTCTATATACAACTTTGTGCAAGTACTGATAAAATCTCTATCACAAATCCCTTACACCAATAGTACTAAAAAATAAAAACGCAATAAAGGGCAATATGTAAAGTATGGATGTGGCCTTGTTGAACAAAATAAATATGTATGTTGGTTATGACCGTAACCAGGAGATGCTGCTGAACATAAATCGGGTCATTGTTCAGCTGTGGCACTTACAGTATAAAAGGGAAGCCTTTTTAAATCGATTTTCACCTACAATTATTATGCTTTATGTGTTTCTATTTCAAAGGAAGGCCCTACGCCTCCTGTACGATATTATGTATAATTTGTGTGGGTTCATTAAATATAGAAAAAGTGAATCAAGTTTAACAAAAATATTGTAAAAATGAAGGGGTTAACCAGTCATTCCTCTCACCAGACTGATTTGAGGAGTGTTTTTGTTTGCACCCAGAACTACAGGAGTCACATGGGATGGTTTGAGTGAGTGAATGAGCAGCAGTTACACTGTAAATCCATGCACAATAAAAACTTTCCACAACCATCGCCAGAATTACGCTAAGTTAGCCACATAAACAGAATACGAAGAATAAATTCGGGGCCAATCAGAACCAGATGACTGCACATGAATAAGGATCTACCAGTACTCCTCAGCATTGAGGAGACCATTCATTTTGATCAAATGCCCAGCTCCATTTGTAGAAATGCAGTCCCAAACTTGCCTGGAACCTCCATCATGCTTCACTGTTGCATGAAACCTGATTCTTGTACCACTCTCCAGCCCTTAGGAAACAAACTGCCTTCAGCTACAAATATTTACAATTTTGACTCATCAGTCCAGTTCCTTGGCTGACCAATATTTCTTTGTGCTTCTTGAAAAGAGCTTGGACAGAATATCTGGAAACCCTGTCTGCCTAAAACTACCTTGTGTCTTGCTGCTGTGCTCAGTCTTGCCATGGTCTATGACCACATCAACCACAATTAACCCTAAACACCCGATTAACTATAATTGCCCCTAACTTTCAGTAGCCCAAATATTAATTTTATACTCACAGTTAGATGAGTTCTTGAGCCATTTGGATGCTATAGGAAATGGGCAGGGCCAATCAGCACTTTGACTTCACCCCTTTCTTGTTGTCACTGCCAATTGGCCCCGCTCCATTCTCCCAGTCCCTCCTTGCAGCCAATCGGCAGTGACTGCAGGGAGGGACTGGAAGAAGGAAGTAGGCGGCCCAATCGGCAGTGACTGTAGGGAGAAACTGTAAGTAGGAGCTGCTGTGAGTCACACTTAAACTGATTATAAAACGAGGGGTATTTTTCAGAGCATTGAAAAAACCCTCATTTTATAATCGATAAAAATCGATTCAACTAATCTAGGGCTGAAACAACGAATCGATAAAATCGATAATAATCGAAAACGGAAATCGTTGTCGACGATTTCCGTTATCGATTAATCTAGTGATCAATTCGTTGTTGGAGCACTCGGCTCCTTTTACCTACCTCCGCGAGCGTTTCCCGGCTTCTGCTACGCGCTCTGCAGTCTCCACCTTCTTTGAGCTTCAATTAAGAAAAGGATGTTTGTCCGCGTGTGAATAAAGTTTTCAACTTCTTGAAGCTTGGAAGTGGTCAGGGTCAGAGTGTGGATGGAGGGCAGGGTGGGAGACTGGATGCAGGGCAGGGTGGGCGTGAGGGTGCAGGGCAAGAGTGGGAGACTGGTGCAGGGCAAGAAGTGTGGGTGGGCAGGTTGGGGTGTGAGTGTGGGTGCAGGCAAGAGTTGGAGACAATGAGTGCAGGCAGGAGGTGGTAGGAGTAAGAGAGTGGGAGACGGAGATAACTGGGTGCGGCAAGTGGGAGCTGGGTGCAGGGCCAGGGTGCCGGGGCAAAGTAGTGAGGTTTAGTTATTAAAACTATTTTTCATACAAGTATTGTGTTTGGGATCCTTGTATTTTTGAAAATAGTTTTTTTTTTATTCACATCATAACAAATAAGAATGTTAAGGTGATACAAATTTTAAGTTTGGAATTTTTTAACATCCAGTTAAATTAAATTTTAAAATAACGAAAAATTTGAACATTGATATTTTTTTTATACGCGATTAATCGAAAAAAATAATCGGAATCAAACTATCGATTATTAAAATAAATAGTTGTTAGCAGCCTATAAACTAATCCATAATGAAATTTGTTGGTATGCTAAATGGCCCGTGCACCAGGAACCGTTGGGTAGCTGTCAGCATTCCTGTAATTAGAACTCAACCTTTTCTTGCAATCGCTTGTAGTCTACTCCAGGTTGCAGCCTTGCAGAGAAATTCTGGGAAGGCATCAGAAGACTGGGCAGAAGTTTTTTTTATTGTCTTCATCTTACAATAGAGGATGTAATTACACTCAGACCTTTAGAGAGACTTTAAAAAGACATCAGTAGGTTTGTCTCTCCACCATGGTCTAGTTCTGTCCAGATACATAGGAACACACTGCCCAGCATCCAAAAAGTGTAGACTTGGTCCTAGCTCTAAAGAAGGGCACGGACAAAATGACAGAAGATGCATCTCTTGCCAAAGATAAAAAAGGTAGCTGAAGTAAGAAAATTTAATTTCCTACTTTGGATCCAAGATTACAAGGGTTTTTAAGATTTCAAAATGTATACTTAATCTGGAATTGGCAAACTGGCTGGGAGGGCCTTTTTTTAGACATAACATAATGTCACTCACCTACTGCTTTCAACTACAATGGCTGGTGCACACTTCCATTGCTTCTAACAATATATGGTTATTCCTGACTGTTAAAATTCTAGGCAGAGATACAATTACTAGATATTGTACAGTAGTCACAGTAATGGGAATAGCTTTATTCATAAAGCCAACAAGCATTCCATACAGCCACGTTTTCCATAATTCCATATTCAGTAAACAAAACAAACCAAACGCTGTAAAACTAATCAGAAGACATTGTGATTTGTCATTACAAGGTTTCAATTAAAACTTTAAAATCTGCAAAATAATGGTATAATAAATGTTTTCAAAGCAAAATCTTGGTTAAAAGCTAAATGGTGCCACATCTCCACTTCAAACTTTTGGTGCATTATCCAGCAAACAAAAATTCACAAAAAGTGTTTCTTGTGCCACATATATACACACAGAAAGAGTCCACCATGTTTTACTTGGCATTGCACTTTCTAGGACTGGTTGTCTAACACAAACCTAATACTTACTGTAACTGCGTGTCCCTGCTGTAGTGATTACTGAAAAGCCTTGAAGTCCTAATGAAAACACCAGATATATTGAGTTTCTATTTTTTCATCTGTGTGGTACATGTAACTACATTGCTATCGTTGCCAGTATATATAGCCTGCATATAGTAAGCTTTATAGCAAAAGCTTACCTCTTCCCACCTCTATGATTCATTACTAGGGGCTGACTACCTACTCCAATGTTAAGTGCGACTCAATCTGCATTATCTCGGGAAGAAATGCATTTCTTACCCATCTGAACTAAAAACAAAAAGTTAGAGGTTATATTTGTTATGCGTCATGTTCCTTTGTTTTTTTTTTTTTTAAACTAAGCACGTGAAAAACATATAGCCTTACCAATAACCTCATTTTTTTCAAATGTATTGTTTTACTTCATTTCACAGTGTGACTGTGGCTAAATAGATTTGGACAAAAATCATTTTTCTTTTACTTCCAAGACAGATGACACTTCCTTTTCCAGCAGTTTACTTTTCAAGCAAGAGGATAGGTTTATTCTTACTAGGTACAGAAAAGTGCAGTTGCTCATCACACTGGGGGAAAGACATTGGTTTCGTCTTCAGTATGCTAGCCACTAGACATATCTACACAAAAAAAGTTGGCTAGTCCACAGACATGAGGGGTGAACATGTGCACCAAGCCTCTATAAGTGCACCTATTTATAAATATGTACAAATCAATTACAGGCACTTGAAATGTCTTTGGTTGGACCAAACCAACATTGCAAGGTTATGTATTCCTCCCTCCTCATAAGAAGGACTCGGGACACATTCACTTGGTGGGGTCAACAGGCTATGACTCCATTTGCATCTATTCATAGTGATGGAGGCGAGATGGTTATGCTTCAGACAAAGCCACCTGCAGAAAGTAAGAGAGAAACAAAGCAAATATCATAAGATACATTTGGCTAGACAGACAAGCAGAAAAGGTACTATCAAAGAAAGCATTACGAAACAAAGGTTTGGCACCTATCACAATTACCGTATTGGCCCGATTATAGGCCGCACTTTCCCCCCCCATAATTTAAATTTTTGAAGTGGGGGTACAGCCTATAATCGGGGTTTAGCATTCTACCTTCTGCAGGGTGTCTGGAAGACCGGACCAAAAGACTGCAGAGCGCTTTCGGTAGTGCGGTCCGGCAACGTTGATGTGGATGAGGCAGACTGGTGGAAGAAGTGGAGGTCACGTCTGCCGCATCTACATCAACGTTGCACAACTAAAGTTTAGGTAAGGAGGGTGGGAGCCTCCTACCATACATTAAAATAGCACCAAACTATAAGGGTGCAGCCTATATTCCAGCCAATATGGTAATTTCTGTGTTTTTTTCACCCATCTTTACGTTCTGAATAGTTTTATTTGTTTTTTTAAATCCACATGAATGCATAACATCTGTGGAGCTAAAGGAAGAAAAATAACTAAAAGGACATTCTAAAAATCAATTTACACATATGAGCAATCCTTTTATTAGGATTATATTTATATTATATTTGAGGAGATGGATTACAGTATTATGGCTCTCAAAGAACAGTATTTAACACTGCCGGTTTGGACTATTCTCAACTGTTTGAATAGATATTAAACAGAAGCTCGCAGTAGAGTGCATATAAACTCCCCAACTTCACTCCTCCTAAATTAAGGGCTGAGCTAGCTCTGCAGAATGCACACACTTCAATCTGTGAGGTCACTTTCAAGAAATCCATGCATTATACAGTGCTAACCTCACTAGCCCACAATGTACAGCTGGTCAGTCAAATTACAACTCTCCTGCAAACTCCCCCTTTAGTTAAGCCTATTGAGACTGGTCGCTAACAGATACACCTAAGGATGCAAACTAGATTGCTTGCTTAATGTACTACTTTGCAAGCAACTTGTGTTACAGTTCATTGGACTTTAGCTTAGAACCCCAGAGTTTAAGTGCCATCTGAGGATTTAGATCAAAATATGCAATTTAACCTCAAAAAATGGCCCCGAAGGACCTTCCTTTAGTGAGATGATATTTTGGAATTAATGAATACTAAGGAAATGCTGAAACATCCACACTAGGAGGCAATATCTTTTTCAACCATACTTCCTTCTTTGCATGGGCAACAGGTGCAATTTCAGTTTCTAACCTTTTCAGGGAAAAAATCTGAGTTGCTTTGCCTTTGCTTGCTTGGTCTCCCTTTGATGACAGCATAGCAGAACATGGTGATAACCATCACAAACAGGAAGTAACTTGTGTCTATCAGATGCAGATTTATCAGTGAGCGATCATCCTATAATGACAAAATCAAAATAAATAAAATAAGATTCATAAGCTAAGAGGGAACGGTAATTGTGACGGATATTGCATATCCCTATGAATTAACATGAAGAAATTGCTACGAAAAATAAGCCAGATACGTAGAGAAAGGAAATATGAAAGCAGAGTTTGTTAAAAATACATTGTTTTCATAGGGTGTTCACCCAACCCCCACTCCATTCATGGAAATGAAACCAAAACCTTAATCATGAGCGTAATGTTCATCATCTACCTACCTCACTGTAGTAGGCAGGGAATGGTATGCTGTTTAAGCATTTTCTGTGTTTTGAGATGTTTAAATGTAAAGAAACATAAGAAAATTGATAGTTTCAGGTCAGATTATTTACAGTGGATGAAAGCTGTACAATTACAAACTCACCTCCGGAACAATAACGGTTAGTTTAGGGTTTAAAGCATGGTAGACCTTCCCGATAGCGCCCTTATAACACCAGAAAGGGTTATAGTCTTGAGCATACTTTGTCCTGGAGTCACGAGCAGTGGTGAAGATTTTGTACCACAAAGTGGCATTACTGTATGTCTCGGGAACACAGTGAGGTGGCTGACTAAAACAAGAGGAAAACAGACATTTAAGCAGAATTTCTTTCCCAGTGGAGACTGGACGATGCCCTTCACACTAATCTTTATTGCGTTCACAATCTGCTTACGGAGTAACTGGAAAGACACTGCTCATGGCGGTCACTGTCATGCACGTGGTAAACACCACCTGTTCGCAGTGTCCATGGAGGATACAATCATCAGCGTTCCAAGCAGTTGGCAGTGTAAAGGTAACATTCATTTCCTCGTGGGAATCTCTGCCTTAAAAGGGGAAAACAAAATACTGTACAATATAAAATAAATCAATTATAAAGATAAGGAAAAAAATAAATAATGATTACTTGTATTTTTCTGTGTTTGATTTTCCAGTTAATGAATCAATGTAATAACAGTAGCGTAACATTATATATCACTTGGGGGGCACTGAACTGTATTCTAGAGATGGTCAATACAAGGCTTTGACTTTACAATTTGATGGAGTTTGGACACAAACATCGCTTCCACACATACATCAGTTTATGTATACCTGAAAGCCCAATTTGGTGGCCAAAGATTGTGGAGCTCAGATGTGTGATGTTACGAGAATAACCTCCAAAGGGCTTTAGTGGATCCAAAGTCAATGTAACTGCCACCGAGATATTTATGGGCCCAGAATCATCTTGAGCCTGTGGGGTCTGAGTGGACGACCTTGCTTGGCCAGTGGTCGCTGTGCTCTCAGGTGGGGTAGTATCATTGAGAAGATGCTTTAAGGTTTCATTCTCTGATATACACAAGTCCAGGTTATTAAACTTCAGGAGGAATGTGTTCCAGTCCTGCATGGGGAGAAGAGAGCAAAACATTGAATAGTCATTATATATAGTCTTGATGGGGGATATCTACCTACACATATATGCCTTACATCAAATATGCTTTTGATAGCACAATACACTACATGTCCAGACCCATTTATGAATAAGTACTTTTAAAAAACCATTTATTCACTTATACATCTGTATATTCCAATCTATGTTTTTTTCTGTCATTTGGAGGCCTTTCATGTTCACAACATTTTTGCGTCATAAAACACACAATTAAGTCCATAAATATCTGGACAACACCATTGTCATGATTTTTTTTATGCCATCCCAATGGATTTTAAGTGAGCAACGAAGTGCAAACTTTCAGCTTTAATTTGAAGATATTTACATCCAAACTGGTGAATGGTTTAGGAATTATAGCAGTTTTCATGCACAGTTCCCGCCATTTTTCAGGGGCTTAAAAGTAATTTGTCAATTATCCAAGAAGCTCTTATTAAGCAGTTAAAATGTGTAATTTAAATTTTTAGCTGCTGCTGCTATCAGCTCTAAATATGTGGTCTAAAGAACTGTGAACGGAAGTAAAGTAAGACATCAATAGACTGAAAACCAAAAGAAACCCTTCAGAGATAGCAGAAACACATGAAGTGGCTAAATCAACAATCGGCACATTCTGAAAAAAAGGAACGTACAGGTGAGCTTTAGTGGACAATTTCAAAATTATTTATTTGGTGATGAAAACCCCCTTCACATCATCTAATCGTGTAAAGAGCACTCTCCAGGGGAAAGCGTATCAGTTAATGTCCCAATTAAGAGAAGACCTCATGAAAGTATTTACTCAAGAAGGCGAAGGCCAGATTAGACTTTGCCACAAAACCTATAAAATGGTCTGCCCAGCTCTGGGAAAAAATTTCATTGGAAAGAAAAAAATAAGACAAACCTATAACATAATGACGGGAGGGGAAAGGTATAAAGGGAAGGAATGGCTCATGATCAGAAGCATCTGTGAAACATAGTGGAGGCATTGTTACCTCGTCACTATCACTATACCCCAGTTAATGTCTGATTGCCCCCC
>VKOC01000002.1:11793872-11830335 GCA_009364415.1 Spea multiplicata
AACCGCTCGGCACCCCTTGGGCCCCCCTGACTGGCAGAACTCCAGGGCCCGGTCGCAGTCGCGACCCCTGCAACCCCGGTAGTTCCGCCACTGCAATCTTTATACGTTATTTTCTGTTTAGAAAAATAGAATGCTTTCATTATGTGGGGTATTTTGAAGAAAAAAATAATTTGGGGATGTTATATCATCACATTGCACCTGTAAGATGCCTCCAACAATCTTCCGAGCTTCTTGATAAAGAGTCTCTCCAGACCAGCGTGGATTTAATCTGCGCAATTTTATTGCGATTCGATTGTGTTCTCTCACGAAAAGAGTATGAAAGGCGGTTAGACCTGGCTGTTCACTGACTCTTGGGTCTCTTGCAGTAAAAATAAACTTTGTCAGAAAACAAATCACCTTAATGTGCAAGGCCACAGGGACTCAGCATGTATATAATGTGCAAGGCCACAGGGACGCAGTCTGTATTTAATGTGCAAGGCCACAGGGACTCAGCCTGTATATAATGTGCAAACCACATGGACTCAGCCTGTATATAATGTGCAACACGGCACATGGACTAACAGCCTGTAATATATGTGCAAGGCCTACAATGGACTCAGCCTGTATATAATGTGCAGGCCCCACTGGGAGCTCAGCTGTAATATAATGTGCAAGCGCCACATGGACATCATGCCTGTATACGAATGTGGCAAAGCACATGGACTTAGCTGTATATAATGTGCAAACCACATGGACTCAGCTGGGAGATGCAATTCCAGGAAAATTCCCGAACGAATATTGAACAATAATCGCAGGGCTCACCCTGTACACCACTCGTGATGGCACAGACTGAGAAGAAGGAGCTCTTTAGAGCATAAATTGTAGGGTAGAAGAGGACTGACCTGACACCTTTTGGTGAGGCAGAAAGAAAGAGGAAAATAGTTAAGTGGGTTTAATATGCACCACATGTGTAACTTTTGTTTTATTGGTTTTGTTTTCAACTTGATGTTATTAACTCTCTTTATGACTGCTGTTGGTGAGAGTAGGAAAGATATGGATAGGAGCACCTCCCTTGTATTGCCCTATAAAATTTATAATTAACCGCTCATATCTGGTTCGAGAATTCGGTTGCACCCTTCTGCTTAGTGAACAAATTTCTCCATTTCGTGGAAATGTTCAAAGGTGGGATGTAAATTTTCACATATTAAAAAAGTGATTTATTTTTTTGTAACACATTTTGAGACATTAAAGCTTTTCATTCAAACCTAAATTGTTGTCAATCGGGATTAAAAATATTTTGTTTGTGTGTCAAAAGCTATTGTGCGATGGATAAAAATCTAAATTGTAATAAATTAGGAATTTATATTTGGGCTTCATGCCAAAAATGTATCACATGAATCGGGTAATTACAATAACTTAAAACTACAGTACATCACCACTTAAATTTAACTAAGCATTATAATTATATATATTTTAAAAAAATATTAGCACAATTATTGGTTTAAAATATGAGCCTTGAATTGTTCAATGATCTTAGCAAATTTTGGTTATAATAAGTCTGAATCAAGAAGGATCTCTTATTTTTTACATCTTATTTAATGCTTAATGAACTTAATGTGTTAATTACATTAAACTCATTAAATGTGTTGTTGTTTTTAAATCTTATTAGAGTCATACTAGCCAGCAATTACCTTCTGTTGTATCATATTATGTTTTTTGGTATTCATTGACATAATATATATGATTAAGAAAGTTTTTTCACCCCCAAATTAGGCAAGAATATTCTGCATGACACTTAATAAGACATATATTTAGATATATCTATTAAGTATTGTATGGAGAATCAACACAGGGTTTTAAAGTTTTTTTATACTTTTTTATTTTAAGGAGAAGAGGTGACAAAAAATAAATGACCATAGTATGAAGATATACATTCCTGAATTCCTCCAAGGACCAACAGCAGGATCCAAAAACCAATGCGTGGACCGGCCATTCTGTAGAATCTATAGAGAATGTCATTATTTCACCAGATTATCATAAAGGGTTGCACCTTGCTTTTCCTCCATCCAGGACGCTGACCTGGAAATGGAGGTTTAAGCTCTTGTGATGGTCAGTGGGACCAATCAGAGCTGACACGATGCAAGGTTGTCTGCACACTGGGACGTGGTCCAAGGATTCTGTATGGTCTGGTACGGGAGGAGGTCCATGAAGGAGACGCAATAAGTGACCACACTGGGTGACCACACTGGGTGACACCAACTCTAGTGATGCCACTGGGAGTCCCTCTTGCATGGTATCTAGTGTATTTTTCTGCATGCAGTTATATATCCTCCTCCACTGTCTAAATCTGTTGAAGCAGGCCGTGTTTAAGTATGCAGTCTGCAAGGGCGCAGTTGTAAGGGGCGGCCCTTGGGCTCTAACATCTTAGGTGACCTGTGTTTCTGATACCCCATATCCTGTATGCATTTGCGTCTTCTTTGCTAACACAATAAATAACCAAATAGCACAGCAGTTTATTTAAGGAAAGTAATAGTAAAATAGGTTCTAGAGCAAATGCCTCCCCAGGCAAGAATACTGATTGATGTCTCACATTTTTTACACAATTATTGTCTGTTTACAGAAATTAGTTTATAAACACATTTTCCGTTTTGTCTTGCTGTATTATTGTAACATTGTAATACGCTCATACACAGCAAACATTTTGAGCACTTAATGAGATGCATATTCGGGGAGGAAACAGGAGGACTGGCATTTGGGTCCCCAATAGGGTGACCTGCCTCTGGTAAAGTGCCTCAGGGGCAGCCACCACTTCACACCTGTCTCCTTAGCAGGGGCGTAACTAGAAACCTCAGGGCCCCGGTGCGAGAATCTGTTAAGGGCCCCACCCCACCCCCAACCCACCTATCCCTTTCTCACTATCTCCCCTCTCCCTCCCTAATCCCCCTTCTCACAATTTACCCTCTCCCTCCCTACCTCCCTGTTTTAAAATGTTTTAAAATGACTGTTACAGGAGTCTACAGAAGTGACACTAAAAATTTGGAAACATTTAAAATACAATAAATTACTTTGTTCTTTTTCTAAAAAAAACAAAAAACCATTTACATTAACCCCTTAAGGACAATGGGCGGTCCCTAGACCATTGAAAACAATGCATTTTGACCCGTACATGTACAGGCGTTGTCATTAAGGGGTTAAAAGCTATCAGTAGTTCATAAAGGTATAGATAATGTAAAGCCCTATCCCGTAGTGGCACCTTCAGCTATGCCCTAGTAAAAAAACAAAAAGTGTCCTTTGTACCGGTAATTAATATGTTGAAAGACATGGAACATCAATGGTTGTTGTGTTATTACACAAAGAGGCCACTGAAATAGTCTGGCTGTTAGGAGAAATCAATATATTTCTAGGCAATGAGGAATCAGATAAGACCGATATTTCTCCTCATACCTCAGCTATCAACAACCCAGTCTCGTCTTGTAAAATTGTACTTTGTAATTGTAATTATATACAGGTCTGTCTCGAATGTGGGCTCCGAAATAACACGCAGAGTGAAAACTGCCTCCTCACCACCACAGAGGCCTTTCCGCATCTGTAGCCATGACCGGAGTGTACGTAAGGGGCTCACGGCTGGGACCCTGAGGGAGCTCATGGCAAAAGTAAGTTAGTGGGCTTGAAGGGTTAACGCTGTGATGGTACACTTGTCTATGTGTCAATAATCAGCATAATGCACCCAGGTATGTTGTATATCTATGAGGGTCCACGCTCAGTTAGACTGCAGCACTGCGAGTGTATTCATGTTTGCATCAATGATGTATGAGTGGCGGTTTGATTAAAATGATCAAGTGTGTGGCCATTTTATAGAAAAGCACTTTCGCCAAGGGTGTGGGATTTCTGTGACTGACTATTCAGGCATGTGGTCATTTTGTGGATTCAGTCTTTTGGAAGTCCAGCAAGTGTTCTGTGCACTGTATCAATAATACCATGTGTGTTACAAGCTTATTATACAAAAGTGTTTTGTGTCCCTTTTTTTAGGCAATGGACGCTCTATTCCTAACTGGTATTGTGTCATTAGTGCTAGAGGAAGATGGGACATTACTGGATACAGAGGATTTTTTTGACACGCTAGAGGATGGTTCAGTGATCATGGTTCTGGAAAAGGGGCAGAAGTGGATTCCAGTAAAGGTAAATTAAAGTAGAGCACTTAACGGAATAGGAGACTCATTCAGCATTTAATTATAGTCTTTGCAAAATATGTAAAAAAAAAAAAAGACTAGTAAGTGGGTAACGTATTAAAAACAGGCATTCCCCCGTGTAATTAAGCAGTTAAAGGGATAGGATTTTTTCTAGTAGTTGCCCTTGGTGATTTATTGGTTTCCTAAGCGCATCACCCAAGCAGTAGAGCAGCATTGATGCCCGTGTAGTCTGAATGGAACGGAAGGGGCATTGACAGGGATGCAGCCGCTTTCAACCATTAAGCAGCCGGCGGCTGACAGTTTCAAAGCGGCTGTAAAACCGCTTCGGTTTTACAGCCGCTTTGAAACTGTCAGCCGCATCGGCTGCAATTTCAGCTCAATGTGCCGGCACACCGGGAAATGTCCCGGTTTCCCAGCGGTGGGCCGGGTCATGGACTCATGGTGGTATAGCGTTTCAATTGGTGGGGCACAGCATAATGTAGGGGGGCCATGGCCCCCTCTGCCCCCCCCTGCCGACGCCACAATATATAATGGAGTCAGGCCCATACTGTGTGAGATGTCGACATGAATTTTGTGAACTATTTATTTATGGATTTAGTCCAATAAACTCAAAGTTTTATTTACTAAGTGGTGAGTTGTAGGTACATAGTCTTATCTCTCTGCATTAATTATGACCCTTCTAAAGGAAAAAGGTGTTTGCCCTTCCTGATGAATTGTTATTCAGTTTTTCATGTATAACCCTTACAAAAAAATTACTGCAGTTTTTCTGAAGTAATACTGCTATTTTTTGGACATGAAAAAACTGCGATACTGCACATTTACTGCAGTATTACTGCACATTTACTGCAGTTTTACTGCATTTGTACTTCACTGTACTGCAGTTGTACTGCAGTTATTTTTTTACCGAAGTACAAATGCAATAAAGCTACAGTACATTGAAGTAAAACTGTAGGTTTGCAATATAAAAAAAAGTGCGGTAAATGTGCAGTACAAATGCAGTACAGTGAAGTACAAATGCAGTAAAACTGCAGTAAATGTGCAGTAATACTGCAGTAAAAGTGCAGTATCACAGTTTTTTCATGTCAAAAAAATAGCAGTATTACTTCAGAAAAACTGCAGTTATTTTTTGTAAGGTTCAGTTCACCAAAAACTTAACATTTTTCTGTGAGAACCAAATGCATTTCTGCAGTAAGACATCTGGTCAGAATAGCTGGCACTATGCAGCATCTAGTGGCCCATTGTGAATGGTGCTAGTACTAGTAGGTTTCCTTAGGTTATTCAACCTGCATATAATTAAAACGATGCATGGTACATTCGTATATAATATTACTTTCTTGAATAATATTTATCTATTGAGTCATTAATGAAGTTTATTTCACATAATTTATACGGAATTGTATACATAATGTTTTTTGTAAGTGTATAGTTGTTGGGTATGTGAGTATTATTCATGAATTGTGGTATAATTCTATATGCTGTATGCCATATTCTGTGCATTTCATGTCTATGTCTGCAGGCCTGTGATAATAATATATGTTGATTTCATGAGTAGATTTGATTTACTTTCTGTCTGCCAAGCATTTTACACAGATAGTGTGTATCCAATCCATATGACAATACATGTATGTGACCACACGAGGGCAACAGAGGGCTTTTGTCCAACACAGTATAATTTTACCCTCCGCCTGTTTTACCTAAAGAACCATCTTGCTGCTCTCAGCTTCAGACACAAGGTGGTTATAATCAGAGCTGGAGAGGATTTGTGTGTTTCAATAGCAATAGCGCAATAGCGCTTTTGATATTACAGCTCCCAGGGCCAGTCAGAAGGGACAGTGGGGAAGCTACTCTGGACAGCCAGACAATAAAAACTCATAAAAGCGGGACTGAAAAGTCCTCAAAAGCAGGCTATATTCCCCAGTTGTGGTTAGTTAGAATATACTTTTATTCTGACATTAAAAAGTGAGTAATTTATGCCGAAAAGTCTAAAGTTATGTTATTTGCAATGGCTCAGCCTATAACGTAATATATTTCATGCAAGACAAGCACAGTGTTTGTGCATAAAAACTGATGTTGAAGTCATTGTTTTCACATCAGAAAATGAAATCACAGCATTATTTTGCAGCAATTTTCTGTTATAAAGTGTTATAAAAAAGAGCACCAACAGGAACCAATACTAATTATACCTCATACTCAATACCAGCTGGAGTGTTCATCAAATTCAGTTTCTGTCAGGCATTTTTGCTCTTTTGTGTGCTCAATAAAAGAATAAGCACACCCAAAAGATCATCCACACAATCACTACACTGACTAGAAAGAAAGAACAAAGTGGGTTTAACAACGTTGTGCAGTCAAGCAATGCATAGGGTAAAGCATGGCAATGCCATTAAAAGATGCCCGCACTCAGGAAGACATGTAAGGTACATGACGACATGGGAGAATACCCTATGGAATAGTCCCAGGAAGACCCCAAGGGACCCCAAGGTGCGAGGTAAGGCACTGACATGCTGCTTAAGGGGAAATGTGGAAGTGAAAATTCTAATCTCAGAGATTCCCTTTAATTGGAGACAGCCCTGATGGTATGACAGGTTACAGATTGGTTCTGTTTCTTTCCATTAAGCTGCATTTCCCTGATGTGTCAGTGGAAAGTCTGGCAACCATCTTTGGTGCCCATAAATTCCCAGTACTAGACTCTTACATTTTTGAGCTCCATGTGTATCTCTTGATTTAGAAGAGATATTCTTCCAAACATAGTTTCTAGAAATTCCAAGACAGTTGTGATAAAAATAAGTGTAGACACACTACAATGTCTTTTGCTATAATGATCTGACATCAATACCCCATTTCTACTACAATCATGAGTTTATTGGTTTACAGTCTAGCACGTAAGAACAAGTCCTGCTAACAATCAGCATGGCATTGATTCATGGTGTTTGGCATCGTGTAAGTGATATGTGAGGAACAAATGTTCACAGCATCTAAACTAACAGTTGACACTGCAGTCTTTCTTATGTTACATACAATGTAGGGAAGTGATTATTATTATTATATTATTTATTTTTACACATCCAGCATATTTCATACACAGTGGGCCACGTAAGTGCTGTGCCAATGCACCGTGTGAGTCAAAAGCTCATTCATTCATGCACAATACTGGAAAATCTGAAAAACGTCCAAGACCCTCAACTACTATAGTAGGATAAAGTATGAACCTGATTCTTAATACCTACAATTAGGATTGATAAATGATGACACATCTGTGATTTATTTTAAATCTCAACAGGGTATCCACCATTTTACATCTGTGAAGCGGGCATTAAATGTAATATAATTTATCAAAATATTAGGAATGGACATGTTGCATACACCTCTGATCCACTGATCCACTCCCAAACATACATAGAAACTTGTAGTCCAAATAACCGAGTAGGCATTGTGAGCAGGTGCTGCTGAGTAACAGTATCATTCTTCAGATTTCCACTGCTCCTAATGGTGATAATCTGGAATTGGAAAGTAGAAAGTTAAAAGAATCAGGCGAATAATAAACCAAAGTCCTGCAGAATCACCCTATGGCCTTTATAATGTAGAACAATTAGATATCTTTCATTTTTATTACATAATGTTTAGGATTTAAATATACGGTATGTCCCCAATATAGTAGAACTAGTTACGTGGTTCTTGACTACTTCCTAGGCTAGACTGTCCATAAAGCAGTCCTGAGAGTCAGAAGGAAGTGGCACCTAGCTGTAGTCCCACCTTCTTATGCTATTTTTTGTCCATTTTTGTATTGTTTTACATATATCTTGCATAATGCACCACTCATTTTTTGCCTCTGCTTTATTCATTAATGTTCTAGCCTCTTCTTCAAAACTTTTAACATTGTTGGTGTTAGGAGGTCTGCCATTTTGTTCATGCTGAGGGAATAAGATGGTTTAAATCTAGGTGGTTAAAACCTTAGAAAAACCCATTAATTTTGTGAAACACAATCTATTTAATTCACTATTATATTAAGTACAACAAGTATATATAACTACAATATTTCTAACACTCAACTCTGTTTCTGTACATTATTTACACTCACAGGTGAATGTTCTTGTATATGGACTCTGTAAATTGCCTAAATAATTGGGAATTTTGCTAGTTCTTTATGTATCTTAAATGTGTCCTTGTAATGTTGCCAGTTTTATTTCACTGATCTGTACTAAAAGCTGATAATATTAACTAGTCCTTGAGACATGTCCAATGTATTAGGCAACTTGGGTCACTGTAGAAATATATATTACAATTAATAGTTGCCAGAACTTACCAGTTCCTCCTTAACTTCCATGGACTCAGGTCTAGCGCAGGTATTTTGGAGCAGTCCACAAAATCTCGAGGGTAGTCATTCCCCATAAAGACATTTCGAGGGACTTCTTTAATATTCGTGTTATCACAGATAACACGTGCCAGAGTCACCTGCTCTATTGATTTTTTCTGAGCAGTGGTGAACACAGAGGGGTTTTCATAGAAGAATCTGCATAAAAGAAAAACACAACTTTAAGTTAAGATTGCATACAACAAAAAGATTGTCGATTTTTCCCTACTGATACAATAAATTAACAAACCATTTAAAAACATGTTTTCATGTAGAACTGCAATCTCTTTTGTCCGTACTATGTAAATATTATACCTGTCTCCATCCCGGGCTCTGCGGAACTGGTTCCCAATTAGACACGTGAGTAGCTTGCCAACTCTTCCACCAGGAACCAGGGGTTCAGAAACCCCTCCAACCCAGATGTCAATGTTTTCAGGCGTCCCATAGAGTTTCATGAATTTCTGAGCCAGTTCCCTGTTACCCAGCACAAAGGCCAGCTCATTCAGATTGCGAGGTGCAGATAAACCACAGAACCTCCTCCATGCGTTGTATCCTAGGGGCCAGAAGAGGCAACATTATAATATTACCACACAACAAAGACTTAATGTACTAGATACCCCTATTCAAGAGGCTCCAAAATAATTCATTTAATGAAACAGTGAACTTTGCAGCTACTGTAAATAATCGCCAAATTGAAAGAAAAAGACTTCTGCCCTGCATATAGCATAATCTTTATTCAAATAATGTGAGATCAAGAATGGTTGTTGAAGGCAGAACTAAAGCGTAAAAAATACTAATACAGAGGAATATTTGTGAGAAAAACATTTCTAAATGAATCTCTTAGATGTTACCTGGCAAACCATGATCTCGGCCTCTTTGCATGTTTATAGCTGTTAGATCAAGTCCAATACGCTTAATAAACTCAAAGAGGTGTTCTCTCAACTCATCAACCACCAACTGGTTCTGACGGTTCAGTTTGGCTCGGTTTGCAATCATACCCCGGAGTAGTGGATCAATTCCCCCTGTTTGAAACAAATACAAAAATAATATCAGAATGAAGTACATGAAATTGTTACTGCATTTTCTGCTCATAAGCTTTTCCATTGCTCATAAAACAGTGTTACAATATATTATTCTGTATAGAATACAAAGACTTATTAGAAATATATACTGTATTCAAAGCTTTACGTTTACATTCATAATCCCATTTGTAATTTACATGTTTCAAAAAGGTTGCATTAGGGTCTTTCTAAATGTGAATCTATGCTTCACTACCCTTAATTCATAATTTGACAGCAAAGATGATAAAGTGCAGTTACAAGATCAAGTTACCTTGTGTCACCACCCTCCAACTGCCAAAGAATGTCTTGTGAAGTGGTACTTGAGGTTCTGGCATATAAGGTTGATACCCATCACCTAGCCTGTAAATGAAGGGCTGTATCAGGGTGTGTCCCATGCGGAAGGCAATAGTGAATACATTGGACACTGTTGGATCCACATTCTGACTATAAGACATATATGGAGGTAGGACTCTTTTCGTCTCTGATCCCAGGAGTAAAGGAAGCCAATCGTTGTATGTAATTTTCTGCAAAAAACCCCAAAACATAGTATTGGTATTGTGGTGGGTGGAAAGCAGGGGTGAACTTAAAGCTACTGGCACTTGGGTGTAGGATTTTTTGGTGCCCCCTCCCCCGGCAAGTAGCTCACAGACACTTAAACACAGACTAACGTATACTAATATGCAAACTCACTTTAACACAACATGCATTGACACTCCCTCTAACATCATATCCTTACACCATATGGTAACACATACCCACTCACACTAACACCTTGTCTTAATACTCTCCAACACGATGCTGTCGGATATGGCTGATTGTTAGGTATTTACCAATTGATTAATCACCCCGAAATAAACACCTTATCTTAACACTCTCCAACACAATGCTGTAACATGCACACATTCTTTAAAACATACTCTAATTATTATTATTATTGGTTTTATATAGCGCCATCATATTCATCATAATCATAAACAACTAGAGAGGACATAACAAGTAGTATATAGCATAACAATTTGACCTACAGAAACAACAGGCCTCAAATGAGTAGGAAGACAATGATGGAGCAGGGGGGAACAGGTTTAAAAGTGCAAGTTAGGGAGAGTAAGAAGCCTACCCCACAAACCTTTCTGTCATCAGGTCTGGAAGTGTGAGTGAGGTGGAGGAGAGGCAGTGTTACAAGAGGTTAGCCAGGTTTCAGTCAAAGCGAGAAGGTGCAGGGAACTATAGGTGAAGTGGTCATATTAGCCTGTTACACGCAGAACATGTTTTCCAGAAAGCAAAGGTAAAAGGAGGATAGGAGGAGTGGCAGGGTATATGTATGAGATTATTAAGGTTTCTGGAAAGTTGAGTGGCAGAGGATAGGGAAAGGGAGGCCCACGATTTGGGGAGACATCTCCAGTTGATGAATGTAGAAAAAGAAAGAGTGATAGAAGATGGGACTTCATTTTTAGTCTCCTTCTTGCACTCCTTGGTAAACTCCTATTGACTTGCACGCAGATGGAAAGTGATGTGTGACTCCAAAGTCAGATCGGATATAAGCGATGGCTTATTGTTAGGTATTTACCAATTGATTAATCACCCCGCAATAAAATCAAAGACAAATTGGGAGAATGGGGAGAATGGCCCTGTATTGTCCACACCAGCCTTGTCATGATCTCCCAAACCTTATGCCACGTCCCCATCAGTGTGGTCTGGTATAGAAGCTGTGGTAGATCCCGCGTGGCTGTATCAGAAGCACTGGATGTGACATCATATCAAAAGCTTCTGATACAGCTGCATTGGACCTATGTGGCCTCACAGACGCTTCCAGATCAAAATGGGCTGATGAGGTGGGATATTATGAACTCCCTCACCTGGCCCCCACTGCACCCATCTTAGCATGCCCCCGATGGAAAGTATATAAGCTCTGAAATTTAGAAAAGGGTATTTGCTATGCAAGTCAAATAAAAGCATGGCTTATAAAACTTCCAAATTATGTTACGGGTGCCAAGGGTATAGTATCTGGAGAACCGAGTGGTGCTCCAACAGCTAGGAATTTAACCATATATTGAAGCTTCTACAGGAGTGTTTAAAAAGGACCAGTCTTTTCCTATTCAATCTCTCACATTGTTAAGTTGATGTTGATATTAAGTTGAGAAGTGAGAAAACCACCTCAACCTTAGAGAGCAAATTGTATGTTTAACTAGCACTCAGAAAGACTAAGCGTTATTTTGTTTCCGTCCTATTTTACATGCTGATTCTACCAAATATTAAAGTAAATTAAAATGCTTGAACTTAACTTAATGCTTAATTTTGACCCTAGAAGACAGCAGTTTTTTAAGTAATTTTATCACAGATGACAAAATAATAATGATTATGTGACAAAATGTTTGAACCACACCTGTAAGATGCCACCAACAATCGTCCGAGTTTCTTGATACAGAGTCTCTCCCGACCAAGTTGGGTTTAACTTGTGCAGCTGAGCCGCTATGCGGTTGTGCTCCCGCACAAAAATTGTGTGAAAAGCTGTTAAACCAGGCTGTTCGCTGACCCGATTGTCACCTATAAAAAAAATTGCAAGTTTAATCATAATATTGATATGTAAAAAAAAAAAAGTAGAAACTACAATAGAAAATATGGGTTTCCTGGATAGCATGAAAATGCATGTATTAGGATAAGATGCAGGAAAAATGACTCTTTTGGTTGCAATAGATATATATATATCACACACAATCACCTGCAAAGAAGCAAGGGATTCCAGCCGATGAATTTGTTGTGATACACAAATCTCCGCTAACTGTATCAAAAGGCAAGAAGGCAAGTCCATTGTCAGTGAAGTTCTCATTAATGGCCATAAGACCCAGCTGGTTAGTGTTGTTGCGCAGTTTTTCAGCTAGTAGTACGTCACTGCCATAAACTTGACTTCCATCAATGAAGGATGTGAGCACATTGATCTGCTCACGTACTGGAGACTGAAGGTTGCAGACTGGAGCTGAACGGAACAGTGGGATGCAGTCACTCTGATTCTTAATCCGAGGGTCGTTTGGAGGAATCTTCAAACATGCAAAGACATGAGTGGCAAGTAGTGATTAATGTGCCATGGGTAATGCTGTATAGTATATAAAATAGTGCCTACCGAGGTGCCCTAATGACCTGAACACCTAATCCTGACCCTCCAGGTTTTAATAAATCAATGACACCCAGGAAAGTCATGTATCCATTGGCTTTGTGAAAATAGTGGGAGTTGAAATATCACAACCATTGTAAGATTACCTACCCCTGTCTAGGTGGAAAGGACATAAAATACAGAAACTCGATTTGTAGCAGAAAAACTGCACCAAAAAAGCTAAAGCAGAAGTGTTTCACAAATAAACCAAGACATTCAACATAAATCTGATGCTAAACATATAAGAACAGCTAAAATTACCAGATAATGTTACCTTCAAAGGGAAGCAGGGGTTTTCACGGGCACAGCTGGTGTCACAGTCCACACCTTTAAGGAAAGTTGACCTTGCAGGGCTTGCTGCAGCAAGATCCAGGTCATGGTCTAAAAATTGTCCCCACTGCATGAACATGAGGGCCCTGCCTTCATCCAAAGTCAAATCTTCAGTAGGAAAACGGACAATCTCATTGGATACCGCTCGAGCCTGAAAAAAACAATAAAAGTTATGAACAAGGTTTGAATAAAAATCTGTAACTCCTGATATACTCCAATACGACCTAGAACTACTTGAGTCCATTTGTTCTTAACAACACAGTGATTTACTTGATTGTGTAACACCGTACTTTAAATTACAGTCGGGGAGACTTAAATACTTACAGGTAAATTAATGCTTATATGTACCAGATATAAATACATTGTGTCATAAGAGTTATAAAAGGTAGTTTTGCTTTTATTTAGTTTATACTGCAAGAATTCTTAAACTCAATAATATAAAAGATAAACCATTTTGCAAGAGGTGTATAACCTTAAACTGGATAGGGAGCTGTCAAAATAAGCGGGCCTTGGAGGAGTCGGCAGCATCTCAGAAAGAGTTAGCTATAGTTCCTGCTTAGCCCCACTCATTTCTTCTCTCACAGCCCTGGTAAGCAACTGTTAAAGGTTAAAAAAACATTTCTATTTGACAAACAGTAGCAATGAAAAGTTTTATATGAGTTAATATATGTAAGAGTCTGGTATGTTTACCAGGGGAAGGGGAAATCCATTGAAAGCCTTATTTTCTGTCCAGCCGCGTGGAAGAGAAAAACCATCTTCATACTGAGCTGGCAGCAAGCGCATATAGGCTATGTTGGATGCACCAAATCGGGGATTCTTCCTATAAATATACAATTACAAATGGCTGTCATGCTGGGAGCATTAATCTCTTTTTATTACATAACAATATAAGATACCCATTGGGTTGCTGCATTGTTGTGTGTAAGCCATAAATGATGGGAGAGGTGAGTGTAAGAGAGAGGAACACCAGGTATAGCTCCAGAAGGAAAGGACACACATAAGAAAGGTGAAGTAAAGGTAAGGCATGGCTCTATCGCAAACAATGTTGTGCGGATACAGCATCAATACGCTATGGTGAGTGAATTACATTTCTAAGGATATGTGTTGCGTTGATAAACAATGTAGGAAAGTACTATGTTAGGTGATATCGAGACTAAATGAGTACACTAATACCTTAACCTATTTACACGCAGTACAACCTACCACACAGCCTGTTAGAGGTCATGTCGTTAATGTGGACTCCATTTGGGGTTGATCCCCCCAGACCAGCCTGCTACCTAAACTCTATTACATCTTAATCTGTCTGTGAACAAGGTATAGCAATTGCCCCTGGATTATTCTAATTTGCAGATTTGGGGCACTTCTTAATGCCCCTTTTTTGTGTTTTATCTGTGTTCACGCATAGAGGGGGTTTTAAGAAGCACTTACAGACCCCCTTTTTAATAACTTTTTTGCCCTTGGCTATTCTTACCCACACATCTATATGTTGCCAGTCCTCCCTAGCTTTATTTCCACATAACGTGTACTTCTTCAATATAAACATGTATAATAAATCTCCTCTGTCTATAGGGAAAACATTAGCTATCTTACTATCCAGCCCAAGTGATGTTTATGTGTCCTTTCCCACCCCATTATACTGTTTCTGTAAGTATTTTCATTAACAAGTGTTATAGATTTGGTATTTATATATACCGTAGGTTATTTCTATGTAATAGAATAAATATAACATAACTTTTCAAGAATGATATAATAATATTACCCACCTGTTATTACACTCCCCGGTGATGGTACGATAGGGGCTGTCTGTACAAGTCTTCGGAATATACTGTGAAGCGCAGCCCGTTACTTGAGACAGAATTTCCATCTGTTTTTCTGTCAGCAAATCTGAACGAAAACACATTTAAACTTTACATTTCTGCATTATTCGTTACATTTAAACATTTACTTATATCTATTGCTATTTGCAGCATTGTGGTATGGTTTGTGTGTGTCTGAAGGGATGGCATGGCTGCATGGCTGTTTGCATTTTATTACTCTTCTTGTCTGCTTAATATTATTATTATTATTATTGTTTTATATAGTGCCATTATATTCTGTAGTGCAATGAATATAGTTCTACTTTACAATGTTGGGATATAAATACTGATTCTTACAATATTTCTATATGTGCCAGGCTATAGAATACATTATGTGTCACTTGCGTTTTTAAACCAGTGCAAAATTCCATAGAAATTGTGAATATGAACAAATGGTTTATTGGCTAAGTAGTGTCTTTACTTACCTAGCATATATGTTTAATAGACACAAACTAGAGGTCACTGCTGGCTGAGCCTTGTGTACTAGTGGAGTGTTTTTTTATTGTACGCTCGTTTTCAGCTACCCTAAATCACGTGTTTTGTGGTATTCTTGACAGCTTTTATGTACTATAAATATACTATAACGACGACACTAAATGAGTATTGGATAGCTTAGAAATGGGATTTGATAGTGGTTGAAATAAATCGTAAATGAAAAGGTAGGTGGCAAAGACAACACATCTATGCTTATATAGAACACATTAAATGCCTTATAAATATTCAAAAATATAGTCATAATACACAGAAATATACATAATACACAGAATGACATCAAAATGAAATGATATGTTGCATGCTGCATAAATACTGTTGCCTCAAGGGCAACATCTGAGGTTTATTAAAAATATTTTATTAAAAACCTGTTGTCATTTTAAATGTCGGAAAGACATTCACGCACAACTTTAAGGTAAAAATAAACCTAACCCATTAAATATCCCAGGATCTCTTAAATTGCCATTGTGTTTAACAACATCGGCTAAATGACTCTGTAATCCCAGGTAGTGTCAGAGGTGTAGTCTGGAAGCAGTCTGTGCCAACAGGCGTCTGCCCCGAGTTAATGCTCACCATAAGATTTGCCTGCATAATGTAGTTTCTCTACAATTGGAGAAAATGCGCCCTACATCCCTGCATACGTGTTGAAGGGCTGTGGTAGGATTGGCAGTTGACGTCTTCTATACCTAAAGGCACTTCTACAATGTGTCATGCAGGTAAGTTTAACTGTGAAATATACATTTTCCAAAACAAATTCCTGTAATTAGAGCAGTTGAAGTATTTGCTCACTTGAATCATCAATTACTTGGTTTAATCAAAGTTTTACACTGGAAATGTTTGCAAATTAGATATAATTTGTACCTGTGATATTAAAAGGTCTATGAATGAAGTGCTTAACCTTCTCAGTCAGGAGCTGGAGCGTGACGCCCAAGTAATCTGCGGCTCTGATGGCATTTCTGCTCCCAGCCACAGGCTGCTTGAAATAAGCCATGAGGTCGGCGGGATTCACCGCCTTCTTACTAACACGTCCCTTTAAACTGTAAAAAGAAACAGCCTATGTGTTACAGTCTGCAGCAGACAATGTTCTGTCTGACAGTCGAAACACAAGTCAAATACAAGTTGAGCTATTACCAAACAGTACATAATGAGTTCATTGGGGTTACCCAGCCAAATATTCCACCCCAATCCACCAATAATCAAGTGACTTGTATGGGTCAAAAAAGGTTAAAGCCAGTATAATACCTGTCACGTGTATGCTTGTAGGCCTTGTCCACCAGCTGTTTTGCCTCATTGGCAGAGTCATTAATAAGAGCTCCATCAATGTTGCCAACCTCACCTTTTAAAGAAAATAATTTAGATGCAAAATGTTCGTTTTCATGTTAGCAATGTCCATCTAGCTCATCCAAAGAAAAATATAAAAGCAGTATATTTTGTTTGAAATCTAAATGTTATGTGTAAAAGATGGTTCTGGTGCAATGTTTGTGTAAAGTGGTCTTCTCATCATAGCAAACTAATTGAGTCATCAACGGGAACTTTCTATTGTTTAATAGAACGATAAGACAATGTCAAACTTTGTACCGGAATCACTGTTGTACACATAAATGATATGCTTTTATCGCTGTTTTCGCTATATAATTTGTGTTACTTTTAAATACATAAAAATGAATTCACCTTGGGAAGTGGTATCCACAAAAATGAGTAGCAGAAGTCCAAGACTAATGAGTCGGCAGGCCATACTGTAGGATCTATGGAGTAACATACAAGTTAAGCTAGTTCTTATAAAGCGTTATCAGCATAGGTACACTTTCAGCATCACTCACCTGGCCGGTCCTTTCTGACATAACACACCCATGGTAACGGCTGTGGCTTTATAGAGAGTTGAAGCCCTCAAGGAGGATGGGATTTTTTAGTAGGAGGGAATATCTGGTGTGGGTACACTCACAATGATTGCTCTGCCACTGGTTGAGGCGGACATGTTTCAACTTAAAGGAAATGTCTGTATATTTGCTGATGAGTCATTTGTTATAGGAGATAACATAACTGAAAGGGACAGAATATGTCAAAAAGATGTAATAAAATCTATGTATAAGTAAAGCATGTTTATGACAACTGATTGTGTTTAGAAATACAATAATTTAGTAACTAACCTCTGTCTTCAAAAGTGGAGGAAATTTATTTTCCAAATAATAAAAACAAGTGATTGCAGGAGAGTTGAATGTTTAATATATCTGAAGTCACTATGGATTATGAAGGACTAACCTAGGTGAGATTCGTCTGCAAGTAAGGGGTAGCTGGCCTTACATAAAGCAAGAGATGGTTAGCAGATCAAAATTCGTAGTGAAGTCAGAATATATATATTTTTTGTTAAATGTTACTATCTCCAATTTTAGTGGTGCTATGGAGTCTACTGGTGTTTAATATAATATAAATTATATATATAATATTTAATTATATATAATATTAAATAAATCAACACACTTCAGGTACTATGTATGTGGTGTATAGGAATCCCATGCACTATTTTATGTATAAGTTGATAATTTATTTATTACACATTAGGTTGTAAGAGTTAAGTTTTGTTGTGTTTTCTTATAACAAAGGTAGTTGTGAACAAAACTTCAAGGAGGACCAATGTGTTTACCCTGTTTCTTACAACAAATATAAATGATGAATACAGTTTAGGTCAAAGTAAATATAGTTTGATTTTCCATGTGCTTACTTCCTTATACAGTTCTAGAGACCTCACATACACTTTCTGGTTATCGTCTTACATGTTTTTAAGGTTTTAAGGAAGCATAAAAGAGGTGTTTTGTTTAAGTACACATTGAGTAATTCCACAGGAGGATACATTTTGTTCCTTTTCCTTGTCAGATTCAAACAAATCAATATTCTTGCAAGAATATCTCAACTTCGGTTCCAATCAAATATTAGCAAATTTGTGTTAAATGACAACTAGTCATACAATCGAGGAATGCACAGTACTAATTTTATATATTTGCTTTGTTTTATTCAAGCAGCAACATGTAGACAAATATTTGTTGTAGAACTTCTATGATGACCTGTTAGCACCCTAAAATAAAACCCTAAAAGTGTGTCCCGATTCCTATCATTACTCTAAAGTCCATGTCAGCATGGGCTACTTCTAATGAAGTCCTCTTATCAGGTGAGAGGATGTTACCGTAAGCGTCATCATTTTGCCCAAAGTTGAATTTAGAGCAATATGATGGCTCTTCCTGTGATGTCACAAGAAATGCTGCCATTTGGCGGACGTTCCCGCCAGGTTATGCACCAGTTGTATGTTAATATATATCTTGTGTATCATTGGTAAGATGTCAGTAACAGCAGATTGCCAACTTCAGGTACCGAGAAGCCTTGTGGTGTGCTAAGACCAGGGGTCTTCAGGGACCCATGTTCAAATGTCAGAAAAGTATGTATGTACTATATTATTAGATGGGAAACTTTGATCCACTTCTGCCCCCTAATTGCTCATGTAAGGTAAATATGCATGAAAACGAAAACTTGATTTTTAAAGTCAACTGTGAAGACGTTGGGAAGACCAAAAGATGCCCCGTAACTGATGTCCACGCTATGCTGTATTATGCAAATTGATGGCATTTGCAGTAAAGACCCCAAAACAAATCTCCCACATGGCCACCTCAATCTATCAAGGTTTGCTTAGGCCCAAACCCCTTAATCTCTCAAGATACATTATTGTTCTTTTAAATTTCTTACCTTACATAAATAACTATCCAGAGGTCACAAAGTTACATAAATGTCTTATTAAAACTCCTATAATCACAGCGCTTGAAGCAAGGGTATCCCTTTTTTGTCATTGGCAATTTTGGAAGCTATGATATGAGGTCACTGGTTCTGTCTTATAGAAGAAATACTGTATGTCTCTCTTTTCAAACCTTTATGTCATGCTGCTGATGTAATTAGATTCTCTGTGAGGATGCTGGGGAAGATTATGGGAACTTTTCACCTGATACAACCAACTTTTCTCAAAGTTTGAGCCCAAAGATGCTGGCAGCCATCCAGACTTCGCCGCTTCCAGAAACAGCAGGGAAACTAGGAGTGAATAGGCTAAATACAGGATACAGTACAGGCAGGCAAAATTATTGCACTAGCAATACTATGGTGCAATGTCGGGGCAGGCAAAATACTTTCACAAACATTATTCATTCCAAGGTCAAAATCACGGGAAATGAGAATTAGTACACTCAGAATGAAGAGCAAAAGAGCACAATAATAAGGCAATGGTAAATTGGCAGAAAAGATGGAAAAGGAGGAGTATAGAGGAAAAACAAAATAAATGCACAATGTGTGAAATCCCCAAGAGACCTGTTTCAACCATTGGCCATGATGGATCGTGCTGCATGGACGGCGATCGTGGTACTGACTGATGCTTTTTTGAGATATGTGTGGATATTACACATATACTGTATCTCTGTGTGGATATTACACACATACTGTATCTATGTGTCTCGAAAAAGAAAAAAATATATAAATTGTTACTTAAATGTATATTCATTCCTCATTTACAGATACTCATTCACTCATTGACGGATACTCATTCATTTCCTCAATCACACATACTCATTCATACCACCTCCCCCACCCCCTTACCTGAACTGCAGATCACTCTTCTGCAGGAGCCGCTGTACCCCTCTGCGTTCTTCTCTTGTACCACCCGGGAAAGCAGGAATGAAGAGGAGTCAAGTCACGTGACTCCGCTGGTTTCCTGCTTTTCCGTGGTGGAACAAAAGACGCTGTTAGCACAACGAGCAGGTAAGCGGCAGGGCCTCTGTGGAAGTGATCGCGGGGGTTGCGACCCCCCCTTTTGTCCCGCATTAAAAACGGCCATGGCGTCAGTTTTATTAACATTTATTAACATTAATTAAATTTACAATGTGGGGCTAGCTGGGGGCAATACACAAGGGTGTGGGCACAGTAAGGTGACTGCATTGGCTATGTTTTCCATACATATAGATTTTATATTCTGCTGACCAGCCCAGATAAAATGCTGCCCTGCAGTATGGGGGGATTTATAGACTCAAGGAAGGAACAAACTAGTCAGACATACATCCCCATACTGCAGGCAGCATTTTATCTATGCTGGCGGCATCAATACACAAGGGTAGCAACTGGGGCCATTACACAAAGGGGGCAAAAACACTAAAAGGGGCCAACAACAAAGCAGTGTGGAAAATACTTTTTTTTTAGTATTGTTGTAGCTTAGGCCGTCTGGTGGGTGTCAGAGCCTGTTTTGGTGCGTGTGTTTGGGTGTAGGTGTGGCAGAGCCTGTCCTGGTGTGTGTGTGTTTGGGTGTCGGTGTGGCAAGCCTGTCCTGGTGTGTGTGTTTGGTGTCGGTTGTGGCAGAGCCTGTCCTGGTGTGTGTGTGTTGGTGTGTCGGTGTGGCAGAGCCTGTCCTGGTGTGTGTGTTTGGGTGTCGGTGTGGCAGAGCCTGTCCTGGTCTGTGTGTTTGGGTGTCGGTGTGGCAGAGCCTGTCCAGGTGTGTGTGTTTGGTGTGTCGGTGTGGCAGAGCCTGTCCTGATGTGTGTGTTTGGTGTGTCGGTGTGGCAGAGCCTGTCCTGGTATTTGATCATCTGTTTCCTGGCTCTTTACTTTCTGTAGGAATAAATTGAACTATAGTCAAAATAGGACAAAATTTCTAGGCCCAGTTGTGTTAAATTGTGGCTTCAGGCGTCCCGTGTATGATGACTTTTTTTTTAGTGTACTGACGTACTCCCAATCCCATCACCTTACATCAACATGTGTTAGAAAATCAGGAAAAGACGGGCATGGATGGTGGGCTGATTCGGTGGCGCAATGGGCCACTTGACTAGACTTGCCCCCCAGGCCGTAGGCTGCCAGCCCTCCCTGCGTAACACACATTTCAAATAAGTTTTGTAAACTTTTTACAACTTCTATCTTATTACGTATGTACCTAACTATCTGAGTGAAGCTAGGTACAGTGCTTCATTTTAATGCATATTATATCTGAATTCTTTAAATGTTTGTAGTGTTTCCCATGCCAAGGCATGGCAGGATTCTGTAGAATTAGTCCCCATGTGCATTTGTCCCTTTCCCCTTCCTCCAGCTATCTTCCATGCAGGAAATGTGTTCTGCCAAACACATGTCCATGCACATGAAATACTTACCTCCAGTCAGCCCCACCACTGTCTCTGAGAATGCTGTGGACTTGTACAGAAAACTATCCTATTCATTTCAATGGGAGTGCTCTCCTTGTCAAACTTATAAGACTTTAGAGGAGGAGAGTGGAGGAGGTAAGTGGTTCTTCATTAATATGCATTCTTCTTCAACGAGGCTGTCAACGACGGCAACATCAGAGAAGGATTATCACACCTACCAGGAACACTTGGCAAGTATGCATCTCTGCTATCACTTTGAAAGGAATTTCTATTGGTTTTAGTGTACCTTGTAGCAATCCACGTGAGTAGTTGGTATATATATATAACTATTTGCATTTCATATCAATTAAATTCTGACATTTTATGGCACGTCTGAAAACGAGATACACCTTAAACAAGCGGGAAAACCTACGTACAATGACATCTGTATTGATTTCCTTATGATTGTTGCATCCGGCAATGACATTTCTTAGCCTTCATAAATTTAAATATGGCAAATTTATATTGTAAACCATTTCATTTAACATTAACACAATGTTACCGAGGGCTGAACAGGTTCTTTCAGGACCAACGGCGGCTTTAGTTTTTAGTGGCACTAAGCAAATATATTGAGGGGCCCCATCTTAAACTAAAATTAAAAACAAAAATTATAAATACCGTATTTGCTCGATTATGAGATGACCCCCCAAAATCTGAATATTAATTTAGGAAAAAAGAAAAAGCCTGAATATAAGACGACCATATAGGAAAATGTTTTACTAGTAAATATTAATTCACATGCACTATTTTTTCATATTTAATAAAAGCTATGATTGAGAAAAATATTTTTTTGTTTTTATTTCCTTTTATTTGCCAACCTTCCCCCCAGTTATGGACATCTGCCCCCAGGCTTGCCACTCTGCCTACCTGATATGCCTTATACCCCCCTTAATGCCACTCTACCTCCCTGATACCCTTCTATATGCCACTTTGGCTCCCTTATGTGACTTTAACCCCCTATATGGCACTCTGCCTCCAGAAATGCCTTACACCTACTTTATGCCACTCTGCCTCCAGAAATGCCTTTTAACCCCTATATGCCACTCTGGCATAAAGGGGCTTAAAAGGCATATCACGGGACAGAGTGGCATATAAGGCATTTCTGGAGGCAGGGTGGCATACAGAGGGTTAAAAGGCATATCATGGAGCACTCTGCCTCCAGAAAAGCCTCATGCTACCCATACAACTCCCCTCCCCCAACTTACCAGTGCTTCTGACTCCCTTGTGTCTGGTGGGGGCAGCGGGTGTTCCGCCGGAACTTTACTGAGCACCGGAAGGTCGTGTGACGCCGGTGCTGCATCATAGAACCGACGGCGGAAGTACAAGCAGTAGCCAGGGTTGTCTGCGTTCATTGAGCGGACGTTCGCCGGCTGGCAGAGAAGAGAATTCCCTGCAGCGCTGCAAGGAATTCTCCTCTCTGGCAGCAGGGGAAGGTATGCGCGTAGAGAACCTCCGCTGTTGCCGGCACTTTTGACCACCACTCTGTGATAGACGCCCGGTGTAACTGGCAGCAGCTGAGGTTACCAGATAGGAGGATCCAGGTCCCCTGCAGCTCTGTGGAGGATCTGGATCTTAGTCTCATATTCAGACCTCATTTGAGGTCTGATTAGAAGACAACCTTGATAATAAGACAAGGGGTATTTTTCAGAGCATTTGCTCTGAAAAAAACTTTGTCTTATAATCAAGCAAATACATACATAAATAGAACTACAGAATTGGTGCACCTTTTACCTATGTTTGCACTACCCGGCTGCTTAATTTTGTGGTAACACCATCTTTAGTAGGGACACCAAGACTTCCCACAAATGCTCAGGTGCATGCAGTTAATATATGTAGAAATATACATGCCAGCTGATGCAACTAAACATAGGGATCAAAAGGGTACTTACTAAGCCTTTAGGTTTACCTTGAGTACTCAGACTCTTAAACATCAACATAGCAAGTTGTGTAACTACAGGGGCCAGGGTGACCCCTGTGACCACTTGTTCCTTTTCCTTGTACCGGTTCAAATTTGTTCAGAAAGGGCCCTTCTGGCCTGGACCCCTCTGGTCCAGGTTAGAAGGGCCCTTTCTAAACAATTTTATACCGGCTGCAGGTGTGGCTCATCAGCCACTCCTATATGTATTGGGACCAGAGGCAAGTGAAGGTTCACCCTGGAGAGGTTGTCCTTAATCTGCCCTCCAGTGTTTCTGAAGTGAGGTGGTTCAAGGCCCGGGGCATGTGGTGGGTTCAACTACTTCCTGAGCTTCTCCAGCTGTCTACTCTCTTCAGTGCTCTGGATATTGTAATGGGGAGGAATTACCTGGGCACCATATGGGTTTGGGGCATGGGGATTCAATTAAGCAGGATCTGGTAATGGTACTGGATAATGTTTGTGCCCACTAAGCCAAAGGCCGGATAGTGGTTAGCACTAATTGGAGGTAAGACCGTATATATGAACAACGTATATTATTGGTGACTTTAATAAATGCGTTGGCCTGTTTTTACCTAGAAAGTCATATGTCTCAGTTATTTAAATAAGGGGGTGACGTTTTGGGGGAGTTTAGGTAATGGATACACGATACCCACTAACGTCACACTACACTGTTTCTGTGTCCTCCAAGGCAGATCTATATTGCTGTGTGAGTCAGGATCTACACAACGCATTACTCTTGATTCATCTTTCTTCGCTCCGACGTTGCTTCGCATTACTGCTGTAACATACATATCAACATCCTTGTACTTAGGATAGAGTGCCTCCTGGTATATATTTTTATTTTGGTGCCTACATTTGGATATTACACTAGAACCAGAGGCAATTAATTTAATGTATTCTTCTACTTTTTCATCATTTCATATTTACTTTTTATATATTTTTATTGTATATTCATTGTGATGTTATTTTTATTTGATTTATTATTTAATTATATGTATTTATACTATATTTATTGCACCCCTCTGCTTTTATATTAGTGTGTACTATAGTGTTAGAGTCAGTATGTGTTGTTGAATAGAATGTGCATGGGTATAAGAGTGTGGTGTTAGTGTGTATGTGAGTGTATGGTGAATTGTGTGTGTTACTGTATGACATTGTGTGTCAGCATATGGTGTTAGAGTATGTGTGCACTAGGGAATGGTGTTATTTTGCATGAACATGAGTAGATGGTGTTGTGCACCAGGCACCACTAACCCTAGACTCGCTACTGCTCTCACCTACCCCTAATCTGTGTGTAACAGAAGCATAAGTTGTGCTTGTGGGAAAATAATTAGGCAGGGCGATGAGAGGGACATTGAGATGGGCATGAAGTTTACTGGACTCCTCTAATAGTGGCCTTGCTGGTGGGGCGGGGGCCTAGGATAGAAATTCCCAGCACTAATACCTTATTTTATTTGTGTAGATGAGCAGAAAGAGATGGGGTAATCTTTTAAGGGCAGGCTCAATATTATAGTCCTGTCTATGGATGCGGCAACGAAACATCAATATATATATATATATATATATATATATATCATATATGATATATAGATATATATATATAAAACATAAGGAAATAAGTTTGACATTATCAGTATTGATTTTGCAGCTAGTTAAACTGTGTTTAATATGTAACTTTGAACGATATTGTTAAACAAGTATAAACTAACTTCCTTATCTTATTGCACAATTACAGAAACAAAACCTTGAAAGAGCAGTTAAGATCCATAAAGACCATTACGGTAAAAGGCAGAGTTGAGACATATATAGGTTCTTAAAACAAAAATAGAAACATACTAAAGCCTCATTTCTATGAAAAAAAAATCAAAGCTTTGCCACTAGGGGGCCCGGAGCGACCCCATGCGACCCCTAGTTCCTGTCTCTTTGTTCCCGGGGCAATTTTTACACCAGGGCCCTGTGGTTTCTAGTTACGTCCCTGAGCTTTGCTACATACGTTTAGTTCATCATCACATTCAATCACATTGCTTTTTTGATATGTAGGACAAAATATGTAAATTTAAAGGTCAATAACATCTTAAAACCCCAACAGAAATCATAACCCGGCTTATCCAGGCATAAAATTATAAAACACTATTTTTTTTAATGGACCATTGAGGCAAATGCTGATGTTCCTTAAGTAGAAATCATATTTCTTAAGTTTCTTCTCCTTAGGCGGCTGCCAGTCAGCCGTAATGCTAAAGTGGGGATGACTAGTTGGCCCCTAGCATTTTAAGGCCAGTGGCCACCAAATGATATATCTGTGTGTGGCCACTAGCTCAGGCAACGTGCAGCAAAGCGTATACAATCAGCGACTGCACGCTGCTGGACCCTTTTTGCCTATGGAGTATCAGTAAGGAATTGTCCCTATTGGCCACAAAGTAAAACAAGAAACAGTGACTTTGTTACATTTAAAAAAGTTGTGTAAAACAAGATTTTACTATCCGTTTCATATTGGACTGTACTGCAGCTATGCCATGCCATGCTTTACTTATGTTCACGTGTGCATGTTGTAAACAAGTGCTTTCTTTTTTACTTTAACAATGTAAAATGGATCTTTCAAATGAAATGCAATTTCACTCTTAAGCCTATCCGAGGGTTTTTTAATCTTATTTTAGTATTTTATCAATGTCATCAATGGTGATCTACCCTGCATGGGATCCATAGAAATCCATTTAAAATTAACAATGTTTACTGTGAGCACATTGAGACTGTTTACAAGACTAAAGGGGCAGACACCCCCACTATCCCTGCATTTGGGCGACCCACTGTGATAAAACAGAGAATAAGAATGTAAAAAATATACTTAACAAAGATTATTACTGTTGTTCAATGTAAATATTGTACTTAACTAGCAAACAAAAGAGACTCCGCTATTACTATAAACATATATTTTCTATTTGCTTATATTAATAAGCATTAATATTAATATCATTTAATCAGAGCGATGGATGATTAATATACAACTTTACAGCAAAATGGGAAAAAAGGTCCCATTTAAGAATCAGTAAGGTTCTATTTTTTAAGATTTTGATTATTTTTAGTTTGAGTTGATTTTATTTATTTTTGAGGGTTGGTTATGCTAAGGTGAACACGTACAGCACTAGCTGCACCTCGCAACCTGAATGAACTGACTAATGTGCTGAACAACAGGGAGTTGGCTCAGAAATTCATTAATCTCTATAGGACGCCTGAAGACATAGACATCTGGGTTGGAGGAGTTGCTGAACCTCTTGTTCGTAATGGAAGAATTGGACAACTGCTCGCCTGCCTAATTGGGAACCAGTTTCGCAGGGCTCGAGATGGAGATAAGGAAGGTTACAAGTCGCCAGGGAACTAGCTAAATGTTAATAAGTAATACATTCTAAACAGTCCAAAGATATATAAACATAGCAATACTAATAAATACTGTGTTTTTCCTGGTATGACACACTTAGGCAAAATTTATTGAGGTCATATTTACTTTTTCTAACACAAAGTTGTATTCCTTGTTGTTTTGATGATGCATTTTTTAAATGCCATATGGCAATGTTGATGTTCAGTAAATGGATTAGCTCAATAAAAAAAATAAACTGTATGATCTATTTTTTTAATTTTTTTATTTAACTCCTTGGCAATATGAAATAGAACATTTTCTGAAAGAATAAAATGCACCTGAAGTATCTTTATATGCAAACTAAGAGGCAGGGAATTTAAAATGCATGCAACATGAATAGAAAGAGACAGTGGGGATTAACATACAATGATAGTCCATAGGAAGTTGGGACTCATAAAGCCTAATATATATATTTCCTATAGATTATTACTTTATTCAACATAATACCCTTTCGTTCCCAGTCAGAGGACACATGAGATAGGACAGAAGCAGCACTGACCAGAAGCAGATGCCACATGGCCCTTCTAAGTGCTTGCCCCGTTTTAAGGGTAGTCCTGTTGATGCCCACGTACAGTGCATTGTTGATTTGGCAATGAATGATACATTTTGCCATGGAGTAGTTGTTGGTTTGCTCATTTTCTTTCTATATTTTCATGACCTTTTTCAAATCATGTATCTTACAATACTATGCACCAGAGGAGGGCTAAAAGCCTAGGGGGCAGGAATCCTTTTAACCTCCCCCCAGTAACATACGCAACTTACACACATACATACTAACGCTAACTTACACATGTATACCATATTTATGCTAACACAAATAACACAGGGAAGGAATTACATAAAGCTCCGAGACACATATCTACGCTTCTACGAGGTGAACGTTTAACCCTGAAAACAATTACACTTACAGTCAATCACAAATCACTTGCATTTATGCTAAGCTGTGAAGTGCTGCATTTCCTATTAATTATACGTCTTTGCCTATCTAGACACAACAGACTGAAAGAATTGATAGATAGATAGATAGATAGATAGATAGTTAGATAGACAGAATCTTAAAAACAAGAAAAATTATGTTGTAATATCTTGATGAATCGATAGTTATAATATTTGAAAGAAACATTATATTGTTAATGTGGTTCCATGTTCCATCACTTAGACAACGAATGATGATCTGAAATAAAACAAATGTTTAAATATGTAAGTGAAACTCAAATGAAAGGTTCCATATATGTACCAAGAAAGTTATTAATAACATTTTTGCAGACTCAATTTATTCAATTTTGTGCTAATAAAAATATACCGGTATATATATTTCCGTTTGCAAAGTGTCATATGTCATATTATTGTTTTGTCAGATTACTCCACCGGACACTAACATACTTTTCTGCACTATCCAAAAAAGCCATGTTATTTGCCATGTTGCTTGCATTTATTTCAGGTTATTATGGGCCAGAAAATAGCTGAAAATATACTGCTAACGTTAAACATTTTTTGTACATTCACTAGCTAACTTTCATAAGGTGTGCAGGTTAAACTTTGCAACCAATAAAATTATATTATGAAACTATTTGATGATATATGATCAACTCATTTCAAATCTCAAAATTCCACAAGCATTTCTTAAAGATCTAGATGGCATAGAACGTCACATAGGTTTTCTGGATTTCTAGAAATTATTACCAGACTCGTCTCATGCTCTCCAAGGCCTCAGGTCTAGGGCTGGGATTCGTGAGCAGTTCACAAAATCTTGTGGGTACTGGTTTCCCAAAAAGACATTTCGAGGGACCTCAGTAATCCTGGTGTTTTCACAGATGACACGGGCCAGGGTTACTCTTTCTATTGATCTCTTCTGAGCATTAGTGAAAACAGAGGGTCTTTCATAATAAAACCTTAAAAAAAAAAAAAAAAACTTTAGTTGTGTTAACATGTGCTACAGGTACTAACATTCAAACGCTACAATTAAGCTATGTAATTTAAAATATGTTTTCTAGAATTGGGAGGCAGGACCTGAAATAACCATTATTTTATCTTGATCCAGCTCCTGTCTCTAGATATCTGTTTTCATCACCATTAAATACTGATATCCCAAGTGTTTGCAGAAAACGTATCCTCAGTCAGAAGCCCTGGCAAAAAACACACAGCAACTGTTCATCTCAGTTGATATCCGTGATATCTGATCATAATAAAGACTTGGCGAAAGGAATTGCAGATACTACAAAGAAGCAAGCTCTGGCACAGACCTCTCCAGTAATGGTCCCTTACTTTTTGTGTGTCAACCTGATCTTCAGGTTATGATGTCACACGGTGCACAGACTGCAGCAGCAGTCATGGAGAGGTATGTCCCGGAGGTGGCACACACTTTATTGTGTTGGGCAGCCTAAGTGTATCCTTGGTGGTTGTTGAGGGGACCCAAAGGCCAGCTGCTCTGGGCAAGAACAGCTGTCTCTTTTGCCTTGCTTTAAATGGCACTACACACACTTCAGAAAGCCATCTAATTTTAGTTAACATAGCCTGCATAGCTTCCAGATGAAACACTTCTTACACTTAGTATGACCCTCAATATAATATAAGAAAGACAGATAGAATCCATCTTCTTAATGCACAAAATTGGCATTTCAGACATTTCAGAATCAGACACTTTTTCTCTGAACCCATTCTCAAAGCCATTTGGTATTACCGATCTCCATCTCGAGCCCTGCGAAACTGGTTCCCAATTAGGCAGGTGAGCAGTTGTCCAATTCTTCCATTACGAACAAGAGGTTCAGCAACTCCTCCAACCCAGATGTCTATGTTTTCAGGCGTCCCATAGAGATTAATGAATTTCTGAGCCAACTCCCTGTTGTTCAGCACATTAGTCAGTTCATTCAGGTTGCGAGGTGCAGACAAACCACAAAATCTCCTCCACGCGTTGTATCCTAAGATACAGAAAAGAAGAAGATATATTACAATTTAACAAAACCATCCACTTCAAAGTCATTCATCCAACTTCAGTTCTTCTTAAGAGACTGTAAAGGATAGTAGTAGAAGTTATGCAGCTGAGATTGTGCTCCATGTCCCAGAAGACCCAGCTCTTCTGGCACTTCTGTCCCACCATCCTCATAGATCACGCTTTCCCCAACTAAACATGTTGCTAGGGATTCACTGGACTCTGTAGCCCCTGAGTCTGAACCAATATGTACTTAAACAGGAGAAGTGGCACTTTCCTAGCTCACATTCTAGCAGGATTAGCTTTTCATGGCTTTGACTGGAAATAGCCGCTTTTGGTGCAAATTACAAAATGTAACTGTTACTTGAACTTCTTTTGCCACAACTGACTATTAATTGATTTATAGTCTATCTAGACTGTTAATCTGCCATTACAGTAGTATTTGAAATGTATTGACGAAGGCAAAAAAATATTTACAAATAAAGTTGGCCAAATGGTTTACAATATACAAATCAAAAGTCACACAATTTATTATAGTTTACCTGGTAATCCATGCTCACGACCTCGTTGCAGATTTATAGCTGGCAGGTCAAGCCCAATACGTTTAAAGAGTTGGAAGAGACGTTCCCGTAGCTCATCAACTACAAGCTGATTTTGGCGGTTCAGCTTTGCCCGATTTGCCATGAGGCCGCGAAGCAGAGGGTCAATGCCACCTGAGTAGAAAAAATAAAGGGCAAAAATGTAGATTGTTACAAAAGAAAAAAACTGTTCTAAGTGGGGACAAAATCTGTTCCACAAAAATAGTTCTTTGTTCTGAGGATACGTCTTTAGTATCTTATTGAACATTTTTATTGAAGGAAATGACATCACTTGTAATTGATAGCTTACCTTCTCTCACCACCCTCCAACTGTTGAAAAAAGTCATATGAAGTGGGACCTCTGGTTCTGGCATTAAGGGACGGTAACCATCACCCAGTCGGTAGATGACAGGCTGTATTAGTGTGTGGCCCATGCGAAAGACAACTGTGAAGACGTTGGCCACTCTTGGGTCCACAGACTCATTGTAGTTCCTGTATGTAGGAAGAACCCTGGGCATCTCTGAACCCAATAGCAGGGGCAGCCAATCTTTATACGTTATTTTCTGTTTAGAAAAATAGAATACTTTCATTATTTGGGGTATTTCGAAGAAAAAAATAACTTGGGGATGTTATATCATCACATTGCACCTGTAAGATGCCTCCAACAATCTTCCGAGCTTCTTGATAAAGAGTCTCTCCAGACCAGCGTGGATTTGATCTGCGCAATTCTGTTGCGATTCGATTGTGTTCTCTCACGAAAAGAGTATGAAAGGCGGTTAGACCTGGCTGTTCACTGACTCTTGGGTCTCCTGCAGTAAAAATAAACTTTGTCAGAAAACAAATCACCTTAATAAGCAAACATGTTAGACTATTTTACATTTGGTAACACAACAAAAGCCGTTTGACAGTACCCAATATTTTGCACTTTACAGGAGATGCTACATTTTGGTTCTAAATGAAATAAAATCATAAGGGGAATTTGGTTGAGAAATGCTAATTTAAAATATCCTAAACTACTTCAGCTGGCAGTTACTTCTATATCGTGTCTGTCCATGGAATCCTTACCATTTGAGTAATATATTTATTCTAAAAGGGTTCCCCAATCTATAATGGCACGTCCAACTAATTAAGAAAGTCTTGCTATAATAAATAAAAAATTAATTTAAGGTATCACATCCCAAATATTTTTTTGATGCCACTGCAGAGAAAATGATAACTTGTAAATTTGGAAGAACGCTTTACTATAATATCTTAGAAAATATATCTTAGAAATATTTTGGACTCACCTCCTAAGAAACAGGGAATCCCAGAGGATCTGTTTGTGAGAACACAAAAGTCCTCCTCTGCCGTCTCAAACGGCAAGAATGGAAGGCCATTGTCGGTGAAGTTTTGATTAATAGCCATCAGTCCCAGTTTGTTAGTGTTGTTGCGCAGCTTAGCAGCTAGCGGCAGATCACTGCCATACACCTGACTTCCGTCAAGGAAAGAGGTGAGGATATTGATCTGCTCACGCAAGGGTGATTCTGGGTTGCAGACTGGAGCTGAGCGGAAGAGTGGGATACAGTCACTCTGATTCCTAATGCGGGGGTCATTCGGTGGAATCTACAATAGGAAAAATAAATAAAACACAACATTGTCTGTGCAGTTTTATCTGAAAAAGCTAAGTCAAACATGAGATCAATTCACCATTCCTTTTTACCATAGAATGCAATGGAATGACAATTATAAGGACAAAATAAAGTTACAATTTCCCATACAATATCAGAAAATGACAGTTTGTTGGCATGTTAAATTAAATGATTCACTTGGGTCAAGTTTTCCTGTATGTTTTTATTTTATATGTTAATTCTCCTTACAAATGGTTAAAATCATTACTGTTTACTGATAGTTACCCCCAATGGAAAGCAGGGAGGCTCTCGTGCACAGCTATGATCGCAGTCCACACCTTGGAGGAACGTTGACCTTGCAGGAGTCTCAGGAGAGAGATCAAGGTCATGGTCAGTCCATTGTCCCCATTGCATAAAAATGAGGGCCCTGCCTGGATCCAAAGTAATATTTTCAGTAGGGAAACGGACAATCTCATTTGATACAGCGCGTGCCTGGGAAGAAACAACAAGCAAAAGTAACAGATTGTGGGGAAAGAAATACATTTTTTGGGACTTAAAATCTATTGAGTTTTTTTTTTGCTTGTAGAAACCCTTTGAGAAAATGAACCAAACCCATGATTTTTACATTATGTTTGGAAACTAGCAACAAGTTTTAAGAAACACAACAGAGCCTGCTTTTACTGCTTTAAACACGAAACCGTAATCAGTCCTTGGTCTCTTCTTAGATTCAGGAAAGCCATATGCCAATCCCACGCATTTTAAATACCTTTACACTGTTAACCTTTACCACTATTTCTGACAGGCTGTTCCACTTATCTACCACCCTCTAAGTAAAGTAAAACTTGCTAACGTTTAAAACTTCCTTACATCTAACAATTACTTTCTTGATCCCAGAACAATACCACTCGGGATAAACCCTCATTTCATTTCACTCTTAGATATAGTAACATAGTAACATAGTAACATAGTTCATAAGGTTGAAAAAAAGACCAAAGTCCATCAAGTTCAACCTATCCATCAAGTTCAACCTATCCATCAAGTTCAACCTAATGCCATAACCTATATGCCCATTATTTTCATATATTTACATGTGTACCAAAAGCACACATTAGTATTAGTCCTCATTCGAGCTACATGAATATTCCTACCAAAGGCAGACGGAATCCATTGATGGGGCGGTTTTCGGTCCATCCTCTTGGAAGGGCGATGCCATCCTCATATTCTGGCCTCAGCAAACGGGTAAATCCTGTGTTAGAAGCTCCAAGGCTTGGATTTTTCCTATAAAGAGATGGATGATTAAATAATACCAGCAGACCCAACTTGAAATGACAATTCATGATGGGTAGATCATGTCTTACCTGTTATTACACTCTCCGCTAATGGTACGATAGAGACTGTCCTGACAAGCCTTGGGAATATATTGGCTGGCACATCCAGTTATCTTAGAAATATTGTCCATCTGGTTTTGAGTCAACAAATCTAAAAGACACCTTTATTATTATTTATTCATAAATTTGCATATTATGAGATAAAAATATGTCCTGTCATGTATTCCACCTATTTCCATTGTAACTAAATACTTTATCCTGATTCTAACATTTATAATAGGAACATTGACTTAGATGGAAGATAATATTTCCTGGCCCATCCAGTCTGCCCATTTTTCTACCTGCTGTAGGACTGCAAGCCTTACTTGATCTTTGACCTTGTCCTATGTCCTATGACTTTGTACATACCTGTGAAAACCTTCATTACTTCTGCTAAAGGTTTATTACCGGTAACAATATCTTGTATTATTCCCAATAACCATAATGTACCAAGATACAGATGGACTTAAAAGAAGACAGTGGTACTTCCACAGGCAAAGATCCATGTCCCATGCCAGCACTTTCATAGCCAGAATCCATCAGTCTCCGAGCACAACATGGATGTGGGATCTAAGTCCTAATAGAAAGGTAAGCAGATATATTCTGCAATAAAATGGCCTGCCTACAAGATCAAGGGCAAGATGTCCTCCAGCGAGTTCAGATAGATTTACCAATGTGCCAACCATTGCAAGATCCCATTTATTCACAAAGATGCAACAAGGACTGTGGACTAAAAATGAGAACACAAGGTATCACTGCTGAGGTACATTTATCCTATTGAGTAGTTATGAGGGGGAAAGGGTTAATATGATAAAAGACATAAGGTTGATTTAGAGGTGATTGACTGGATAAATCTATTGCCAGTGCAAATGTCTTTAGCACCACCATGTGTCTACAGTCAAGAGTAAGAATAGAACCAGGGTTTGCCACCCATCGTACAGTGAATTTGCCCTTTATGCCCGTAAGAAGTTCAGACCAGAATAGAACATACAGCCTACAGCATTACTACAACTCATGTAGTTTGTGCATAGTATTTATGAGGTTGTATATTTCAGACACTGACATTCCTTTATGTGGTGTCTAATACCTGAGATATTGAAGGGTCTCTGGTGAAAGTGTTTCACCTTCTCTGTCAGGAGCTGGAGGGTGGTACCCATGTAATCTGCAGCTCGAATGGCGTTTCTGCTCCCTGCCACAGGCTGCTTGAAATAAGCCATAAGATCAGCAGAGCTTACATCCTTTCTCCTTAGACGGTCCTTCAGACTGAGAAGGGAATATGTCTCGGTTACTTCTTGCCCTGTCCAGCCATGGTCCAACCACAATGCTTAAAATACAATTATTTAAGGGAGGTGTGCTTTTAGCATTTGTGACTAGGAACACATTTCCTTTTCATCTTAATTAAGTGTTTGTATGGACATTATATCATGAAAATCACTGCAATTTTTATAATCCATAACCATATACTGAATACTCATATCAACAAATTCTTACATGATGCGGGTGTTTTTGTATGCTGTATCCACCAGCTTTTTGGCTTCTTTTGTACAGCTTGCAATGACATCATTGTCCAACTCTTCAATTCCATCTGCAAAATAAAAGATACAATACAGCACCTCAACCAACGAGAATAACAACTGAGGACAAATATCAACAGGTTTTTGGTGCTGGTTTAGATATATTTTCCTAGATAGCTAATCATGTATGTCTTCTATTCTTTAGCCACTAGATGGCGCACGTAGCAGGGGTTGCAGAGAAGTGCTACCTTGTTAATTAGAATTAAAAGTATGACTCAATGTATGCATATATAGAGGCAAAAGGTGATCATTGTTAACCTTATTTGCGTGCACCTACCCAGAATCCCTTGTGGTTGTGGCAGCACCATGACATTTCTAAGGGAAAAACAGGCCTTCTGGCGTGTCTGGTGTCTGTAGATGAGTGTTTAATAATGCTTATACTAGCATATATATATATATATATATAGTATAATATATACTAATAATTATTATAATATATATATATAAGTAATATATATATATATACTGTATGTGTAACACTTACCCATATGCAAAAATGTTTAAATTGATTCTACAAGACTGATTTCTACTTTTCTACTATTACTACTTTGCACCTAAATTGTTGTCAATCGGGATTAAAAATATTTTGTTTGTGTGTCAAAAGCTATTGTGCGATGGATAAAAATCTAAATTGTAATAAATTAGGAATTTATATTTGGGCTTCATGCCAAAAATGTATCACATGAATCGGGTAATTACAATAACTTAAAACTACAGTACATCACCACTTAAATTTAACTAAGCATTATAATTATATATATTTTAAAAAAATATTAGCACAATTATTGGTTTAAAATATGAGCCTTGAATTGTTCAATGATCTTAGCAAATTTTGGTTATAATAAGTCTGAATCAAGAAGGATCTCTTATTTTTTACATCTTATTTAATGCTTAATGAACTTAATGTGTTAATTACATTAAACTCATTAAATGTGTTGTTGTTTTTAAATCTTATTAGAGTCATACTAGCCAGCAATTACCTTCTGTTGTATCATATTATGTTTTTTGGTATTCATTGACATAATATATATGATTAAGAAAGTTTTTTCACCCCCAAATTAGGCAAGAATATTCTGCATGACACTTAATAAGACATATATTTAGATATATCTATTAAGTATTGTATGGAGAATCAACACAGGGTTTTAAAGTTTTTTTATACTTTTTTATTTTAAGGAGAAGAGGTGACAAAAAATAAATGACCATAGTATGAAGATATACATTCCTGAATTCCTCCAAGGACCAACAGCAGGATCCAAAAACCAATGCGTGGACCGGCCATTCTGTAGAATCTATAGAGAATGTCATTATTTCACCAGATTATCATAAAGGGTTGCACCTTGCTTTTCCTCCATCCAGGACGCTGACCTGGAAATGGAGGTTTAAGCTCTTGTGATGGTCAGTGGGACCAATCAGAGCTGACACGATGCAAGGTTGTCTGCACACTGGGACGTGGTCCAAGGATTCTGTATGGTCTGGTACG
>VKOC01000002.1:11834262-11849920 GCA_009364415.1 Spea multiplicata
AGCTGTGAAGCGCGCAACACGGGAAGACGGACGCCTCCCGCTCCCACTGCAGGACTCAACAAGGTAAGTAAGGGGAAGGGGCAGAGGGGGGATCAGTGAGAAGAGCGGGGGCGGTGAGAAGGGGCAGAGGTGGTAGATAGTGATACAGGGGATAGATAGTGAGAAAGGGGAGTTTTGTTACAAGTTTTTGTTCCTTTTTTGGGATGGGGGGGGCGCCAGAGGAGTAGTCCGCACAGGGCGCCAGAACACCTAAGGCCGGCTCTGGCGTGCGGGCCGCATGTTGGACGCCCCTGGTATAGTAGCAATCCTAGTATAGTAAGCTACCATGTCACCTTGGAACATTTTTACCCCTGCTATCCTAAAATAGGTCATCTAAAAACCTCTGCAGTCCCCCTTAATAGTAATTTAACACCGAATTTTGTTGCATACAGTATGAGGAGAAAAGGGTTTAAATTAAACTACCATCATAAACCATGTTTATTACAACATAACTGTTTTTCTCCATTACTTTGTGGTCTAAAATGGTTGTTGGAGCTGCAATGCTGTAAATAGAAAAAAAACAAATGCAATTTAGGTGTCTTGGTTCCAGGGTGGTCTAAGTGCCAGGCACATGTACCAGGCGGGTGCTGGCTGACATCCCCAAAAAATTGGAAGTAGGCTGGTGCCTGCCAGAGGCACGACTAATACCTTGCCTCCATCAATTAGCCAGTATAAACCAGCAGATGTTTTTTGTAGAGTATCTGGAAGGGTGTATAGCTCGTTTGGCAAAGATAGGTCAATAAACTTGGAGATGAGGAACAAAAACTGTTGGGTTGCAACCAGTCTCTAAGAGCATGCAGTACAACTGTAATGAAGAAAGTTTCTCTCAGCTTTTTATCAAACATCCAGAGCGCAGTACAAGTTTAATAAACATTTTTAACACTGTAGGAAATGCGGTATATTACTATATCTTGGCATCACTTTTTAATAAGCTTCATACAAAAATGTGTATGTGACATCTGTCCTGTCTTAAGAAACTACATAGCTTTGTGTACAGATATATCCTCAAGGATCTTCTCAATAAGCAACACGTTCTAAAATAGCATTTAGTTGCAATCTCTCAGGAACACAAAGTGTGCGCTGTAATTTGTAAATGTATCTTTGCAATTTCAGATAAGTATATTTCCTTTAAAAATTTAGGCTCAGAGAAATAATTGCAACAATAAACACATTACAGCATACACAATGACTGTTGCTTTTGCTAATTGCTATCCATGCATAATTAACAACTTATGAGGTACTGTATTCACTGGTTGGCAAACAAAGTGACTCACATTTAAAATAGAACATGGTGTACTCTGTTCTGTATGTTATTTTTTAAAGCCAGGAATTTGACAAAGAACCATTGATCTACCCAGACGTAATTTAGGCATTTGAGCTGTATCAGTATGTCCTGAACTGGTTAACAGGCTCAGATGGGATTATTTTTTTTTCTTCTAGAAAGAGCAAAGTCCCGGATTTGTATCAAATACATAGAAATCAGATGCAACTTAATCAGAAGTAACTAAATATGTGTAATAGGATTGCAGTGTTTTATGTGTTTCAAGTGGGAATAAAAAGAAATCATTTCCATCTATGTATAAATTGTTCATAGAATATTAAAAATATTGCTAACTATGAACTGAATGTGTCAAAACACATACAAAAACAAATCTATAGGATTACTTTTTAGTTCAAGGGGTTACAATTTCAATCATGTAAGTAATTTATAATTATGATTAATTACAAATGACTCAAAAACCTAGAACTGGGTCACTGGCCTGTAGGGATCTTGCTTTACCATTATATATTATGTACTTTTTTGTTAAAGTGCATGCATAACACAAAGGCATTGGCTATGATTCTTCCAGTTAGCTCAACTGTCAGTGTAAAACCTTTATATACAGTATCTCACAAAAGTGAGTATACCCCTCACATTTTTAGGACTAAGGACATGGATTACTGGAACCATGTCCAGTGATCCGATGAGACCAAGATAAACTTATTTGGTTCAGATGGTGGCAAGTGTGTGTGGCGGCAACCAGGTCAGGAGTACAAAGACAAGTGTGTCTTGCCTACAGTCAAGCATGGTGGTGGGAGTGTCATGTTCTGGGCCTGCATGAGTGCTGCCGACACTGGGGAGCTACAGTTCATTGAGGGAACCATGAATGCCAACATGTACTGTGACATACTGAAGCAGAGCATGACCCCCTCCCTTTTCAACCAGGGCCACAGGGCAGTATTCCAACATGATAACGACCCCAAACACCTCCAAGACAACCACTGCCCTGCTAAAGAAGCTGAGGGTAAAGGTGATGGACAGGCCAAGTTTGTCTCCAGACCTAAACCCTATTGAGCATCTGTGGGGCATCCTCAAATGGAAGGTGGGGGAGCGCAAGGTCTCTAACATCCACCAGCTTCATGATGTTGTCATGGAGGAGTGGAAGAGGACTCCAGTGGCAATCTGTGAAGCTCTGGTGAACTCCATGCCCAAGAGGGTTAAGGCAATGCTGAAAAAGAATAGTGGCCACATAAAATGTTGACACTTTGAGCCCAATTTAGACATTTCCACTTAGGGTTGTACTCACTTGTATTGCCAAGGTTTAGACATTAATGGCTGTGCGTTGAGTTTTTTTGAGGGGACAGCAAATTTACACTGTTATACAGGCTGTACACTCACTACTTTACATTGTGGCAGAGTGTCATTTCTTCAGTGTTGTCATATGAAAAGATATAATAAGATATTTACAAAAATGTGAGGGGTGTACTCACTTTTGTGAGACACTATAATTTTGGCTCTGAATTGTAATACCACCAAATGAGACATCTCAGTATTTTGCATAAAGAAAGATGGCATTTTCCAACATTTCTTTGTGTGCCCCAAATCAGGTATCGTTGGTATACTTGTTGCTAATTCTGCCTGGTTTTAATATTGTAGCTTTCACTGAAATTTAGACATGCAAGTCCATTTTAAATCATAAACTATGTATGATTGTTATTTTTTTAACTTTTCATTCATTTAACTCTGTACATGGCCAGTATCATTTGATGACTGATGGTAGACAATTTAGACTTATATATGTATATAGATCGGTATGAAGAAATGTAATTTGTGAATGTAAATAGTGGATTTACTACAGAGTAAAGTGTTGCATGAAAAAGGTTTTATTACAATAGTGAATTTGAACATTGAATTTGTGTCAAATATATGCTGCAATCAGGACAACATCTTGGGTACATCCAAGGACCACCTGAGAAGTTCTTAGATGTAGCCATCTAAACCGATAACTAAAACTGAGAAGGGGAGATGTTACATACACACAAATGTGTAATGTGCAATGTTTCCTCTTGCTGGAAAATCTTCGGAGCTCAGCCCTGATATAAATAATGAATGTAGCTTTGCTTTGTTTTTCAATATATAGTTGAGATTTTTCACACATAACCCTCTCAGGCATTCATTTTCTCTTGTAATTGTCACTTCCCTCCCAGGATAAAAATCTTGTCTTCCTAAAAATGTGCTCTAAGGATACAAGCTATAAAGCTACAAAATAGGGCCTCCCTGCAAGGATAATAGCCTGGCTGATTCAGACAATGCATCCTAACCACCCTTGTGCCACCCTGTGCTCTACTCTTCCTGCTGAGTTAACAGGCTACATCCTGATAATACAGCCACCCACAGTGACCGTAGGATGGTATGATGTGTCTCTTATTCTGCCTTCTCTTCCTCTATAATTTTCAAATCTCTTTTTGGAAACAACATATTTTGTTTAACCCTTGTTTCTATAGATGGTACATTTAATAAAGCAATACATTTTGGACAATGGTATGCTTCCAACTTTGTGTGAACCGTTTGGGGAAAGCCCTTTTCTATTTCAACATGACTGTGCCCCAGTGCAAGGTGCATAAAGGCATAGTCCCCATCGAACACCTTTGGGATGAACAGGAAAGGAGATTGTGAGCCAGGCCTTCTCCTCCAACATCAGTGCCTGACCTTACAAATGCTCTACTGGATTAATTGGCAGAAATTCCCATTAAAAGATGCCATCTTGCGGAAAGCCTTCCCTGAAGAGTGAAAGCTGTTATCGCTGCAAAAGGATGGTGGAACAACTTCATATTAATATCTATGTATTTAGAATGCGATATCACCAATGCAATGTACACATACACCCATGGAATAGGGCTTTTCATTGCTCAAAATTATATGCACACATGTCATCTAGGGTTGGGGACTAAAGGGTACAAAGCTTTTTGGTGAATAAGTGGGCCTTGCTTATTTCTATCATTATTTTCAACGTAGCTAGAACGTGTTAGAACTGGACCCCCCCCCAGGAAATCATGGAAAGGGACGGATAATGGAGAAATCCCCCCAGATAAATTAAGCATATATAATTTTACAGAGGCCTGTTTCTTTTTGCTTTGTATGTTACCATGGTAACACAAGCAGCAAAAAGTATAGCTCACCGAGAGGCTCAAATTGCCCGGAGAAACAGACTCAGGGGCAGGATTAAAGAAAGAAAGCAGGGGCTGGATATCTTGAAGGACAGAATGCAATTTTTTTTCCTGTTTACTTTTTTAAATGTATACATTTAATACAACCATGATACAACTTGTGACAGGGGAGCACTGTGTTACTTAATTGAAAAGATGGTAGATAAAGTAGAATCTATAGGTAGAAGAGGTCAATGTCGTAAGGCAATTTAAACATAGAACCCAGCAGACTAGACAGGCTAACAAACACACACACACACATTCTACCACCATAAAGTAAAACACATATGCTCCTCTTACCCTATCTTCACTGCAGCTTGCAATCTCTGTGTGCACCGTAGCCTTCCACCCACTAGCTGTTACCGGTTATATATAAAATGCTTCCCTTGGACTTAATTAAAATCCTTAACATATTTATTTTACCCCACTACAGTGTGTTCTGTCAACATTATAACCCTCAAATAAAAACAAATACCAGCTGTGAATATACTCAAAAATACAACCTTTCACTTAAAAAAAACTTCATGTTTTTACTGTTATTAATTGGTATGTGAGGTGCTAATTGTAAAAATATTTTTTTGCTCAGGGGCTGCCTGTCGGGGCACCTTGCACACTATACTATTCAATTGTAAATTGGTAAGTGCTCTAGCTCTCTAAACCACATCATCCATAAAGAAACACGGTTACACGCCCTTTACGTTGAAAACACAGTAACAAAGTGTCTTGCAATTTGCAGGTCAGTACATGTCACCGTTTTTGTGCTTCTATTTATTATGATTGCTCATCCTAGTGCTAATTGGAAGTATTTATTGTAATTGCTAGTTTAATACATTTTAACCCCTTCGTGGACTGTTTTTTTCTTTTGTATCCTAGGATACAAAGGATGTTTTAACATTTCTGCGCCGTTTGTGTTTAGCTGTCATTTTCTTCTTTCTCATTTACCGTACCCACACAAATTATATATTGTTTTTTTCAGGACCAGAGTGGCTTTCTCTAGATACTATTATTTGGATCATATCATCTAATCTTCTATAAAAAATATGGTACACTTTGGAAAACAATCTGCTAAACATTTATTTGTCCTGAGTTTAGAAATACCCAATGTTTTATTGTATTTTTGTCCTTTTTTGCAAGCTGTTGGGTAATAGGAACAAGTAGTGACTTGCTATTTCAAAATACAATATTTTTATTTAAAAAACAGTGACAATTAGTGACATTTAACACCGATGTCTGTCATAAAAACTCTGAATCACCCCCCACATGTACATGATGTAGACAAAAGTAGACAACCCAGGCGATTCAACTTGGGGTATTTTGACACTTTGTCATTTCACCACCAATCGTTGCTAAAGTATCCAAAGAGGTAACATTTCAATATACAAGGATCCATTTACAGAGAATTTAAAGGGTTACTAAGAAACTGCACCCCAATATGTGTTCAGCAGCATCTCCTGAGTACAGTTATACCACCCATGCATAGGTTTGTTAGGGGGATTTCACTTCTTCAACATTCCAAATTCAAAATTCCATACTGAAAAGTATACCAAATGTGGCCTTTTAGCCCCCAAACAACCCAACAAACCTATGCATGGGTGCTATTACATCAAGAGATGTTGCTTGGATACATATTGAGGTGTAAATACTGTTATAGCATATCTGCATTCACCACAAAGATGTATTACTATCTGATCGGCTATGATTGTATTAGAGGATTAGAGCCTTTGGTATTTCAATAAGACCAACAGAACGAATCAATGATCACCTCCTAAAAGCTCTTTCCAGCGGCAGGGTGAAAAGACATGCTTTTTGGAAGGCATGCATTTTTTTGGTGTTACTGAATGCCTCAATGTTGCATTGCATGCATTGCAGCAACACCAATTGCAGATGGACACAAATCTCCCCTAAGCCTCTAATCCTTTAATACAATCATAGCTGATCAAGTAGTAATACATCTGCGTGGTGAATGCAGATATGCTATAACAGTATTTAACTCCCAGTGCTGGTTTTCATTAGGGTCACAGGCTGACAACCCATTTCTTGATAAGAGCTGTAGTTGAAGGCCAACCACTCAATTCAGGTGACCTGGTGTTTTAGTTTCCACAAGTCATCCCTACATCCCCCATAATATTAACAACATCATTACTTACTAACGGTGCCCCATATCTGTGAAACATGCTAAATTATATGCCAATGTACACAGCATATTGTTCGAGTTCTAAGAAATTAGTGGATATTTTGCTAAAATGCAATATGTTTCTCCATATGCTTTAATACTTTTTTCTCTTTCTTTTCCATCTGGTTCTGGGAAATGTGTTGTGCTTTAATGATCTTTTCCAGGGTTATTAAACGAACAGCTGTTGTCATTAATGGAGGACACTCTTTACAGCAGAGAACAAATGCTGACAATAAATCCTCCATTGCTGCATTGTATATCTGTTTAATGACTACTCCATTAGCGATAGGATTGAGGTGATGGGTACAGTCCATTTTTAGGAGGAGAGGGGCATACATATATGTTACTTTGCTTATAAATTGTGGGCCATAAAATAGCTGATTGTATCTAAAAATGTCCAATACAATCTCTCGCTCTCTGACCAGGCTCATGCTGACATTTCAACGTAGAAATCTTTTCAGGCTAATGTGTTGAACAATTTTTAATTAAGTAATTAAACATGGCATGTAAATTGAGGGGTGAATCCTGTCAGTTGCTTAACCGTAACTTCCTAAGAGTTCTTTGGCATAAATAAAAGCGATGGTAACTTTAATGTCCCTTTTTTTATTGCCAGATCGCCTGCTATATTTCATTCTAATGAACATTGTTAATGTCTGCTCCAACAGACTTTTTATCTAATTACACAATGTCCACTCCCACTGTACTGAAGTTTATGACACCATGTAATGACTTTCAGTTACTTTTGCACTGTGATTTCTTACAGTTCCCATAAAATGCACCATACACAATGCTAATAATCCTTGCTCCGCTGGATTTCATAATACAAGATAATTGCATTTTGTTTATCGGTGGCATTTTAGAACTGGGCAGTAACTCTCCAACCTCTGCAATGTTGCATTGCACCATTTCAGGTCTAGCACAACACATAATAATACCTGTAAAATTAATCTTTTAACAGTACCGTTTTATCTGTCTAGAAAATCTGTTTTATAATATTAATGGTTATTATTTTTTAAATCTATTCTCTTCTCTCCCCTTTTATTTACGCAGTAGAATGAAGGTATATCATATTAAACCAATACTTAAAGGACTAGGAAATCATTAAAATAAACCAGTTTATTACTGAAAAGGTTTATTTCTAATTGTTAGAGTGTCAAACTGTATACAGACATCTATCTATTTACATTCTCCAGGTAACTTGTTGCATGTTTTCCTTTTGATCTTTAGAGGGGTCCATAGCTATGTACATACTCTCTAGTGAGCACTCCTCACCTTTTCTGTTGGTCAAATGTTATATGCTACTTGTAATATCCTGTCTACCCATTGTACAGCGTAACAGATTACTATGGCACTTTATAAAACAATAAAAAATAATACTTTCCTTGTCTAGGCGGCAGGTGGATGAATAGAACCACTCTATTCATGTCTGATTACCTGTCAGCATTCTATTCTTCCACAGTGACCTTTCTTAACTTTAAACCATTGCAAATTAGAAAACCCAGCGAAGATAAAAATGTTAAAGGAACAAAAATAATTTCTTAGTAAAATTATATAACTAAAAGTACCTGAAAAGTCTCATACATTATATATGACAATATATTCAAAAAGTAGACTTACAATTACTCTAGTAAAATAAAGCTAAAATGGAATTTATACTTTTGAATGTTAATTAATTTAATGATTAATTTAGTATCTGCAATGTTGTATTTCATTATGTAGTTTTTCTATTATGTAAGTCAAAGTCATGTACGTTGTACAAATAGATTCCTACCATGTTAATTATTGAAAAGAAAAAGAGCAAGTCTGGAAAGATTATAATAACTGAAGTGGGGTAGATTTTAACACTATTTAGACTTCCAAACTTTGAGATAATCAAAGTCCAACCAATAATAGGACCATATTCCATATTTTTAAATAAGACATTTCCAGGAAAAAGTCAAGTCTTACTCATTGGTGGCCTACAGCCCTCCTAGGATGCCACAGTAAGAGCAAGTGGCATTGATTTAAGTCTGAGCAAGATGTTCTTTTTGCTGAAAAAAATACAGGGTGCAAAACATGGCCAACAACAGCAAGTGCCAGAATTCAAAAGGATGACATGCATATGTGTGAACTTGAAAACAATATGCTGCGTTGTTAGGGGTTGATGCTTGTATAATCCCCATAAAACATTCTGGCAAGGCACATTGAGCAGCAGCTAAAAAAAACAATGGTTTGTATCGAGAGGACTGTGGTGGGCAAACCAGCACACAATCCCAAACTGACTTAACATTGGGCCTAGAAGAGTTTTAAGATAGAAGGGGGCTTTCTGGTGGAGAGTTTCTCCAGTGTTTGATTATAACATATATATATTCAACCCACAGGTGCTAGTGTGGGTTGGTGGAAGTCTGTGGAACTTAATCCCAACTCTTAAACTGCCAGTCCAGGCAGTATATATCCCCCATCTTCAGTCTTTTTTCATAGTCTAACAGCTCTTCCTAGTTTCTAAAATGATGTAACTAAACAGTGATTAAAGTATATTTCCCAAACTAGAAAGTGCAGCAAACACAATAGTGTACTTCCCAACCACCAAATTAAAATTTGTGAATTTAAAATGTGCTGCCCAAAACTAAACATATCACCACAAGATAGCATACAAGAATATAAACAAAAAGTAATGTGTGACTCTATAGATATTTACTTTAAAAGTGTTCAATTACCACTCCTCTCTGGAAATGGACTCACATGTACAAATACCGGCTCAGGTGTGTAAAATATTTTTTATAGCTTTGGTTTGTAGTGATAAATATGTTTTGTACAACACATTTTTTTCTTTCTTCTTTCTCCTTTTGTTGCTTAAGATTTTTGAAATATCCCACAAAGAACTGGTACAAGTAGACAAATCAACTGAAGTTGGCAGGAAGACCCCACAGATGAATATGATAGAGGAAACCAGAAGTGGGGGCGGAGAGCAATATGATGCAACCAGGAGACAAAGTCAGGAGCAGTTTGGGTCAGACAGCAAACAGTCATAGCAGGGTAGAGCTGGATAATGTAAAAAAAAACTAAACAGAGTATCTTGATGGCAGGAAGAGGAGCAACAGAAATACCTAATTGTCTAGAAGGGTCTCGTCAAACAACCGAGCAGCCTTCCCAGGGTGTCTAGTATCTAAATAGGCAACTAGACCATTGCCCACCACAAAAGAACCACTGCTTGCTGCAGAAGGACACATACTTGCTTCTGAGGGACCAATGTCTGCCCGTGAAGAATCATCGGATTAACCTTACAGTGAATTGCCACCTGGTGCTGTAAAGCAAACCACAGGATGAGATAGGTACTAATGGTAACACCTAAAAAATGTGCATGATGGAAGACATGAACCAAAATGAAGGCATGCACATAAGAAGCAAGCTCGTAGGACTGTTCTAGTATACAAATTGTGAAAGAGTAAGGTGGCCAAGACTTAAGCAAAGAGATGTGGAAACGGTGCAACTTGTACTGGGGAAGAGCATGTCATGCTGCCACTGGACCTGCCAGTCCACAAATCATGAGAGGAACAATAAACTTATGAGAAGTTTTTCTTTTAGAGGGAATATTGAGTCACAAGTGAAAGGGGGATAGTCGCATTTCACCTCTGATCATAAAATTAGGAGGAGGTTTATGTCTGATGTGCTTCCAAGTTGTAGCTGTTTTGTGCTTGGTGAAATATGTCTTGGAGAGAAATAAAAATGAGTCTCGGATACTTAATGTACAAATGCAGATCTGGAATTATTGGAAAGCAGCATGAGATGGAAACCATAAGTGACATAAAAAGGAAAATGAGTGCTGGAGTTAATTTGATTGATATAGGTAAATTCATTTGTAGATGAAATGCATGGCAGCGGATATATTTTTAAGGTCTGATTATTACATTTAATACCAAATCCGAAAAAAAGGTCTTCCAGAAATGAGCAGTACAAGTGCCCTCTCCTGTCAGAAAAGATTTGTGAAAACAGAGCGTAGCAGAGAGGACATGAGAATAAAATACATGTTGGAAAAATGATTATCACCAACAAAAAAACACAGGTTCAAAATAATCAATGTTTATATTCTGTCAACGCTAAAAAAGAATAGGTAGGGGATTGTGAAGGCCAGCGGGACATAAATGGGCAGAGACCTCACAAGGTATGACATAGAGTTGAAAAGGTTTTACATCAAGCATTTAGCTGTGATTGTAATGGAGAACATTGTTCTTAAAATCCTTAAAAAATAAGTTTTTTAGTTAAAACTCAAAAATGCAGAACCTGGAAGAGAAAAGCAGAAGAATGTCAACAAATAATCTTTGGATGTTTTTTATTTAGTGGAGGGGTTTGTAGGGATGTAGGTTTAAATGCTGACAAATGATAGGAAAAGGTCTGCAATTGCTTCAGCCTGCTGTCCTCCAGAGTGTTTGGTAACCCTATAGCAGCAGTATGCTACTCTGTGCTTAAATTGGAGGCTTATGTGATTGCTATGAACTTAAATATGCTTGCTCCAACCATCCAGTGTATGAATCAGGTAAAGGAACCACATATGTAGATTACCTCAATTTCATTATTTTGCTATTACAATTTACCAGCGCCATCTTTAATTATAATTTGTCCCAGGGCAAGCTTCCCTCATGAAAAACTAACAATAACATTGGTTTACGTTAACTGACATTTACATACACCATGATGCGCTGTCTTCCATCTTGTTGCTTCCAGCATTTGATTTCTTTGCTGACCACAGAAACGTATCAGTATGGCCGTTCAATTGAACTGTGTTGCTGTTTTTTTACAAAACAGAGCGTAGGTCTTTTTTTATTGAGGTGCTGACACAGCGATTTATCAAAGTATTTTGTGTGGATAAGGTGCATTGTCGGAAATAACGCTTTGAAAAATTACTGACACAAAAGCTGGAAAACTGGAAAACAAAACAAAAATGATTCTTTAAGGCACAATGGCGCAACAGTTTACTGGTTATGATAGAGTTGTATTTTTATTATATCTAGTTCGCAGATTGGAGATACTAGATTTCTGTACTCATTCAGCAATATTGCATTCACTGCTGAGATAATGGTCTTGGAATTCTACTAGCTGCATGTATATTGCCGCTTGGAGAATTATTGAAGTGCCCATCAATTCTTACTTTCCTCTGTGTAACATATAGCAAATAATAATATAGATGTCACTGTTTGTTTCTTTTTTTTGGTAACTTTTTTAGTTTTTAGTATGAAAAAAATGGTTAAAAAATAGAGAAGGATTTTGGAGTTTGATAATATATATAAATGCAAACTATGTAAAGCAAATTTACTATGAAAACATTTATTTCTATTAACCCCTTTGCGACCAGTGATGCAACGTTGCAGAGATCGTTGCAATTGCAGGCTCACTGCTGTTGCTGACCGCTCCATGACTGGAAGAGTTAGTCTACAGCAGATCCCCTACACTTCCGTGCATGTGATCGCATGCATGTAGACAATAAGATGACAAATTCAAGACCCAGGTTTTAAAAAAATACATTATATATTTTTTAACCTGATCCTAAAAGGTAAATTTTTTCAAGAATACTTATTAGTTGATATTGTGTGGTTAGTGTGATGCGGGTTAGATAGCGGGGGAATAGCCTTGGTCCTTAACAGGTTAAACATGGCAGCTTTGATCTATTGTCAGTAGCATGGCATGTGGCACAAAAATACATATGCTAAGTATATGAATTAAGCTAAAAAGTCATCATGCAAGTTAGTAACGTATTTGCACTTCCAAGTGACTGTACTATCAAATGCATCAAGTTATAGATATTCACCCTGTAGAGTAACTAGGTCGTGGAGCAGACTTTACCTGCTTACATCTGTGCAGAAGGTGAAAAGAAACCTCTTTCTTTAGGCCGCTACCAAAGACTCACCAGTTGTAGAGGATCATAAGGGGTTCACAGTGTGAGCTGCAACACCTGTAGTTCCACCACTGCGTTCAACTTTTTTCATCTCATCACCTGTGCCTCCTGGCTCCAGATTGTGTTTTCTGTAAAGAGATGATTTTTATTATGCTGTTTGCTGTTTTCTTGTCCCTTCTCTGCTGCAGGACCTATGCTACAATATAAGCCGATTAAGCAGCTAGTTAAAGCCCCCTTTGGAGGATGACAGAGACCTAGAAATGTGCACCACAAGTTATTTCACAATATATTATTTTGAGCTATACATTCCTTAGACAATTGGTTTGTTTACGACATATAATATATATATATATACCATATGTTGGAATCTCCTCTGACTTTTTTGAACATATGCTTGTGGCCAATAAAAAACGTTTTTTTGCAAGCTGATTGTAAACACCGATGTACCAAAATATAGGTACAAAAATATAAAATGGTTATAATGGATAAAAAAATGTTTTTGTACTATAGTATATATACTTTTTTTTTATTTGGCTCAGACACGGAAAGCATATCAGTTTTTTTAGTGTTTATATTAGCTCAGCTAGTCTGAACAATATGAGTGGCATTGAGTAATCAATGAAAAACAATGTCTTCTGTATGTTCCTTTAATGAGGAGCATCTTGCTGTGACAATTTTTTAAATTTTTTTTACTTTATTCAAAAACTAATCACAGAATTTGCTTAGTTATCCTTTATTTATTTATTTATTTATTAAATTAAATATTCACATTCTCCACACGCGTAGGGACAAAAAAATTAAATAATCCCAGGTTCACATAAATCTATTGCTTCTCATGGTATCATCATCCTCTTTTCTGAAGAGTTTAAGCTTTTGCCAAAAGCAAAACCTTAAGGTATCATGACTATAATTAGATGTGGAAACATCACGGGAAAAAGCTTTAAAGTTGCTGTTTAATTTCTTGCTGCTGGGGGGTATGTACTGTATTTGAAGTAATGACTTCCTGTGATGAAGGCCCCTCAAGGAAAAGAGGATTGGATGGGGTGTCTTGGTAGCAGATAAATGATGCTGTGGGGATGAAATTGTTGAATATCATTTGTATGTCTTAAGACAAAGAACCAGAGTAAACTATATCAAGGGCATCATTAAAGCAATGCAACTGGTATATATATAACTATATATTAGTAAAAGCACCTTGGGGTTGAGGTTTTGCACAAAGGTGGTAAGTAGTAGGGATGATTTTGTAAAAATAGATGTCACTTCTCTTTAGCCTAGAAGTTGGCATTAGATGTCCCAATCACATTGAGGTTCATCATGTTACTCATGGAAAGATAAGGATGTGCTTCAGTGGTTACTTCCGAAAAAATATTCTCAAGGGAACAGAATAGTGGACCAGGTGTGCCCATGACAATTAGCAACAAGAACAGAGTTTGTTAGATTCCGGTGATTTACTTATTTATCACTGATATAAAGAAAGCATTGTGCTATATGGCAAAAGTTTTTGTTGGTTTGAGTGTATAGGTCAAGAAAATCACTATATCCAATATTTAACACAATAAATAAACTGAATTAATAAAGCATAAGGAACTAAGGAACACAATTTTTGGTTCACAATTTTCTAAAGAAAAAAATATGGCCTATATAATGATAAAATGAGAAATCAATGGGACACTTGTATAGTTGTCTGAGATTCATAAAAACCCCAGTCTAAAGGATCATTTAGAAGAATTGGATCCCTAAGCTAGTGTTATACTTTGCCTGGCCCAAAGTACAGTCTTTCAGCAAAATGGCATCTGTGTATTGGAGGATCCAGGGTGAGGGCAACAGGGCAATTGCTCATACCTCCCGAGACAGACATAGGTATGCTTTGGGATTAGGTACAAAAAGGATCCCTAAGAGACGGGAGGAGGCTGTGTAGGAGGCAATGTAGGCTGAGCTGTATAAAAGACAGTCTGAGGCTTCGCGGGGTAAGCGAGCTGCATGTATGTTAGTGTGTGTCTGGGTATATATGTTAGTGAGTGCATGTATATGTGGCTGGGTGTGCACATTCGTGTCTGTCTGGGTATGCATGTTAGCGTGTCTCTGCCTGAGTATTCATGTTAATAGTGTGGCTATTAGTGTATGTTTGTGTATGCATGTGTGTGTCTGAGTATGTTAGTGTATGTCTGCCTGGCAGTGGCGGAACTACCGTGGTCGCAGGGGTCGCGACTGCGACCGGGCCCCGGCGGCAGGGGGCCCAAGCCAAGGGGCCGCCCGAAATCTTTTTTCCGTTTTTTTTTTTTTAAATAAGGCAGGGACGAGAGGTACGGCCCGCGTAAGATCGGCAGCCAGGGCAACCGATCTTACGCGAGCCGCACCTCAAGCCCTGCTACTTACTTGTGGGAGGGTCTTCTGGACTGCACAGAGGAAGCGGAGTTCACATGACATCCTACTTCCTCTGTGCTTTAGCAGAGAAGGCAGAGGGAGGCCGCGCCCCCTGCTGAAGTCTGTGAGCGGCATCGAGGAGCTGCAGTGCAGGTAAGGGGGTGGGGAGGGTGTTTGAATGAGTGTGTGTGATTGAGGGAATGAATCTGTGAATGAATGATTATATGAATGAATGATTATATGAATGAATGAGTGTGTGTGTGTGATAGCATGGATGTGTAAGTGCTGGAACCTAGGCATGATGGGACTGTGATTGCTGTTAGCAATCACACTCCTATCATGCCAAGTCAGCCAGTACATGCTGAAACCTGGCCAGCTGCCCCCCTTGTGTAGTGATGCTGCCAGCATTATGGGGTCTGCACATCACAGCCACCCTGTACCAGCATGTACTGGCTGACCTGGCATGATAGGAGTATGATTGCTAACAGCAATCACAGTCCCATCATGCCTAGGTTCCAGCATTTACTGGATGGATGTGTAAGTGCTGGAACCTATGCATGATGGGACTGTAATTGCTGTTTGCAATCACACTCCTATCATGCCAAGTCAGCCAGTACATGCTGAAACCTGGCTAGCTGCCCCCCATGTGTATTGATGCTGCCAGCAGTATGGGGTCTGCACATCACTTATAGCCACCCTGTCCCAGCGTGTATTGGCTGACTTGGCATGATAGGAGTGTGATTGCT
>VKOC01000002.1:11859672-11873211 GCA_009364415.1 Spea multiplicata
GAAATATTTAATGTTACCATTCAGAGATTGTCAATAATCCTTACTTCCCCCGCGAATGCCCTTTAAGGCAATGATCTCAGCAGTAGAAATTCACTTTTTCTGTGTGTTGTGTATTCTCCACCCTCATAGATTTTCGAATGTCTCTGGGTTTAGGGTTGTACCCGTGTGATCACCTTTCTCACCTGGAAGGATGTTTTGCCACAAGATATCTATGTAGTTATTCCTGTCGCTCCTCGAGTGCTCATGGATGAAGCCCAGCGTGTGCATCAGTTCATGCTGGATGACGCCGGGGTTCACGCAGCCGCTCTTATCCAGGCTCACAACCTGTTTGCCACCAATCTTGGAAACGTACGACCAACACCTAAGGGATTGCAAAGTGTGATATAAAACATAACGAACAAAAAGCTAATTTTTAAATATACCAAGAAATTTATTCCCATTCCCGGTCCTAGTAATGGTTCTAAGAGGAATATTGGAAAATTACTTATTAATTTTTATAGCTTTTTCAAGATGTCTTGCCCAATGCTGAAGTGTTATATGAGCAGATCCAGTAACTAGAATCAAAGATCGTTGTTCAGGGTTTAGTCAGGTAGTTGAAACCAAACCATACATTTAAACAAATTGTTACCAATTAATGTTCAGTGGGGTCATTGAATCGAGATCCATATTACCGTCTAGTTAGACTCTTCTGGTTGGCCCTGGCTGGATAGTTTTCTGAATTAACAGTCTGGGGACACCTAGAAGGTGCTGAGACTCACCCAGATAAAGACTCTATACTGAGATAGTCGGCTTCGGAGCTTCTGCTGACAAACTTCACGCAGGTCATTGTTTCAAACTCCTGGAAGGCGTCTGTAATCAGCCATTTGTCTATATCAGCTGCAGACAGAAAGATTACGTGAGTTTCCTTAACATGAGAAAGTGACCTTATTACATTAGAATTAAGCCGTCTGGTCAGTAATGAGTCTAACTTACAATATTCAGAGGAAAGAACATAAGGGACGTAAACCATCCCGTTCTGGGAGATATCCCACAAACAGCCGTCACATTTGGTGGCACTGCGCATGATATTGTAGGCAATGTCTCCCTCTTTTAGCGGCTTGGAGATTCCTGAAAATAAACAAAAGAATAAATCACACAACATCACAGGAACCGTCTATGGAGGCATTGGAGAGAGATCTCTCTTTTAGTTAACGGAAAAACATGAGTTTGATCATGGAAGCCACAGGAGCTTCTACCGGGCATCAGATAGTAGGGGAAGAAGAAAATCCACTATTAATATGAAAGGGCTTCAGTATTTTAAGTTTCCCCACATATATGTTACTAAAATATGCATATAGATTAAGTTTGATTATTGGCAAATTGTATCAAAATATAAGGAAGTACTCAATTTATGTTATAACTCATATAATAGCTGACAACACACTCTATGCCATGTAAACGGGGGCGATGTAATATTCAGCCATTATGATTACTGGATTATAAAATCAAATACGATTTATTATTACAATATTACATTTACAATTACATTAACAGAATAACAGTTCCATGGATAGTTTAAAGTTTAAATTTTACAAATTTACAAATGGCAGCCATATATATATATATATATGAGAATGTCTGAAGCCAGTGCAAGTTTCTACTGATTGGATATGCTAATTGTTGTTATAGTGATAAAACCACTTTTATACACGATCCCATGTCATACACATGACATCATAACCATGACAGCTCAAGAACGCTCACCTTTATTTAGAGCTTCAATGCGTTCAAATACAGTTCTGTCGTCACGCTTTGAGTCTGTAATGGATTCCCGAGAAAACAGATTAACAACATTACTGAGACAGGAGGGAATCACAAAGACAAAAGGCCAAAAGAAGCTTCATTATTTAGGAAGAACGGAGGATGACCGGGTTGACTGAATTCAGCGAAATGTAAAGTAAACGTCTCAAAGACAGGAAAAAAGTTCAACAAGAAAAGACATTAATTGCATGAAGTAATAGTTATTGGTTTAATACGTACCGCTGTCAGAGTCCGGATTGACCTGCGGGAAAATAAAGACACGTCAATGAAGGCATAAGGGCAGAAAACATTCCCCAAATCCCAAACACAGAGAAGAGAGACGTTCAATAGAGTAAAGATAAGACGGGGTCTCAGCTACTTACCCGGATAGGTGAAGCCAGACAAACGGCCCACCCAGCTGCGATCAGCACTAGCACCGTGGACAGCTCCATTGTCACCGTGTGTAGGAATTCTCTCTAATGAGACAGAGGATGAGGACAGATATATATATAGTCCCCAGGGGGAGGAGACCGACCAATCAGCACCCGGGACTCCACAGGGGGTAGAGCACCGCCCACTTTACAATCAATTGGGATTATTTTTTTTTTAAATCTGGAAAAGCAGATATGAAATAAAGCTGAAGAAAAATAAATTGTGTTTCTATATAAAAATAGTAATAATTTCATTTTATTTTGGGATATCCGGTGATACGATGAGGTTTACACACAACCACCTTATATCAGTATATATTCATATATATTCATACCTTTATCTTGATAAAAGACCCCAAGAGGGACTGAAAAGTTACGTTTTTTTCTGTAGTATCGCTATTTGTATATAAAAGTAATGCTTTAATGAGATAAATCCTCAGTGTGCTCCCTTTATTCAGTTTGCTCTCCAGATGAAGCTCTCACATATTTAAGGCTGTGTTTAGGGTTACTTCTAGAAAGAAAAACAGATTTTGTCCATTAGAATAACATTAAATAGATCAGAAACCCAGCACAAATGCTTTAAATGACTATTGTAGCTGGAAATGGCTGATTTTTAATGGAATCTCTTCATAGGCGTACAGAGGTCCTTTATCACTCCCATCACTCCTGTGTTCTAATGGCACGTTGTGTTCGCTGATCCAAGTTTAAGTTTAAGATGCTAATTGATGGTTAATTAATTGATGGTAATTAGGTTACAGCCAGAAATGTCCTTGTTTTAGATGAAAGCAGCTCAGTTTTTCCTGGTTGTTGGAAAACGCTGCACCAAAGCAATGCACTGAAAGATGGTTCCCCGAGTCACTGTGACTATTGATTTACATTTTATTTATTTATTATACTTTGATTTATCCCAACTATTTAACTAAATGATATTATGGATGCCATGACTTATTATGGGATTTTATAACTTTTTGGTAAGTTCCTGATTTCCAGATTTCGGTGGCCGGGTCTGTGTAGAATATTCAGTGTTGGGGGCCGGCTCCATCAGTCTGTTCCTTTGTTACAGGTTGTAGCGCGTGTGACCACGAGATACTTAAACTACAGGAATAACGGGACTTTGGGAAGTTGTTGCAGTTGCTGCACTGTAGTGAAGGTTTCATAGCCAGGAGGCTCAGATAACCGAAACTCACGTCTAAGGAAAGTCTTTAAGATCAGAAAGGAATCAATTAGCAAATCTATGAAGATTATTTATATGTAGATAAGACGACCCCATTAAGATCCCATTAACTAACTGCATAAACTAACAGGTGCCCTCGTCAACTGTATTAGCTTAATAATGGATTTAATTGACGTTGTTTAGTACGAAATACATTAAGAAATTGTAATGATATAGTAAGAAAAGATACTAAGAGACATCTTACAAATAGAAGTAAACCAGGAGTAGATATATGAGAGGCAGCGTTGTCATTATGAACGTTTGGTTATAACTGAATCAATATGTATATTGTTTTTTATAGAATATTGTAGAATGTTTAATGAAAACAACTCCTGTATTATAAAGCCGGTCTGTGGGAATGAACTTGGCCCGTGGGAATTAGCATCGGCCACACGACGCGAGACAGCAGTATTTGGGTGACGCTTAGTATTCAGAATCTGATAACTTAGCTGCTGGTAGATCTGGTTTGTACGATGAACTCATTACATTGTAAATAAACAGATACTTACATATAATTACCATGATTCCACTGAATTCACAAATATATGAGAGCCAGCGGTGTCTAGAGATACAATACAATTACACTGATTAATTAATTAAAATAACCTTAAAGGATAAAAGATGATACGAGATTTTTTTTAATCCTGTATGTACAGTAATTTATGTATGAAAAATTACTTATAATCTAAATGTCATCTATAGATGTTTCCTCAATGGTTTTGTTATATTTTCAGATAGAATTAAATTTTATGAATGTTTACTGTTTCAGGGAAAAAATGATAGAATGTAATGAAACTTGATAATTTGTGCATCAGGAGGCATCTGCAATAACATGCTGTTTTCCTAAAGAAGCGTGAATGAAGAACGAGGCCCTTACTTGAGGAGCTACCTCTCTGAAGGGTACATTGCCATTCCTCCTGTGGCATTACTGATGGACCCTCATTACGAAGTTACTGACTCATACTCACACTAGAAACAAGGTTCTCACTCATGTAGTAGGCAGGTGGTAGAACTATTATCTCTGTACTGACTCCTCTTTCAAGAAGTGTTTGACACATTGGACCCTGTTTATAGACTCCTAGGTGGTGGCCTTTCCATTTCATCTGGTTGTCTTAACAGATCTAATTGAGAAAGTAGCAAATTTATCAAAACGGACACACTAGATGGGCCGAATAGTCGTTATCTGCCACCAAATTATTTGTTTCTATCCAGAAATGCTTTCCAAACAGACTCCAGGAGAGACATGTTTTTATCATATTATTGCCGTCAATAGTAGTGGATTTAATGGAGACCTCAGCTCCATTTCTTGTCTTAGAGGCAAACCCTGTCCAAGCTTTATATTGTTTTATTTTCACAGCTTTTTGGAAGCCATCTGGTATTCATTAATGATATTTGTCTTGCCACAAACCTCATGTTCCTTCCATTTTCCTTATTATCACATTGTAACAAACCCAGCCAGCCCTGTGCTAGGACGTTCTTACCCTCCTTGTGGCTCTTTGGAGCAATAAATGGGTTATCAAGATAATGATTTTCTTGTACCATATTCATTTATTTCATCACAAATATTTATCTGATTATTCCTCTAACCATTTTATCAGGTGCTGTCAGTGGCCAAAGGTGATATTCTGTTTAGGTGATATGGAGAGTTCTTGTTGGAGATCACACTAGGCGCTCTATAGTGCTTGTATGGTAATGGCTTTGAGGCAACATTGTGGCGGTAGGCTGTGTGGGGCTGTCATATTTATTAAAGTTTATCAGGGATCATGAAATGTGATATCTGTTATGCAGAACTAATTCCAACTAAAATAAATATAAGCCCATCTTATTGGGATAACTATATGGTGCACATGGGAATCATTCTTTAATCACATTTATAACATAGTCCTATATGATGCCAAGCATATTTTCGGTATTTAAAGCGTCCCAACAGCTTTACATAGTTACATAGTTATATAGGCTGAAAAAAGACATGCGTTCTGCCTTTCCTATATCTGTTAATTTGTTGCTGTTGATCCAAAAAAGGCTTTCATTTTCCTTTTCAATACGTCCTGGGTTTTTGCTAACCAGTTGGCTAAATCTCTGGATAATTTCAGATGGAGTTAGCGAGATTTATATACATTATATGGACAAAAGTATTGGGACACCTGACCATTACACCAACAGGGACTTTTATGACATTGCAATCTAAATACATAAATATTAATTAGTTGGTCCCCCTTTACAGATTCTACACTTGTGGGGAGGCTTTCCACAAGATCTTGGGGTGTTTCTGTGGGAATTTTTGCCCATTCATCCAGTAGAGCGTCAGGTATTAATGTTGGACGAGAAGGCCCGGCTCGCAACATCCGTTCCAGTTCATTCGAAAGGTGTTCAATGGGGTTGAGCTCAGGGCTCTGTGCAGCCGGTCAAGTTCTTTCACACCAAACTCATCCAACCGTGTGGTTATGGAGCTTGCTTTGTGCGCTGGGGACCAGTCATGCTACAATAGAAAAGACCCTTCCACAAACTGTTCTCACAAAGTTGGAATAACAGCAGTGTCAAAAAAAGAACTCATATTGTCTTCAACATACCAAGACACTTTGAACAACATTAGTTCTTTGGGTTTTTTTTATGAATTTTACAATACTAATACCAATAATGAATATTTACTGGCTTCAAAACAGCTCTAAAAATGTAACAATATAAATCTTGGGATAGGCATTAGGCAGGACTTTGATGAGCAGCTACCATAGAAACTGGAGTCCATGTCTTCACTGAAGTTCCTGCTCTGGCTGTTAAATACTGAATCAGCAATTCCATGTTTTCCTGGAGTCTGGGTAGCATTTCTGGGCGATCCTGTGTGTTTCTGACCCTTTATGAATCACATTTGTACAATAATACTTTAGTGATAGTATTGTATTTCTAGTTAAAAGGCTTTCTAGAATCTTTATGTAGCAGCGCTGCATAGAAAGACCATCTCCCGAGTGTCTACAAACAGGGTATAATGTGCAATGCGCCTCTTCAAACATTATTGTTTCTCTTTTTGGAACCCTTCACTGTCGCCATAAAGGTAAACTTCGGGAAACTTTTTCTTCTACATGTGCAGGAGCCTTGATTCTGGTGAGTATGAGTCAGTAACTTCAATTCTTCTTACTAAAGGTCTATCAGCAAAGCCACCAGAGAGATTCTGTGGTTATCAGCGGATGGCCAATAGACCCTTCATCCGGGTAGCGCGTAGAGTTAGGTGTCTTGGCAGGGCATCCTTTTCACACTTTTTTTTTTAGCAAATGAAGAAATGATGTTTGTCTCCTGATTTCCAATAGATGTTTTCTTCTATAACCTTTTGTAGAAAAAAAGCGTATATTCATAAATGTATATATGTGGTATGTCTTGGTGTTGCACTTAAAAAAATGAGAATTTATTAAATAATTTATACAGATTGCTTATATGTTTATGCTGTTTACATTCAAAGAGTCTTTTCAAAAATTATATCTGATATTTTTCCATAAATCTAGTAACAATTGCTAGTAATAATTTGGATCTAAATGATGAACTAAGGAAAGTTCTCATTCTGAGTTTTATTCAAACATACAAAATCGCAAGCATGCTGGACTTACTTGATATTTGTAAATGTGTTTTTATCGTTTTATCTACATATAAATAATCTTCATAGATTTGCTAATTGATCCCTTTCTGATCTTAAAGACTTTCCTTAGACGTGAGTTTCTGTTATCTGAGCCTCCTGGCTATGAAACCTTCACTACAGTGCAGCAACTGCAACAACTTCCCAAAGTCCCGTTATTCCTGTAGTTTAAGTATCTCATGGTCACACGCGCTACAACCTGTAACAAAGGAACAGACTGATGGAGCCGGCCCCCAACACTGAATATTCTACACAGACCCGGCCACCGAAATTCTGATATAAGGAATGTAACCCCTTAACGACAAAGCCCATACATGTACGGGCTGCCATTAAATAGCTGCATTGTTTTCGCCACGATCTGCGGCTTTGCAGCATCCACGGAAGCCTCACAAGTGAGGCTGACCGTGGATCCGGGAAGGATAAAGCCCTCCCCCGAAGAAAAATGGCCGCCGCCGCACCGATCTTCAAAGATCGCGGTGGCGCCCGGATAAAACAGCTTAGGAAAAAATCGCAATCGCTTCCTAAGCATAAACTGTGTTGCTGACATGCTTTGATATCGAGGCATGTCAGCAACACTAACCCCCTATCCCGATCGCCTTGTGATTGCTCCGAGGAGCAACCACAAGTGCCATCCTGTGAATGACGTTGCTGTCATTCACACGATGGCATTAACAATAGATCTGAGTTCACAGAGGGTCTATCCAGACCCTCTTGAGAACTCTCGAGCTCCTCCTGCAGGTTGAATGCAGGTACTGCATCCAACCATGCAAGGTCAATGGAGCACAGCTCACTAATGAGAGTGACTAGTAAAAAAAAAAATATATTGTTCAAAAATGTAAAAAAAAAATTAATGTTCAAAAAGCTAAAAAAAAATATTGGGTTTAACGTGAAAATCCCCACTGTCACCAAAAAAAAAGTTGAGCAAGTCCTACAATTCTTTATCGTCACTAAAATTATAATATTGGCATTACAAATGCCCATAGGGTGCCTAGTATTAAAAATGCATGCGTTGATGGGGTAAATTGAATTGGCTGGGTTCAGAGATGTCCCAAATATGGGACATGGGGGCATTAGGATCAGATGTCTAAATAGCAAAAAAAAACACACCTCACAAAGGCAGCCTTTTTCCTCTCTCAAATAACCCTACAAACCCATGCATGTGGGGTATCATTGCACTCAGGAGATGTTACTGAACACATATCGGGGGTGTTGTTCGACACAGACATATACCAGGAGCGATAACTTTATACCTAAAGTACAACGTGTGTAAAAAAAAAATACAAAAAAAAATTACTATCATAATGGTTGACAAAGGCTGGTGGTAAAATCAGTGCATGGAAAGGGTTAAAATACCAGCATTTCAAATACCTTGGGGTGTCTAGTTTTCAAAAATATTTAGTTTGATGGAGTAAATTGTATTGGCCGGCTTCAAAGATACCCGAAATAGGATGTGGGGCAGAATGACCAGCTTTGGGAAAAAATGGTTTTGAAATAGCAAAACGCTACTGGTACTTATTGCCCCATAATGTGCAGAAAAAAAGCAAAAAAACATAAAAACATTGGGTATTTCTAAACTCAGGACAAATAGTAGAATCTATTTAGCAGGTTTTTTCATTAGTTTTTGCAGATGAGTAAAAGTTTTCTGTTTAAAAAGTGAGAGAAAGTATTTTTTTAACAAAAAATCCCCATTTTTTATCATTTTTTTATAGTAAATTAGATGATATGATAAAATGAATGGTATCTAAAGAAAGCCCTGTTTGTCCTGAAAAAAACAATATATAATATGTGTGGGAGCACGAAATCAGAAAGAAGAAAATCACAGCTAAACAGTAACACTGAAAAATGTTAAAAAAGCCATTGTCCCACAATATACTACGAGTAAAAACCCCTATTGTCCTTAAGGGGTTAACAACATCGTCCTGCTAAACAAAACATTTTTCCTTTAAGCTCAGATTGGCAGTTGACATCAATTCCAGTGTTAGGAATAAACCTAAGTGTTGAAAAAGCTGTAAAACCAGCAGCCAGAGAAGGAAGGGAAAATACGTTGGGTATTAGGGATATATCATCTTCTCAGCAGGTTAAATCCAAAATTATGTGCCGTTTAATTATTGCATATTTTTCCAAGCGACTGTGTTTAAGTGGCGTGTTGAAATATTTATGTTACATATTGGCATGCCTGAAAAATCAGAGAGTATGCTACATACAGCTCTCCTTCTTTGGGGGAGTGGATGGGGACTGGGCACACATGAGGGTGGACCTAGTTGCATTAGGGGTGTGGGTAGCCATTGGAGGGGTAGGAGTTCCACCAGATAGCACTAAATAGGTTTTGTGAACAAGGAGAGCAACCCAGAGACCTGAAGAAGTGCTTCATCCAAAGACTCCAGGTCAAACCAAGAATGCTTTAAGGCAGTGTTTCATGATCAACTGATTGATAATATGTTTAAGTGATAGTGGTATTTAATGGGGTTTATAAAAGATATGTTTTCCGAAACCAAATACTAAAAATTGCAAAAAAAATATTTTCCTATTCAAACAAATGGTTCTTACTCAAGCTTTGTGCTTTGTTCTCAAAGGATAATAATTCTGCACATTTTTATTCATATATTTATTTATATTGGACAGCGCAAGCATCACTCACTGGAGTAGCGTAGGACAGAAACAATATTGGGTATCTGATTCCTAGACTGAGGAGATCAGAGAGCAAGGCTGCAAACTACTAGGGAATTTGAAGCCTAATTCCTTACATGTCCTGTAAACCATGTTACAGAAATTCAATAACCTGTCAGACTGTGCCACTTTTATTTTTATACAAAAAAGTCTTTTATGTGAGCATCAATCAATCTTTATTGGATTTGACCATCCTAAAATGTAGACTTTCTTTCTGGCATAATTTTGATAATGATTGGTATTATCCTTTTATATTAAAATACCACAGTGCTATAAAAAATTGTTTGTACATCTTCACAATTTTACTAATATCGCTGTCTCTTCTTTTATTTGGCGAATTTATCCAGAATCTAATATATTTAGTAAACGGGGGAAGTCAGGTCTGTATCATAGTTGTTAATTCTGTACATCTTTGCAGAATAAAGATACTTATTTTGGGTATATATATATATATATATATATATATACTTGAAGGTTAAAAAAAGACAATTAAACATTTAATGTGTAGCTGTCAATTTCCCCCAAAACTTACATTTTTGCCCCACTAAATAAACCTATGTAATGAGCTTTCTGTATATATATTTGTTCTTGATACCCCCAAATGGGAGCGGCCATCTTAACTTCCTGTCCTCAGGATAGGCATGGTTATATCACTTCCGCATCTTTTTGTTCTTTATCTTTAACCTTCTATCTTCACCTGCAGACATAACCTGGTGCAAACTTCTTCCAATCGGGAGAGAGGTCATGTAAAGCACAGCGATTTGGCAGAAGTTCACATTAAGGTGCCGCCATTTTGTTTATATTCAATCCTCTTATCGGGTGAAAGGACTTCTGACAAAATTGACAAATTTTATTTCCTTGTTCTCCCTATCTTCTATTTTTAACAGCAGATTAGATGAAGACGATTGAGGAGTCCAGATAGACCTGACAGGCTATATGAGGCTCTGGTGAAGCAGGGTATAGATACGTGCCCGTGGCATCGAGACATTGGCTGGGAGGTTGGTAAAATACATGGTTATGTTGGTGCTGACAAGTTTTTACATTGCTGCGGCCACCTCCCTCCACTAAAATGTTCTCTGTGGCATTTATTGGGTGGAGGCAGGATGGCTGTCTATCTGTTGTGTACTGGCACTCGGGGCTATGTCAATAATGTTAAGGGACTATTCAACTATCAAATGCATTAAAGACTGGCAAAGGTGTCACTTTAAGTAACATGCAGATTAATTTGAGCTTGATATAACTTTCAATTACTTTACTATTCATTGTAACTAGAATTGGAATTGCATAGTTTTTGTTAAATAAAATTGGGAGAAAACAAACAAGAGTTTTTTTTTTTTTTTTAATGGGGTAACTATTTGTTACCACTTGTATTTAAAAAGGATCACACATGGCTGGACGCTGCATATGAGTTTGCACGAGCTGATCCTTTGCTTCCTTCTTTCTCCCATCAGTTCAATTAATGGAAAGATTGATTCCTTTTGATGACAGGCCTGATTCGGGTGAAGTGTGGCAGAGTGGTCATGATGTGTCAGGGGTGTTGAAAATAGTTTCTGAGCTGCTGGTTTAGCAGCATGATCCTGCCGAGAGCCTCATTATAATTCCTATGCTAATTAAAACAACAGATGTTGTAATTAAAAGATTCCAGTACTTAAAGCGCCAATAATGGATAGTTAGGATGAGCCATGAATGCTAAAAAATTCTAAACTAGAAACACTGCCCCCTTCATTACAGCTGAATATTGCTTATGGTCATATTGGGGTTCCTGTGTGGAACGCTATAAAAATTCTTCCCGCAGAGATGTAAAGATTTATTTCATCACGAAAAAATGATGTATCTGTACCTGATAACCTCTCTTATCTCTTATTCTATCCTTCATAGTCTAAGCTATTTGCAGGTTTGCTACTTTATTTTTTCATAATTTCAATAGTTTATTTGGCAGCGATTTTCGGTATATTGCATGGCAACATTGTGTGCTTTGCGTGCGGAATTCTCTGGTTATGGAAGTGTCGTTTTTTTCCCCCCCTCACAGTTTTTTTTAAGATCATTATTTAAATTGTTAGTAGTGAGTATTGGATAGTGAGGCTTTCTATGTATATCCACTTATAAAGGCCTCAAAGTACATTTATAGAAAGCCAATTTTGAAACCAAAATTACCATGACTAGTTTTCTACATTTAGGTTAAAGCTTCATGAAAGCCAACATGATAGTTTGGATATCTCACAATAGCCTGTCTTATTGTCTCTTTAATGTCTGTTTAACCCCTTCAGGACCGGAATTTTGAAACTAAGGCGGAGCTAAAAGACCGGAGCGGTTTTTGTGTTTTTGCTATGTGTTTCTTCAACTGTAATTTCTCTCTTATCAATTAGTTGCACCACACAAATCATATATTTGTTTTTTAATTGAAATAATAATATATATTTGGTTTTAATTGAATAATAATTAATATATAAGACCATCATTGTATGAGGATTAATATTAACCCCTGCAATGCTGTGATGGGGGTCATTCACAATCGCAGCCCTCATGTGGAGACCGAAGAACCCTGTCTCTGAAGCTGTCTCTGGCAGCTGGGACACAATCTCCCGTAGATTAGAGTTTGCAGGGAGGAGTCTCTTTGATAATTGTTAAAAATATAAAAAACTACGGGTCCCAATACTGATCCCTGAGGTACCCCACTAGTACAAGACTTTCCTCCGAATTATTAACTATTAACTTCTGCTTCCGATCACTCAAAACTGCCTCAGTGACTTGGAGGGGGGGGCACCTGGAGGATGTATTTCCCGTTATAGATGGTGGACCCCTGGATTGCATACTTCCAGCAGGCAACAGTGGACACTAATTGCAGTGCAAAATCTGGTTCCCTTGCTTGGATTTATGTTTAAGTCACCCTGTGCCTGATTAGGGGTACATGTGGCAACAGTGAGAGAGCCAGAGCTCTTTATTTCCTAGTTTCCTACTTACTCCTGCCTGTCTGACCAGTATTATTGGTCCTGATGGCAGGATTGTGTATGTTGGTGTGGTTTTCTGTTATAACTAATTTGCATATCATCTGCATATTGTGTTTTACATATGGTGTGATGCATGCTAGTCGTAACTCACTGCCAGCCAGACTCGTGGTGATTGTTTCCTCAATAAAGTTAGTTCCTGTTTTACGAGTCTTGTCTTGTTATTGGGGTAAGCCTTGGTGCTGCCCTTGTCAGGGCGGTAAAGCACTTTATTGCTATGTTTCTGTATACTACAGTGCCGCTGAGGCTCCCAAAGAGCTATGTTTCCTGCTCTCATTGATGCTAGTCACAAATACATTATCTATTCAACTATTTTCACATCCAAAGACAGCAATTTGTTTATGAGTTTTCTATTGGGGGATGTGTCATATGCCTTACTGAATCTACATAGGATATATTAACAGCTCCTGTCTGGTTCCGACATATGCACGTACATACGGGCTTAGGGAAGCCCCACCGAATGTAAGAGTCTATCTTTTTCTTATGTCATACAATTTTGCTATTACATATTACACTATTTTCTGTTTTTTGTATTTTTTATGTGAGATCCGAACATATCTTTCTGAAGTTTTACGTACTAAAATCGTTGCTCCATATACCACAATTATAGGTAGTATTTACTTATTTTGTATGTTCACACTCATTGGGTGTGAAAAGCGCAGTCACCTGGTGTTTCCCATTATTATCAGAAGACCACATAGAAATTAAATTTTTATGCTTTAGCAAAGTACCTTATACTTCTGAATTTTTGAGAAGATAGGAATTAAATTACATTAAAAAAAGACAATAATCAAATATCAAAGTGGTATGTAAACTCAGTCA
>VKOC01000002.1:11883712-11894452 GCA_009364415.1 Spea multiplicata
TACATTAATTATGTATACCTGCAAATACAGGGTTTGCATATCTTATTTAGTTGATCTATACCTGCAGTGCTGTTTCCATGTGTTGTTTATTTGACCTATACCTTCAGTGCTGAGTTTACATGTGATCCCCAGTTGATCTATACCTGCAAAGCTGGGTTTGTGTGTTACTCTGTTGGACTATACCTGCAATGCTATACACGCAAGTGTTGTTTACAATATGTTGTTTATTTGAACTATACCTGAACTACAGGAAGGAAGGAAAAGAGAGGTGTGGCTTAGTGAATGAGAGGACAAGGGGAGTCTGGGGAAGAATACAGGAGAGCGGACCTTTCAAAGTCACGGTAGGGTCGGAAGGAGGGAAGACTGCACTGACTCTCACAGTCTTCCCCCTAATCTGCAGTCAGTGTGGCAAATATAATTTTTTTCCGGTGTGGGAGCAGAGGGAGTGATTGCATGCTAGGATGCGTGGAGGGGGTGCAAAGGAAATAATTGCCTGTTAACTGTTTTTTTCTCTTATATTTAATGTTTTTAAGTTACATTATTGTTATCAGTGTTTCCAGTTATATTTTATTGTACTTTTTTGCACTTGCACATAAATAATCTCTAATTAAAAAACTAGTTGTTTGTTACAAGATTTTTTCCCTTTCTTTTGTGTAGAGGGGGGTGCCAGAGAAGTAGTTCGCACTGGGCGCCTGAAAACCTAAGGCCGGCAGTGGTTAAACTGGTTATGATTATCCCTACTTGCATGCAGGTGACTCAATTAAGTATATCTTTAAATAATGACAAGTCAAGGTTTCCATGAGAACAGGTATTAGAGCCATTTGCTTAACACATTTGGTGACTCACTACATAGGGTTCTGCATGTCAAGAGCTATTTTATAAAACGGGTTCTCTATAGAATATGTTCTTGTTGCAAAATTAGTTTAGATCACACATATCATTGAACTACTTTAAACAAGTTAATAGATTTGAAGAATTGTATCACCAGCAATGGAAAAACATACCTAGAGCTATAATAATGATTTACTCTAATATTTATGTTTTATTAAACAATAGCTAATGACGCTATGATTCTACAAAGGTACACAGAAATTGGATTACTTAGGGACCAACACGTTGATTTGTGTTTTTGTGTTTCCTTGCATGTACCATAGAAGATATTGGGACAGATGTAATGTCTCCAATTGGCAGATCTATGGTATTAAATGTTGATAGGAACAGTCACAGTCTTTATTTATATGCCCTACACAGTTTATGTAATTTTGAAGGAAAATGTTATTCCCTCTTGCTTTAATTTTCTATTTCCGAGTACGCTAAGTAAGTGCCAGTACGAGAAAAGGACTCTGAGAAAGAGAGGTTGAATTTCAGTTCCAGAGCAAAGAAGAGATCAAAACACTGCCTTTGTGACAATTCCATTACTCTGTGCACCAACTAATTAAATGTCTGTGCTACAAAATATAAGTTAACCTGATTTTAGTTTTACTTCAGGTCCTTATGTTATGTTAGGAAACAAGTTTAATAAATAAAGCACAGCCAGTGGGTGTATATCAAAAGAAAGAGAGGAATATAGATTTCTTAGAAGACTGAGAAAGCGACCATGCAAACTGCAAACTGGGACCAAGATCAAAAGGAGAACAAATGATTCAAGAAATGCAATAGATACAAAGAGTAAAAAAGAAATGAATACCACAAGCGATCCCAGAAGATAATCCATCCAAACTCAGTTTCGGTATGAGTTCTAAAGACTGAATACATTAAAATGCTACTGTAAAACTGGAATAAAAAGTTAAATAGCTATATTTTTTTATTAAAAAAATTACTTATTGTCAGAACAGTATATTAATGAAAACAGAGTTCCAAACTTCCCTGTATGAAAATAGTGGTTTCACATTAAAAACATTGAACTTGATGGCAGATAAGAACCACTCTATCTAGTCTACCCATTTGTTTATGTATAGACTTTGACCTTAATTACTCCTTAGACTTGTCTATCCCATGCATATTTAAATACCCTTACTGTATTAACTATTACCACTTCTACTGAGTGGGTGTTGCTCTTATCTACCACCCGGTGAGTAAAGTTAAAGTTCTGCACATTAAATCTAAACCTCTGACCCTCTAGTTTTAAAACGTTGATGTTTTAAACTGGGAGCAAAATATTGATTAGCCATTTGTAGATGGCTACATATCTGTCTCTATTAGTAAACCTAAGCCTACTTTAAATGATTTGGACTGGGTAATGTTTTCTTTTCAAGTTTGCTTAGCTAAGACTGTTAGCATATCTGTTCCTCACAGAGATAGAATTGTCCAAGCAAGAAAAAGCTCCTTTGTGCTTGAGGCGGCCTTTCACCTCTTGTTGCAAATAGAAGCCAACATCACGCCCGGGGTGACTGGGTTCCCTTCTTACGTCCAACTCAATTCCCTCTCTGTGAAACATTAGAGGGAGATTTTTCAATATAAATGCAGCAGAGAAAATGGCTAAGGCTTTTGTGTAACTCATAGAGCATTCCTGTGTTTGAAGGCTGCAAAGAGGCTATTCATTTCATCCAGCACAAGAGCGGCACTGAAAAACGAGACGCAGGTTTTTGGGAAATAAAGCAAGGTGCATTCTTGTTATTGATAGGATATTTAATGCACAATATCCTCTGTCTTTCTCCAGGCTAGTTAAAAAAAAAACCTGAGAAGGAGAATTCTTACATAGAGACAAATAGATTCAACACAGTTAAAGAACTATTATCTCACCTCAAAGAAGAAGATTAAAACGTTATATAGATACACAAATATCAACTTAAAGGGGGGGGACTTGTTTTCGCATAAGTACACATTTTTAAAGGGTTTTAGAAAATTAGAATTTCCCTCCTGGTCGTGCTCTACTCACCTTTGTGAACTTCAGCTCAAACCAAAGCTTGAAATTAGCCATAATGCAGATCTGAAGTTCAGCTTTCACTCTAACTTTTCAGTTCCATATTCATATCCATAATCCATATTCCTTTTTTGTGGGACAGAGAAAACATGCTCCACGTTTTGACACTACAGAACAACATCTTAATGGATACATTTTGAAAGACAAGTTCCTTGTGTCCAAACATGCTAGTTGTGAAGAGTAGCTATGAGGCAAAAGGCTATTAACCCATAAACAATGCTGAGTGGTAACCCCCCAAAAAATGTGCTTTGCTTTGAAATTCTCCACCATATTCATTCCCATAACCCTGTCTTAAGAAGCCAGAGTTTTCCTGAAAGGTGGCAACATTTAATATATTAAGGGTAACCAAGTGGGGAAGAACATTTTACATCTGAAAAAGAAAAGTAGGTCAAACTATAAAAAATATGCAAAATTAAAAAAGTGCTAGAAAGAAAAATAGAAACATAAAAACTGTACTTTTATAAATAACTATCTATAAAAGGCTACTAAATAGTTGACTTTTGATTGTCCAAACATGCATTAAGCTATTTTTGATGTTTCTCAACAATACAGCACATGGCTGAATTACAATTACAATCAGGTTTGTAAACATATTAAAACGTTTCAGTTAGGGAAACGTTAATAACGTAGACCTGCGTTAAATAAAGACAATTTGAGCAACAGGGAATCTGAATTGCATTGGCAATGTCATACATTGATCGAGGTTCACCTGGCATTTTACCCATCAATAAAAACTATACTCACAAGTCTCTCTCACGACAAAGCCTGTAGATGTACAGGCTCACAATGCATTGTCCTTAATGGGTTTAAGGACAGCTTGTTGTCCTTAAGGGGTTAAACCCTTACAAATGCTGTAATGCTGCATATCAGCAGGGAGTTCCTAGTGTAAACTGAATTCCTCTGAAACGCTTCTACTTCAAGCCCTTGATTTAAAAGGTCTCCATAACTTTACATATTAGTTGGGTCATCACTCCTTTAAAGAAGCATGACAGTCCGATTCATTTTGAATGCATATTTGAGTCGGTTTCGCATGGAATCAAGATCAGTTTACTGTATGCAAATTGGTTCATGCATTCTTTATTGGAGTTTAAAAAAAAGAGACTTCTATATCATCCAACTCCTCCCCAGCTGCCTCTATACAGAACGGGGTCTACTTCATCCCCTGTAGAAGCTGCGTTACCCGAGGCCACCTACTCAAGTAAACTAAGCACTGAGGCAATGGGATTACTGGAGTTATTAGTTGCCTGATACACACAACATGTGGAAGGCTGAGACGATGGGATTACTGGAGTTATTAGTTGCTTGGTACACACGACATATGGAAGGAAATCAGCTAAAATGTAAATACTTCTCGCAGTAAGTCAAAGATTACAAGCTGTCGACACAGGATGCCTTTCATTGCACTATCCTGTCACTGTGTTAACATGATATCCATAAAGAGTTCTGGACTCAATTCGTCAGGTAAATTATAATCTTCAGTACACCAAAAATGTATCATTCAAATGCCAGAATGCTTTAGATATGTGTCGACATGTTAATTGCACAAATGTTACACAGATCAAACATTGAATGTCTATTTTGATGGTTTTATGTGGGGCAAATCATTCAGCTTGATGTATATATTTAAATATATTAAATAGAATACCATAGATAATATGTAAGAGAAGGAACACATATACTCAAAAGATCTGACATGGCGGTTTAAGCTTTATCACATACCTATTAAAAAGATAACTGTGATATCCGTCCATGAAGCAGCCAACCAGTCGCAGAAAATAGCTAAGCGCTGGAAAAATGGGACAAATGGGACACAATAGAAACTTAAAGGCACCTTTCAGCTATCATGGAAGAAGGGAGGGACAAGGTACATAGGCATGACTAGGAGGACACCTCCTCTAAACGCATACTCCTGGACCTGTATGTCTAAGGCTCTAGCCCACAGGCAAATTTGAAACTTTGTACTTACTTAGTTAGATTTGGTCAGGTCAGCCAAGAGATGAAGACCAAATAAATGTGACACTTTTTACAAACTTTAAAAGTTAGTGATGCAAAATATTTTTGGTTCAAGAACACTGAAACGATTTTCATGAATAATAAAATAATCAAAATATATTATTTTATTACATTTGTACGTTCTTGGCAGCCTCTCTAGTGCACCTAGTCTTTTATATAGGGTTCAGTGATTACATTGTCAGAGAGTTCAAGCATCAATTAAGCATAACCAGCATTGACAAACAGCACTGTAATACTTGATCAAACAGCACGTTGCTGGGTCTTCGTGACAAGGGAGACGCCAGGCTGTTGTCAGACAAATACCACTTCCCTCCCAGGAGAGTAAAAATACCGACTCGGGGATCTGATAATCAGCTTTGGTTTCAGGAGCCACTGGGTAATATCGAGCGATATATGAAAAAATGATCATAGCACAGATCCAATATTTCAGTATTCTTAACATTCACATATAGAGGAAGACATCTGTTGGCAAGCGCCATGAGGACAGGATTCTCAAAAGTAAAAAGCATATATTAATTGGTTTTATTAAAATGCGGTTTTATTACTAATTAAGTTGCAGTGCATAAAAAAGTGTCATTTGGAACTATCTCAGTACTATGGGCTTTGAGCATTCTTGGAAGAATGCTTGGAAGAATATTTTATGCAGTGTTAAAAAATATATCAGATTTTACAATATCAGTTAATTTGCAATGAGGAAAATAGGGAAAAAAGGGGAATATATTCTGGGCTGTTTCCTGTTCAAATGAGATATGTGTCAAGAATAAAATAAAATAAGTGTTATTTTTCTGCAAGCATCATCACAGATTAGCTTTTGTAACGCCAACAGCAGCCAATTGTAAATGCTACATCTGCACACAGAATTAATTATATTTGCTAGTCCAAAATTAACTCTTCTTGCCTAGTAAATGGAATCAAATGTATGCAGAAAAAGTTGTAAGAACTAAGTATAGTAAAATTAGCTTCTATTCAACAATCTGAATAGCACAACATGAAATTATTATACCCCAAGCAACAAGTCTGTAAGTTGTAACCTTTCAATTGTACTGAAAGGGTGGTATTAAGGTTTATTAAAAGTACTTAAAAACTAGGCCAAGTCAATATTTTAAAAATAATCTATAGAATTAAAAGTCATGTTGACTAAGATACAGAATAAAACAGTGGAATGTATAATGCCCATCTACAGCGTCTACTGTTTGTCAAAGAAACTCTTTTAGATGTCATACATGTTTAGTATGTTTACAACTTAGTTGAAGTATATGTATCCTGAAACATCTCAAACTGGCCGAGATAATAAGTCATTCCATTGCAGTACATAAAAACCAATAAAGCGTACACATTAAAGGTGCTGTTCCATTTACACAAAACAAGCATGTCAAACAAATCCAAAGAAATGTTTTTTTTTCCAGTTTCTATGGCAACAACCAACAGGCGCCTATACTTGCCACATGACAAGAGTAATGTAGCAAAGGATCTGGCTCACTAAACAGACACTGGAGGTCTGGAGGAACTAAGGCAGGCATGCATCAGGTTGAAAATACAAAATGCAGTGACGCCTTTTATGTACTCCAAAAGCATATACCATTAGCGTAAAAAGTGACACTAATCCCAACTTGAATGTGCCTTAAAGAAGAAGTGCAATGCCAATCAGATATCATGTATGAAATTTTCTTCCACCGGCTGAGTTGACCTTGTGGAGATGCCACCATACTCAACAGGTAACAGTGCATGACAACTAGACAATGTGTCCAATGTATTGTTCCTTTTAATTAGCAAGATGATTTAACAAAACGGTCACACAACAATTTTAAAACAACTTGTTTTCTATCCCCAAAGTTATTAGCAAATTTGTTTCTTCTGTATGTCCAACCACACATCCAAAAAAAAAAGAAAATACGAATATTAACATATACTGATATAAATGATCATTATGTATCAATACATCTTATATATGCTGTATTTTAGGTAAAAAACCAAGTAGGGGGGAAAAAAAGAAATAAGGCAAGGTATTTATGGAAACCTGTAGTTAAAAGTGTTAAGTAAAGGCGTTTTACCATCTGCTTGTCCCAGAGGGAAAGCAGGAAGTGAAATGTGTTCAGACACATTCAAAAATAGTCGGTCAGGTGCTATAGTGAACAGTAACGTGGAAATAATTGTTGATGATACATTGATGGTATTACATATGAAATCATAACCTTGTGTATAAAGATTAAATGGTCATTTAAGTATTGTTCATATTAGATGACATACAAGCCTATGGCCCTACAACATTGTCCAACTATAAACCTCCAATTAAATGGAAACTGAAGGCACAACCCAAAAGGTTATACCCTAACACTAAATGTTAGGGTATAACATCGTGTGACTGAACCTAATGTTTGGGTTTTCTAGTTGTTAAGATCAGATGGATTAGAACCTAAACCAAACTTAACCATGGGTAAGCCAGGCTTAGCTTAGGCTAGACCTTATGTGCCAAGGATAAGAATTGTCTTGTGTCATGCCACCAGCCAGCTTGCTCGCCTCTACTTTAATGAGAGATTGATAGAAGTAGAATAACCTTTCAGCAATAGAGGTTAATGCAGTCTTAATTTAAACAGGATATGAGATAAACAGAAGGCATAACACAGGACAAACCCTAAATGAGGTCTGCTATTTTCCAGCAGGCAGAAAATTGGTAGATCAGATGGTATAAATATTCATTATCTAGTTATCTGATTTCTATACTAGCAATTGGTGGTCTACCCATAAAAAGTATTAGTGGCCAAACAAACAGTTTGTATTTTAATTATTTCTGTTTCATGTGGTTCTCATTCAGTATGTGGTTGCTATTTAAGTAAAACAGGTTCATCACTTAACTGAACCTTAAGTAAAAACAAACAATTATCCGCAAATTACCTTTTCACAAAACAAAGGATTTTCTAGTTTTGTTTTAGTTTGCTATTGCAATTTAACACAAAGACCCATGTCTTGCAGTACAAATAATTACCAGTATTTATGTCAGACCATTTTAGGTTGAACCATAACAGGCTTTTTTGAAGAAGAAGAGTCAAGGCACACATTACTACTAGAAGTGAAATGTATTTCATTGAGAAACCTTTCTTGGCCATCATAACTGGGAACTTTCCAGGATGAGCCCCCTGGAGCTCTCTCTCATCTGAGGAGTTTATATGGCTAGTTGTACATCATAGTGCTGCCTTAAGAAAGATAAGAATAGGAAGGGAAATAGAAGAGGAGTGAACAAAGCCCAGAGGAAAGTGGCCTGGGGACCCTACGAACCAGCACTTCACCCGGAAGTTCTGGGTTATACTCATGTTGATTACTTCAGTCCTTGCTTGAGTGTGCACCATGCATGCTAGTAGACATACACAGGGAGCACACCCTGATGTGACCCTAATGTTTTTTCTAATAGTTTACCAAATGCCTCTGCTGGTATAGATCTTTATTCCTCCGATGGACAACCAAACTAGCTGCCACAAGTCTTCTGCCCTTTTATGACTTTTAAGTGCATGCATTGCCAATATGAGGGGCTGTATGTTTTAGATATGTACCAAAAATATGCAATATATATTCCTTGTCCTCCTATTTGCATCATCCTATGAAATGAGAAAGATAACTCATTTGGGATGAATACTTATCCAAACAGGAGAAGCTAATCCCATTAAAACAGGATAAGATGCTGCCATTCTGTTTACACAAGGTATTTTTCTGTTACATATACATTCGATCTTTTAACATTGCATATGCATTCCCTTTTTTAATAACGGTTTATTAGCATGCTAAGCTGCAAATTATATTATAGATAAGCGATATATTTTCAAAAATGTAATGATGGATCTAAGGGTTTTTTTTTAATGGAAAATATAATTGGTCACGGATCTTCACATTCCTTTGACATAAGTCTGTCGGCAAATGTGATTTCTGACAACACTGGATATGTTTTGCAACTCTGACCTGGATATGAAGCTCATCAGTCCAATAATTAATCAGGAACTGCCAATCACTGACAAAAGTCATGTCAATCATTGGGAGGTTTGTAATAGTATCTAGACTGGAATAAAAACCTACTACTAGAAAATAAGAAAAATGGTTTGAATTATTATTAGACTACAAGGAACACAAGGAACACAATATACATATATCAATGAAAGATATCTCTATAATAAAAAAAAGAAAACGTAAGATAACAAATGTATTTGGAGTTAGTGTATTGTACCATTGTTATTAAAATTAATAAAAATATAGATTAAAATAATTATTAATGATAGCATAAAAACCAGTATATAGGTATGTATATATGTATATATACATTTATACATACACATACACCACATATGTGGTTATATATTTTTATTCCAGATTGTAAATTAGTTTGATATAATGACACTATATAAATCGATTAATAATTATTATTTTTTAGGGCATCATTTCTCATACACATCTTATAACTACAGAAGGTACAGATGCTCACAGCAAAAGCATTTTTATTCCCCTTCCATACAATTGCAAATCAGTTTTGGTTTTCATTGCATGTAAAAAAAGAAAATTGATATCAGTGCCTACTTACCTAAAAATATATTTGCTTCTGATGAAACATATCTACTTTTTCATTGACAGGTTGTTAATTTATTTAAATTCAACAGAAGAAAACCCACGGCAAAGAGGAAGTCATTATACAGCGTACTTGAAAATAATCTGTGTATGTATGCAAATTCCAGGTGGCATGCAGTACTGTTCAGCCATCAATAAACAAGCATAAAAATGCAACTTAATATGCATTTAAATGATCATATTTCTTTCCCATGTACTATATATATATCTTTCATTTTTTATAATCATATATTATCTAGTTTGGTTTCTATAGTACATGGTATGTATATATATATATATATACCTGAGAAAATAATGAAAATATCTGTGTGTTTCTTATTAGACTTATAATTATAATGATTTTTAATTAGTATGGTCAGGAACAAGGCTTTTATAGAGATATTTTGGGATGCATCAAAATTTCATTTAAAAATGAAATAATTTACAATAAAACCACGTCAGATTCAAACGTGCCTTTATGCAAGCTTAATACACATTACAGGTTATATAGAAGAATATTTCCAATTTTAAAAATGGAAATATTTTTCCTAAAGGATCACTGCAAGTCTACAACAGTAAATGAACACAGGAGAACAAAAAAGTGGTTGCTATTATTCCAAGTCTGAATATTATTGATTGGAGACATGATACATTTACAAAAATGTTTGCCTTATTCGAATTAACTCCTAGTAAGACTCCTGAACTACTGCGATATTGTCACCATAAGTCTCCTTTTTTAATATACGCAAGGGGGCCTTAGGATCCTATGGGAGTCCCGAAAGGCTTTCTGGTGCACAAGTTGATCATTTGATACCAGGACTTATGTCTGTTGCTAGTTAATTGTGTAATTTTGCATTTATTCCCAGGCATGGGCAAGGTATTTCTGTACAAAACGATTAGCTCAATAATATAACGGCACACAATTGAGTTCTGATTTCACGCATATGGAATGCAATATTTAGAGACACAAGCATTCAGATACACGACAGGGCAAATAGGAGGAGAGGGCCCTTTATATAGTTTACAACGTTTTGTGTTACGCCTCTAAATATATGCGCTTGTTCACTGCCCTGTATGTTACTCAATTTAATCCATGATTCCAAAGGGTTTACATTTCCTGTAATGACGTCGGTTGCCATGGACACAAGAGAAAGCTGTGAAGAATATACAAGTCCTAAAAGACTAATACAGAGGGGGGGGGACATTGGAACTTGTCTATC
>VKOC01000002.1:11899830-11914548 GCA_009364415.1 Spea multiplicata
TAACACCCATCACTCTCACACTTACTAAACCACTCTCTCCTACCTTTTCTTCTATCACTCTCACTTTTCCTCTTCCTCCTTTTCTTCTTCTTCTTCTTCTTCTTCCTGTCCTTCCTGTGCACTGAGCGCGGAAGACGGTGGGCGTGGCTTCAGTGTTGTGCGCCGAGATTTGACATCAAGTCCCGGCGCACAGCCACAGTTGCCGCGCGCACCGTTTCTGGAGGCGTGCCGGCTTGGAGGCAGCCTTCAGATGAGCGGCAGCCGGGGCGGACCGCCCCCCGCCAGGTACGCATAACGGCCGCATTCAATGCTGCTCGCGGCCGCTTAGTTTTTAACTTTGCGGCCGCAGCCGCATTGAATGCCTGTCTGCTGGTCGTCTGTCCTGCCCACCGGCCCGGATTTAGGGCGGCCTGGGGGGCAATTGCCCCCCTGCCCCCCGGCCCAGCCCGCCCCTGGCTTGATGGACGCAAGTTTTTTCTCAACATATTACATAAACTATAAATTGACTAGCTTTAAAGTGTATTTAATTACTTCCCTGCTAATGTATATACCGTTTATATATATATATATATATATATATACACACAACACTTTCTTCCATGACAATAATTCTGACATAACCCAGTAATTTTATGCAAGACATATATTATTATTACTATGCAAAGAAAGGGTAAATTAATCATTATAGTACAATCTAGCAAATAATTATACATATGGAATCATTGCTAAAACACAAATATAAGGGCTTTTAAGGTAAAACGACACGAAGCACACTGGGCTTGTTCTTAGCCTGCTTAGAACTGTTCTGGTCCCTCCTGGTAATGTAAACAGAGAGTCTTGCACTTTGGAGAAAACATTGCTTTAATATGCAATTTTTCTCCTGCGTCTCAGCTTCATGTGGGATTCACACCATCAAATATTAAAATACTTAGACTTTTATGTAATAACGCTCTGCTTTATTAAATACCAGGAGATCAAGAAATGAAATTACAGCCATGGCTTTTGCAAACACTGTTGACATAGAGGATGAAAACACAGAAATGTGTAAATATTTTAGTTCTACACATATTTTTCTGTATTCTGTTCTTTTATTATTTATATTGCTACACCACAGAATAACATCTAAAAGAACAAAATATACTTCTGCATAGTTATTTGTAAAAAACAGAACTTAACATGATAATTATACAGATTCTTGGTTTAAAGAAGATTTTGCAAAGAATACAAACACTTTTTTATAAGAAAACACGTTAACTGAAAAACAATGCATAAACACCAGATCAATTACAGAGTTACAAAGAGGCACAGGGAGACAGAGCAGGAGGAAGGCAGAGATGATTTGTTGTCTCAATTTATTGTAACAGAGGTTCAATAAATTGTTCCAATCAATAGCTTTATGGGAACTAAGCAATAATATAAATCTAGTGCCCAATAAATGACAAAGAAGGACAAAAGCTGAGTTTTGACCCAAATTATTTATAACGAATATTCTTTCATTTATTTTATGTAAAAACAGAAAGTAAAAAACAAAACAATGTTATTTACTAATACAATTTAATACATGGTATAGTGCAAGACAACCTATACTTTTTAGGGCAAAAACAAGTGAGGTGTATTCATTAAGGAATTTACAGGAAAGTCAAACATTTCAGCTCACTGCAGAACTTCCACATACATGTAAATGCACAAGAAGCATGGGGCTTCACAAACTTAAATATGGTTAACATACCAAAGATTCAATTAATAATAACAGTGTCACAAAAACAGAAGCCAATTGGTACGTGTTAAGACCTAATAGGTGACATTTTCTTGGCATAGGTCCTCTGTAATCACATAGTAAGTGTTACGAGTCTGAGGATGTCTGGACACTCCACAGATTACTATCTATATAAAAGTAATGTCACCATGGGAATTCTCTGTAACATTGGATGTCTGGCGTAATCTATGGACTATGCAGTATGACTATCAATTCCCATGGTGACATGGCTTTTATAGGATTGAACTCTGTGTTTTACAGTGTGTGCTGCCATTACAGGGGTGGGCGAAAGAGAGAGCGAGAGAGGGCAAAGATAGGGTATGTGATAGAGAGAGGAGGAGAGAGAGACAGACAGATAAGGTTAAAAGTTATGGCTAGGAACAGAGATTTAACAGCATAGGTTACTGAAAGCAAACTAAGAAACAGAAATGCCATTAAACAATTACATTCCTTCCTTCAATCCAACCTTAAATTACAATAATGTGTACAAATAAAAATAATATGTATATCACATTAATTGCAACCAGAATTTCAAATATGGACATTAACTTATTAATTAGACTTGTGTATTTGGATTCGTACAAATTTTTATTTTTAACAAAATTGGCCAATTTCTTGTGTTTGTACAAATCATCGATGTACAAATCATCGACCCAAACGAAAAAGAATGTTAAGATACATTAATTCATTTGCCTTATTTGCTGCCATTACAAGCCTTTTGGCACCATTCCAACCAAGATATGCCCGGGTGCACACTATGTGGTCTTAAAAACATAGCACATGGTCGCACATATCCTGCCTTCGGCCACATGTATGACATCAGACAGCTGCTGGCTTTAAAATGCCAGGCTGTCCCATCAGACACTGGTCTAAGCTCAGCTTTGCTTTTATACTGTTGTATTATTAGGTAAATAGCTTTCATCACAATATTGTTGTAAAAACGTTAATTATTTATGATGCACTACAATTAGCTGACGAATAAGGTGCGAGCATGCGAGAACCAACCAGGGGTGGTTGTGATCTCCTGCATTTAAATCTTAATGATGAAATTTCACAGCATGAAAACAGTAACTATTGGTACAAAACTAACAGCAGATTTTGAGAACAGACATGGTGCAAGTATTATTATTATTATTTTTAATTAGGAGACAAACTGTGAGGAAGTAAATGCTTACTCTTAAATCATAAAGTGTATAATGTGTTGGAATTCACTGCTATGTTACAAATGTCAAAGAATAAAGAATTGAACAAATTATATATTAGGCTCAAATATATATTTCCTATTGCTAAAATTCTTTAACCTAGAGAAAAGGGACTACCTAGTGCTCCAATAGAAGTGATCAGATTTTTTCATCTCAACTATGCCAAATTCAAGTGTATTTTAATGAAGCAAGTAACTGAATGGACCTCAAATCATTGTTTGTCTCTAAACTGAAAACCCCTGCTGTATCAGTGCCGGTTCCCTGTTCATTGATCACACCTTCAGTATGATCAGGGATGGAGCATGCAGTGCCTTTTAAGAGTACCAGGCTGATGACTGTCATGCCTCAAGGGTTTAATGTTTTGTTTAGGAGTGGATGTTGGCATGTAAAGGGTGAATTTAATATATGTTATTTCAGCTGGGCTGTTAGGTGGGCTTTTAGTTAAAATTCATTGGTTGTTCATAATATGACAATTTCCATCTGTTAGCTACTTGAGCTAAGAATTTTAACTTCCTCTGCCTCCATCCCAAAGTGTTTATTGTATTGTTCGGTGTTTATTTGCTGTTTTTGTGTTGTAACAGCTGAAGTTCATTTTCCTTGCCGGTCTGGTTCAGTCAAAAAATTGGGAAGTCCTGAAAGGTCACATGGACTGTCATTGGAAAAATGGTGTTTACTTGTCAGAGGCAGACACATTGTTTTATTAGTATGGTTTAAACATGTTTGATGCCTGTTTCTATGATTAAAGCTGTGGCCAAATAGGGTATGTTTTTTTTTATTCGTTGAGCTGGTTTTGGGGTTATATGTAGATGGATACTGTATATTTGGGCCAATGGCAGTCAAACAGGTTCTGCTTAAAATTGAATGAATGAATATATGAATCAGTGAATGAGTGTGTATGTGTGATAGCATGGATGTGTAATTGTGTGTGTGGGGGGGTGGCATGGCATAGTACTGGCTGTCTGGGCATGATTGGAGTGTGATTGCTGTTAGCAATTATATATATAGATATATATATATATAATATTGTTATTGATTTATTCTGTCCAATTTTGGTGTGTTAACCACACTTTTATTGAAAGTACCGTATTTGCTTGATGACCTCCCAAAATCTGCCTGATAAAGGAATTTTTTTTTGACTAGTAAATATTAATTCACATGTAAACTATTTTTTCATATTTAATAAAAACTATGATTTTTTGTTTTTATTTCCTTTTATTTGCTACTCTGCCCCAGTTATGCACATCTGCCTTATACCCCCTTATATGCCACTTTGCCCCAGATATGCCTTTTAACCCCCCTATTTGCCACTCTGCCCCTCAGAAATGCCTTATAACCCCTATATGCCACTCTGCCTCCCTAAAAAGCCAATCTGTCCCAGATATGCTCTTTAACCCCCTATTTGCCACTCCTCCCAGATGTGCCTTATACCCCCTATATGCTACCCTGCCTCCCTGATATGCCTTTAACCCCCCTATATGGCACTCTGCCTCCAGAAAACCATTAAAGCCCCCATGCCACTCTTAACCCTCCCTATGCCACTCGTAACCCGCTTCAAAGCAATCACGTGCACGGAATTGAGGGGGAGTGGCTGCTACGGATCGCTGGAGACACCCAGTGGTCAGTAGCAGCCGCCCCTCGCGTTCCCAGAATTCATAGTGACGCTGGATCGGGCATCATCGATGATGTACCTGGTACATCCTAGACTGGCGGTGATCTTTGACCAGGAAGTACCAGGTACGTCCCGGTCTTGAAGAGATTAAACCATCTACAGACATGGTTCCAGTGCCTGTGATAGTGCCTAGTGCATTTGGCCTGACTTTGGCTACCCCTGACTTTGGATTTTCACGTTCTGCTTTTTGCGTTCCAGTGACAACAATTACATGTTTCATTACAAAACTTTGTCAGATGTGCCACAGAAAGGTTGGTGGTATTCTTGATGTCTCAGGTTAGGGAGTATGAGTTTAGGGTCTGATGAAGATATTGTCTCTGAAAGGAGGCAGAAGAAAAAAGCCACTTGTCCTGTAGACTAATTTATGCGAGGGTTATGATGTCTCTGCCTAGAATTAACAGAAACAAAAGGGGGTTGAACCAGGTTGAAGGAAATAGCTTGCTGATGTTAAGCACCAATATAAACAGTAAGTGAAACTGTCTCTGTAGTAACAGACATGATGTCCCTGCCATCAACGAAATGTGTCACCTGAGCATACCTCACACTCCTAACAAGTTAAAATAGCATCTGTACACTTTTATGTCTATGCGTGTCCTTCCCCCTTAAGTTATTGGACTCATCAGTCACAGCTGTAACCATCAATGAGACCATCCCTTGATTTTTTGGCTACGTCTACCTATCAGCCATTTATATTTACACCCCTAAACACAGTCCTTTCCCACTTTACCTCATCAAAGAGCTAGTTGTAACGGCACCAAAATGTGGCAAATCTTAACTGAATTTTGGAGATTTTGTTTGTTTCTTTACGGATACTCCTCATTATCAGAGATTTGTACGAACACACAAAATTTGTTAAAAATAAAGATTGTACGAATCAGAATGCATACGTTTGTACGAATCAGAATGCATAAGAATGCTTATTTTAATGCATATTGTGCATAGTGTAAATGACTTTATTTTAACAACTTCTCTTTCTGCTTTCATAATATTTATATTGAACTCTTGGTTTTTTTTACAAAAACCACAATTAAAAATTTAAAAATAAACAAATTGACACATAGACTCAGGTATACACACATACACACTATATGATGCTGAACCAAGTCCCATAATTTGTATATAATTTTGCCTCTGTCAAAAAATGCTGACAACATTGTTCTTATAATGCATTTCTTGTTTATTTCTATATCCACCACCATCTCAGTAGGAAATGTGCTTTCAGCTTTTTTAATGCAAGTTCTGTCATTCAACTCCACGAGGAACCATTTCCTTGCTACTTTAATGACCTCTAAGACAAAATCTGGCAACCATTCCCTCTAGCTCCAATTGCCACCTGCTTGTTTTTCTTTCAGTGACCCAGGACACCAAAATCCAATGGCTTTGCTTTACTTTTCTGTTCACCTAATTAGAATGTTTAATGTGGTTAAAAAGAATGGAGGCTCAGCTCTTATTATTTTCCCTACTGATAAGTCAGTGTGTCATACTCCTCATGGCACTGAACGGAATGATGAAAAGGCAATGTTTAGTGCACTGTTCCTATAATTCTTTTCTCTCTTTTTTTGCTTTAAAGAAGCAGAGATGCTATGGAAATACTAATGAAAATACATTTTTAATACACTTTAAAAATGTCTTGTGTATGTCACCTTCAACAAATATATATATGAACCTAAAATAATGCAGTATGGTAGTAGGGTTTGTACAATGCTGAATAGTTGCATAGAGCAGAATCCAGTTTCTATTTTAATACCTATGCATGACTTCAAAGTCATACACAGCCCGATGCCCCTTTCAGGACTGCTGATGGGTAGCAAGATAAATACAGATGGTCAACAAGCCTTTTGAATTCAACATGCCCATGCATCTTTGCACTGGCTCTCAAACCAACCTACCACTGGTGATCAGCAGAGCGGACACACACCACCACCTGGAAGCAGCCATGTGTTGTGGGGGAGCTGAATCCAAGGTGGGACTGGGTTTGTGCTTTGGAATGAGTTAACAGGAAGGGAACATGCACTTGAATCTCTCCAGTTGCCCCAACTTACCTCATGTCTTGTCTACAGGGTATTCCATTGCAATTTCTTATTTTGCCAGGGAAGAATTGACCCCTCTTGATCTCTCATACTTTATTACCAAAATATCTCCCCTCACCAACCCTCTCTCTGCAGGGGCAGACAGCCGGACACCCATGTCCACCACTCTGCCAGCCCTCTTCAGAGGTGGACTGGACTACATTCTACTCTATGGGACTATTCAACGTTGCATCAGTGGTCCTAGCATACAGAGAATTTGAAAGATGGAACAACAATGTTCGCTAACTGCACAATCCAACAAAGAAGTCAAAGAAACCAGAGCAACAGATTTATGGGAAATGAAATTGTGAAATTGATATCTGATATTTTGAAGGTTTTGGACCTCTAATCCTGTAAACACAGCTACGCAACATCACACACAGTTGTGGATTCTGGAGAAATTAAAGTTGTAGTTTGTTGAGAAATAAAACATGCCACATGTGCTCGTCCACTTTTTTTTTTTTATTTAAATCTAGAGCAGGTACATCTGAAAAGCAGTTATGCAATGAGACATGATGGGATATTAAGTTTAGTTGAGAGTTATTTTAAAGATCAATTATTTTAGGCCAATTTAGAAAAAAATAACTTACCTTATTTGTAATGGCTACACTATTATGTAAGTTAAACTGCAACTGATCTGATTGATTTAGGATTATGTAAACATGTATTCGCAATCAAGGTTTTAAAGCTGCTCTCAGAGAAGCACTGACAACATATAACCTCAGGAGACAACCCAATTGACCTGAATAAATATACTGCAGAAGCCTAACACATATTTCGGAAGAATATAAGCCCACATAGATGATTATAAACCAATTAGCCCACAACCCATGTTATTATATGTTTTTTTTTCCAAAAGACCAAGGTTAATGTACCATGCAAAAAAGTAACCACCTCCACTCAGTGATTACCTGTATACCTCTGCCTCCTTGCCTACCCAAAACTCCCAAAATTCCACCTGTTCCAGTTGGAATAACTTCCCCCTATCACACCAAGATGTAGCCCCCCCCTCTGAATTCATGGCTTATTGGTCTCAGATACATATCTTCCAACTAGAATCAATCTTCACTGGCACCGGGTGGAGTTTATGGCAGCAAAACTGTGCAGGATAATTCTTTAGACATGAGAATTGCATCTTTGTGACACTCTAAATGTAGACATATTATTTAAACATTAAACCAGTTAGAGTTCAGAAAGCAACACTCAAATGCATCACTCTATTATAGACAATTCAGCGTTGGTTTCCTATTCACCTTGAAATGAGTGAGAACATACCACATTTGATCAATTATCAATTGACATCCTTCAAAAACTCTAGGCAAGGCTCATCCATTGATGCAGGGAAACAACTTAGTCCTGATGTTTTGGTTAATATCTGCTCACTCATTCAAAGATCATTAAATCTTCATTACCAACCGGCCTGTACATTGGACCCTGTGTATGTTGGCATTCTTGACCAGTACACGTTGACCAGCAGCAAACTAGTTTTCTCACTTTTTATGATATGGGAAAAGCATATCATGATCAATAGATACAACATTTAATTGTCAAGTTATGAAAGGCATTCTTTTTTAGAGACCTCCAGTGCCAAGATACTTCCAAACAATGGTAATGTGGAATAAGTGTTTTACATATTACTTATTACTCTGATTAAGTGGTTTGTGATATACTGTGTAGTGTGCTCCATGATGTGATGAGCTAGGCAAACACAAACACACTTAAATATCCCTGGTACTATGCATTACACTAAATTCTGTACACTGTGCATTACTGAAACTATTTATTTATTTATCAATAAAACATAATAATGGCTTTTAGCTATAAATAGTTTGGTAACTATGTCAGAATTACAACATTCTCCATTCTCATTCTGTATTAAATCCTAAACAATGCCCAACTCTCTATTTTCAACTCCAACTGAAAATATTTAGTCTAATTTAAATACAGAGTTGAAGATACCATTGGAAAAAGCTTCAAATTTGTTGGACAATAGACTTTCGTATTAGGATTTATGCGAATTCCAGATTTACCGATTTTTTGTAAATTCTGCGATTCCTACAAAGCACCAAAAACTAGACCAAACCCCAACAAATCTGACAAAAACAAAACCAAATGCTCAGATTTTTTGTGGACCCATATTTACTCTTATTCACTCTCTGACACTCTTGTTCACTATCTCTCTCATGCTCTCTAAATGTTTCCCTACCTTCTCTGCCGACCACTTCTGCTTACCTCAGACCGCTTCCTCTTCCCCATTTTCTTCTTTATCGTCTGCTTTTACTTTTTACCTTATCCCTTATCTTTAGTCTGTCCGCATCTCCGTGGATATAACCCAGTGGAAACTTCAGCCAAAATGGTGGCACGTCCGGTGACGCCCTCTCCTCAAACTCCAATCTGGGGAGAAGAAGTCACAGAAAGTTCTCTCCCCTGATTGGAGAATTGGGAAGAGGACGTCAACTTAAGCATTTAGAGAGGGTGACAGAGAGACTAAATGAGAGAGTGAATGTGGACAGCGGGCAACATTCCCAAATCAAAAATACCCACCAAATTTTCGGCCGAAACGAATGGGCAGGGAACAAAATTCACTGCCCAAAAAGGAATGGGCCAAAACTAAAAACTGTTTTGGTCCATTTGCACGTCTATTGGACAAACCACTCTTACAGAAACTTGTGAAATATTCATAGAGCATTTATTTAGTTTCTCCATCCTGATTATTAATACAAAATATTAATAATTTGTCATCCGGTACGAGAGAAGATGACAATTACATCAAGTGTGTTGCATTGTAGGACATGACATCTAGTGTGTGCCAAGCATATTCAGTACATCTTAATATATTCAGTACTGGAGATGTTTTTTTTACTGTGTGTATGTCACTTTGTGGAAGCCGAATTCCATAGAGATCTGTGTCAAATAAAAGAAAACTATACTTAGATCTCTGTGAAGGCCACACTTTCCAGTGCACTCATACTATTTATGCTTAAAAAACTGAAACATCTTAGACAATAATGGTGAAAAGCTCCAGAAAGCAATTCTAATATGTTCCTGCTTCATAAACTAAAACCTTCACCTTGTCTTTATATGAACTAAAAGCAATCCGCTATGCCTTCCATACAGATTGGCCTCATGTCTACACTACGCAATAAATTAAGAATGTAGCTTAGCTGTAGCAGTTAATTGCTATGGCAACAGTTGAACTCCAAAAAAGGAAAATTGCAAGTCTAAGCACAGATTCCTCTTTTCACATGCTTTTATTTTCTTTTCACATAGCTCTCCATTTCAGAATTTTAATTTTCATCTTTCTAATTGTTCTTATCCCTATTATTATATCCATAATCTGTGCTTCTTATAAATAGCTATTTTCATTGTATATGTGTTATACGTTTTTATGTTTGCTTTTCAATGCATTGCACTTTATTTTCAGTGCTTTTTGTTAAAAGAAACCTATTTAAATGCATAAAATCAGGCTCTAATCTGTTGTGGAAGCATTGACATTTTTAGGCCTGGGGTTAGATTAAAGAAGTAATTTCAGAAGTTTAGGCTGGGGACTGGACAGTATATATCCATCCAGGGCCGAGGGATGGCAGGCGGCAGGGAGAGGAGGAGAGAATGGGGCGCCGAGTGGTCGCACATGAAAGGTGTTTAGCAACCGCTCAGCCCCCTTAGTCTGGTGGGAGCTTGAGGCATTGGTCACGGTGTCATATTCTGACACTCAGCAGTGAAGCTGCACGTGCCACGGCAGGACAGAGAGACTGAGACCTTGCGCTCCCACCACAGGACTTCACCAGGGTAAGTGAACTGCAAGGGGGGGAGTGGATAGTAAGAAGGGGGGATAGATAGTAAGGAGGGGGATAGGGGATAGATAGTAAGAAGGGGAGAGGGGGTAGATTGTGAGAAAAGGAGGTAGTAAGAATCTTGAAAGAGAGTGAGAATGAGTAAGAGAATTAATGAATTAATGTGTGGATGAATTTTGTGAATGTGTGAGAGAATAAATGAATTCATGTGTGGATGAATTGTATGAAAGGGTGAGATAATAAATGAATTGATGTCTGTATGAATTGTGTGAATGAGTGAGAGTATAAATTAATGTGTGGATAAATTGTGTGAATGAGAGAGAATGAATAAATTAATGTGTGGATGAATTGTGTGAATGAATTAGAGAATTAATGAATTAATGAATTAATGTGAATGGTGGATAGTGAGAATGCATTAATGAATATGTGTAAATGATTTGTGTGAATGAGTTAGAGAATGAATAATTGCGTGAAGGAATAAATGATAGATTGAATGAGTGCCTGTATACGTGTTTTGTGTGTATGATAGATGTATAAGTGATTTGGGGAAAAGCAAAGATTGCACAAGCAGGGTGTTTGAGCTTTGGGACCAAGATGGCACTAGCAGGGTGTTTATGGGACAAAGATGGCACAGGCAGCGTGTTTACGGAACAAAGATGGCACGGCCAGGGTTTTTTTGGGACAAAGATGGCACAAGCAGGGTGTTTATGGGACAAAGATGGCACAGGCAGGGCTGTAATTTGTATGTATGATCTGGGTGCTGGTCAAGTTCTATGTGGACACCAGGGCTGGCTTTGGGGTGTGCAACCTGTAATCTATGCCTGTAATTTAGGTTTTTTTATCTATACTTTTAATGCTGAGTTTTTATGTGAATTCCACTTGATCTATACCTGCAAAGCTGGATTTGTGTGTTATTCTGTTGATCTATATCTGCTATGCTATGTTTCCACACATTATTTATGTATAACTGCAAATACAGGGTTTGTAGATTTTATTTATTTTATCTATACCTGCAGTGCTGTCAGGGCCGGCCCTACAATGGAGCCGACTGGGGCAATTGCCCCAGGCGTCACTTTAGAAGGGGCGGCACTTTGCCGCCCCAGGTGTTTGTTTTTTTTAAGCGTAAGAGAGAGAGAGGGGCGCCGAGTGGTTTTCGCTTACCCGCTCTGCGCCCCTCTCTCTCGCGTCTGCGGCGAGTCTCCCTCCCTGTTCGGTCTCGGTGCCGGCTTGTAATGCTGGCCGCCCGAGTGGCGTCAATTTCGGCTCAACATTACAAGCGACTGTAATGGGAGACTTCGCCATAGGACTACTAGTAAAATACGGTGGTATCTGGTTAAAATGCCGCCCCAGCATTTTAAACTTCGCCCAAGCGTTAAGTCTTCGGCCGGCCCTGAGTACTGTTTACATGTGTTGTTTATTTGATTTATACCTGAACTACAGAGAGGAAGAAAAAGAGAGGCGTGTCATAGTAAAAGAGGGGACAAAGGGACTCTGGGGATTATTGCAGAGGAGAGGACCTCTCAATGTCTCGGTAGGGTCAGAAAGAGGGAAGACTGTCACTGACCCTCACAGTCTTCTCCTAATTTGTAGTCAGTGGGGAAATTCTTTTTTTTTTTGGTGTGGGAGCGGAGGGAGTGATTACATGCTAGGGTGCGTGGAGGGGGTGCAAAGGAAATAATTGCTTAGGGTCCAAGTTTTTCGATATTTAAAGGGAAAATGTTTTTGTTTTACGAAAATTGCAACTGTAACTGTCTTTTTTCCTATAGTTAATATATTCAAGGTACATTATTGTTACCAGTGTTTCCAGTTATATATTATTATGCTTGTTTGCACTTGCACATAAGTAATCTCTAAATAAACTAGATTTTTTCCTTTTTTCTTTATACAGACGCTCCTAATGAAATACCCTGGGTTGGCTTCATTTTTATGTGGGTATTTTGAAATAGAAGGTGCTAAATAGGCCAAAATGAGATATATGGCCAGTAAATCAAGATGTGAAAATTTCAAGATGTGAAAATTTTGAATCGGTAACAGGTATGTTCTAAAGTGTACATGTGGGGTATTCCCCTTACTTGGAGATTGGGCTGAACGAAATTATTGCTATGGCTAAATGTGGCAGTGAATGGCACCTCCTTCCGGCTGCAGCGACAGTCTACAGTCTACACGTTGCCCTGGCTACACACCGGGGAATCAGAAGCACCGGTAAGTTTTGGGGGAGCATAAGACAGGAGGATCCAGGTCCCCTGCAGCGCTGCTGGTGATCTGAATCTTAGTCTCATAGTCAGACCTATTCGAGGTCTGATTATAAGACGACCCCGAGCAAATACGGAGATTACAAGGGTACACTATTGACAGGAAATGGGAATAATGGTTGAACTGACATATGGCAAACATTGCTGAATTTCTCTGGTATTTGAGGTCCCAAAACCCTTTGGTAGTGAAGGTGTTAAATGCAGCCATTGTTTTTAGAAACTATATGACCTGTAGTTAAACTCACTTTAAGAAAAAAATAATTAAACTAACAGAGTTTATGTTCCACCATGTAAATATAATAAACTAATAAAATAATCGAAATAAACTATAGATATCTCAAAGAATAGAGTTGTCTGATGTTGTATTGTGTTTATTGTAAATGAATTCTCACGCTCTAGTTCATGTATTATTTCTTTGCATTTTTTTCACTAAGCAAGTTATGCAGGATGTCAAAACATCCCTAAAATTAGATTTACTTTGGAAAGTCCAGCTGTTCCTGTGAGTGGCAAATACAATCTAAAAATAACACAGCCCATTAGATGCAGACAGCCCAATTCATGCAATGATTTGTGGATCACCAAGTCTGAGAGCATCTGATTTTATGTGCTTGCCAGCACAGTTCATAGGTGTTCAAAGAAACTTCTCTCCTGCTGATATACCAGGGAAATTTGACTCACTTTAACATCAGATAATACTATCCTGTTTTGAAATATAGGAAGGATAAAACAAAGGAAAGAAATGACAAAATGATGAGTGATATGTTTACTCTGTGGTTGAAAAGGAAGTAGACAAACAATGACTGAGGATCACATATACTAAAATGAGAGACTGCCAAATAATGTTAAAAAACCAAAACACTTAAACCCTTTTTCGGTGATAAGGCCACATTAGCGTGTCTACTTGGCTAGCATGCCAATGGCACTAATCAATTGTTTAGATTCTAAATCCTTTCACGATGCATTGGGGTTGTCGCAACATAGGGCCCAGTGATTTGGGATAGCTTTATGCCTTTCCTATGTATGTGTACATTCCTTCACCATTTTAGCCTTAACTACTTCTGCTGGCAGACTTTTCCACTTATCTACGTCTTACCGCCGCTTTAAAACTCACAGCCATATGGATTGCAATGGCATCTCGGTGTACCGGCCCACTGGCACACCGCTGATACCGCGGGCTTTTGCTCTGCATTAAAGACGACCCTGGCATGGCCGAATCTGCCACTTTAATGGGTGGCCGCGCAGCCGTTTAATGTAGAATCAGGGTGGCCTGGGGGGCAGTTGCCACCCGGCCCAGCCCCCCCTGCAAGAGGTAGCTGAAAATGTTATTGCACTGTGCGAGCAACCTCTCTTGTACCGCCCAGGGGATGCAGGAATCCAGCAGAGTCACGTCACATACGTCACATGACGCTGCTGCGTGTCTGCTTCCCCTGGGCGGTAAAACAGAGGTTGTTTGCACAGAGTGCTAGCAACATGTAAGGAAGCAGTGGTCCGCCTGCAGAAACTGCAAGTGGCACAGAGACATCTGCAGTTCAGGGAAGGGGGTGAGGGAGGGTTTATGAATAAGTATGTAAGATTGAGTTAATGAATGAGTGAATGAATAAGTATCTAAATGAGGGGATTAATGAGTATCTGTGAATGAGTATATGAATGAGTGAATGAATATTTGTGAATGAGTGAATATGTGTGTGACAGCATGGATGTGGGGGGGCATGCCACAGGGAGGCTGTTTGGGGCAAAGATGCCACAGGCAGGCTGTCTGGGGGTAAAGATGCCACAGGGAGGCTCTTTGGGGCAACAATGCCATAGGGAGCTAGTTTGGGGGCAGTACACAAGGGTGTGGGGGCATTAATTCATAAGGGGTGCTGGTTGGGGCATCACATAAATCAATACTAAAAGGGGTACTGTCTGGTGGGATAAAAACACAATGTGGGGCTGGCTGTGGGCATAAATACACAGTGGGGGGCTCGCTGGAGTGC
>VKOC01000002.1:11919379-11929815 GCA_009364415.1 Spea multiplicata
AAGCGTGTCAGGCTCCGGCAACATGGAGGATTCTGATGTTAACCCAGAGAACCGTAGAAGCCGTGCTTCTCCCAGAGTTCTCCGGAACAAACCCAGAGAGTTCCCAGGTGTGTACCTAACCCTCTAAGTATTATCTGAATTCTAATTAAACTCTTTCCACAACACAATTTATAGCCATACAATACTATAGTTAGTAGAAAATCCCATGCATGTATAAATTCAATCACTGTATTACTACTTCAGTCTGTACTATTTATCAACAATAATGTAAAATGTCTGTCTCCTTTGAAACAAATTTCCTTCCCGTACTTTGTCAGATCTCTTTAAGTATTTATATGCTTCCATCACACCTGCCCTCTTTCCAAGCTGATGTTCAGTTAGCTTATGTATGATTGGCTGAAGTGACTCCCACTGATCCCAAATGGATCCTGCCTGTCTTTGACTTCAGTGGGAGCATTAATGTATCGACAATTTGTCAATTTGTTAAACTGTGGCTATATGGAGCATTTTCCAAGTAATGCAATGAGAAGCCTATAAATAGTTGTTTATCTAGCCACTAAAAATGATATAGTTGTTATATGTTTATCACCAGCTCAACTACCATCTCACACAAATGAGAAACACAACATGTCCAATTTGACAGCATATATGACTAGAAAAGTTTTCATGCTATAGTCAATTACAATCTAGTGGTTTTGAAGTCATTAAAATTGCCTCTTAACGTGACAAATCAAACCTTAATGAATTTGCCTCTATAAGAGAACTGAATTTGATTATACACTGGGAATGTTTTTACACACACACAGAAATAAAACAGTACTCAACAACAGAAGACGGAATTTTAATATTTATAATTGAAAGATAACTGTTACCTGGCCTGAAGGAATAGCTTTTATTTGTTTTTGTTTGTTTTTTGTTTTTTAAGCTGAGAACAAGGAAAGAAAAGCTCGTCATTTCGATCCTTTCAAATAATGTCTGTTGCTCATCAAGTAAAATAAGTTTGGTTTGCTAGACGGGTGGCAGTGGTGAGAATAAAAAAAAACACGGTGGCAAGCTGATAATTATTCTTGCTTTATAATGGCTCTATAAAAAAAAAGAGACAAGAGTCCTTGGAAATTAATTATTTTGCATAGCAATAAGGAACATGAGTTTTAGAAGTACTAATTATAACTTTAGTAATTAATGGTAATAGTGATACTGTATTGTTGGAGCCAAAAACTTGAAGAAGAAAAAAATGCTGTATATCTTGGCAATTTAACTTAGCATAAACATTTCTGTTCCATATATATTGCTCCCCTATGAATATATTAGAAAGTTGCAAAATGAATTTTCAGTTTCAGCATCATATGAAATGATTTGTTGGGCTCTTGACGGATGTTTTATAATCTAAATAGATTGCTGCCAAAAAAGTTGAAAATTGAAAACTTTCTAAAGATGCTGTGGTATCCTAGTATTAAACAAATCAAAATCAAAAATAAAAAACAAAACAGCTCTAAACTATAACAATTTTAGCACGTAGTGCATGAAACATGTATTTCTAGTGTATTTTTTTATGTTCTGTGATATATTTACCTTAGTCGCTAGCCAAGGCCTGAACCAAGGCAACACCCCAGCCAGACCCCCCCCCCGACTGCACCGCTTGCAACCGGTCATTATTAATTGCTAAGTGCTGGGGGTAGTGACAGTGGCATGTTGTCTGCCTAACTTCTTAAGTTAATACCGTGGCTGCTGGATAGCATGACACAGCTATGAGGGGTGGGTGCTGGACAGCAATAGTGTAAATGGCCCAGTTGGGTAGATCATGGATGTCTCATGGGGATCGCTCATCAGAGGGGCTTTCATCCCTATGGACCTGTTGCCCTAAGCCTAGAAAGCTTTGGCCAGAATACACCAAGTACTACATATTAATATCCCATTGACTATATATATATACATGCAATGGCATTATGTATGCAAATATACAGCCATAATAAAATATTTCATACTCATTAGGTCAATATGTAGCCAATGACTAATATATATATATATATATTGACAAATAACCTATATGTTATTTGTATGCAATCGTTATAATATTAATATAGGTATTTAATAATTTCATTATTTTTATTGAGATGCATTGTGTTATATGTGTCATATGTAACATTACCTATACTGTTATCTTGCTGTTGTTTTGATATATGTTTAATTAAAAAAAAAGTCAGCTCTGGAAAATTTCACTTTGTCGTAGATGCTCACTGTGCTGTGCTTTTAGCTTCGGTGTTTGTAGTAAACAAACGAAATGGATTTTGCCTTATTTTTTTTTCCAAATGCTTATTGGCGTTCTTATCTGACCATGTCCAAGGGTATGTGATGGACTGTATATGGAGAATGTTAAGCTGGTTGGGTGGAAACTTGAGATGTGAAGGCAGCTTCAGTTGAGAATATTTGAAAAATCACAGGATAGTGTTAACTGCACCCCAGTAAACTGCATGTTTTTAATAGTTTGTTGTTTACATCAGCAGCAGATAAAGCTGAAGTAATCTGACAGCAGGAACGAGAAGATAAAAATCATTGGAGTGCTGAGATCTGAGGTCCTAAATGGACCTCCTTATGTGAGCATACATTTGAGGCAATGCATATTGTAAATTTGAAATAATTAACAAAAAAAAAATATTTTGGGGTCCAAAAACTTAACATTAGAAATGAAAACATTTATGAATGTTCCACCTGATACATTTTTATTAGCCATGAAATTGATACACTGTATATAAATTAAACTATATCTGAAAATCAGACTCCCGGTTGTGTGTCAAAACTTTACAAAAATCTGCATAACTGGCTCTATTATTTTTGATTTTTGATGTTGATTGTATCAGCCACATTTTGTAATGTTGTTCTGTTGAGGGCAGGTATCCTTTTGTGGTGCTGGATAGGCAAACATGTAGATCTGTTGTTGACCTAAGTCTTTAATGATCCTTAGTGATATCATTATTACTAATTCACCAGAATTAGGAATCTGCACTCACTCCCCACAGGAACTCAGGTGCTTAGCTGTGCCAGGAAGGGCCAGCTCCCCAGTAAATCAAAAATAGAAGAAGGCTCCAGGCACGCAGGGGTTCCATCAGACAGATTTATTGTAGGAAACAGACAACAACGTTTCGACCTCACAATGAGGTCTTTATCAACTTGATAAAGACCTCATTGTGAGGTCGAAACATTGTTGTCTGTTTCCTACAATAAATCTGTCTGATGGAACCCCTGCGTGCCTGGAGCCTTCTTCTATTTTTATCATTATTACTAATGTCAGTATCAGTAAAACAACAACTTTTAATAATACTGTGTTTCTAAATAATTAAAGGATTATTAATTCATGCCCATTATACCTGCATTGCCATCGCATAGGTGGACGCAATGAAAGAAAATGAAAAATGCAAGTACTGGCTTTTGCTAAGTTATGTTTCTGGTTTAAAGCCAACTATGGAAGCTCATGATTAACTAACTGGAAATTGGAAAAATTACAAAACATATAACTCTGACTCCTAAAACTGTTCAGCTTTGTGCATTTAGGAGCACTTAACAAATGAAAATGGAAAGTTATTAGGGGCTTCTTCCAAAAAAGTGGACATCACAGCGACCCATTTATAAGCCATGGGCACTTACATTTAGTGAAGGGAGAGGTTGCTCAAAGAACTATAAGCTATTGAAACTTTAGCTTTTTGGCGCAGAGTGGAGATTTTTTGAGTCACATAAGATAAATTGAAGTTAAGTTGAAATTAAGTTCTAATGCTCCTTAGCTCCCCCCAAGCTCTGGAAAATGTAAGGAAATGTCATAATTTAAAAACACCTATTCTTAAAATAAAAACACTGTTGCAAGTTAGATTATTATAAGGATGCACATTCATAGATTTCATTACAAAATCATCATCAATTTGTTGTGATAAAGTGCTCTGTCTCTGTATTCTGCTGGCCAAATAAAAGTGAGCCAATCGCCCTACTGTGTTCTTTAAATGGTTGTGTTCCTCTTATAAATCATACGCATTTGTCCCTTTCCCTGCCTTCCATCTATTTGCTGCACAGGAGGCACTTTTCACCTACTGACAAGTCATGTAGTTACCGCCAGCGTTTTCTGTGGAGGTTTAATAAGACACAAAACAAAGCAAGGATTCAATGTATACCCAGCGAATACTATTGAAAAAATCTAAGACATATATATTGGGGATTCCATCACAACATGTGGCCATATATTGCTTAGTCCGCCACCATGTCGAGATACCCCAAGTTTGGAGAGTCTTATTTAATTTTCCATGGCTATATTGCTTACCTAGCTGAATCAGTGTGACTGCACTGCAATGTAACCCAAAATGAGACTCTCAAGCAATTTAAAGCCTTCTCAGCAGCCCATTAAAAAGGCCCTGTGTGGCAAGTTTAACAACCGCATGTCCCTTTCTGCAACTGATTGGCCGCTTCAAGCAGCCAATCAGTTGGTATCAATTGTTGGACCACGGAGGAGGTGCTGTATTTCTCTAGAGCTGCACCTACTAAAAGAAAGTATTTTTCTTTCATGTTCAAAAACAAAAGAGACTATGATTCTAAACTGATTAAGAATATTTGCAGCTTTCAATTAGAACCTTTGTTTTATAAAAACATTAACTTAATATACTTTTTCACAGATACTTAATAATCAGCCATAAATGGTTTATGAATTGAACTTCCCCTTTTGAATTGTCAGACATACACCCTGAAAGTAATTAAATTATGTTTAGTTTAGAGTATAATAATTCTTAATTTAGTTCTTAATTTAGTTCTTTTAGATTACATTTGTTGTTTCAAGTAATTACATGATCTGTACCATTTTTAATTTATGTTTGCTAAAGACTTAACCTTACATCCAGTTTAATGTCTCTGTATGTTTCACAAAGATTTAATAAGACAATTTTCTGAGAAATGTAATGATCTGATAATTTGTTTGCCTTTTTTGCCTAAGAACACACATTTATTTCCATATTTCTTTTTTTTTGTCCTTTTGTACCACTCTTTATAATTATTAAACTTTTGTTCGAATAAATGATAAAATACTGATACTTTACTCTAAACTCTGCTGCTTTCTAACCAGAGTAGATACATTCCTCATAGTGCTTGGGACAGCAGTATATGAATCACAGTAATTGCGTGTACAGGAAAATTGACTATTATCTATATATTAAGAGCTCAAACATTTTACTTTTCATGTTAGAGTCAGCTAAAGACCCTTTTCAAACTCCCATCTCTATTAACTTTTGAGAACATCCTAAGAATTCTACCCAATTAATCTATATTCAAATTAGAAAAATAATTGAATCCTACATAATATAGTTTTTGATTTATCAGGGAATTTCTTTTTTATGAACAAGCTGAATGTCAAAAAGGAAGTAAAAGGGAATCTCAGTTTTCATGACTAAAATACAAAATTTTGCCTAGACTAATAAAATGTACAGCTATGTCTGTAATTAACAGCATTCATGTGGTTAATGAATAATTGGGTTCAATATGCAGTGTTTGCCAAACCTAGAAACCCCAAGAGATGCTGCTCGCAACCAAAGCACTGGTAAGCAGCCTGGTCCCTGCTATTTGAGGTCTCATTAGAAGATGACCTCGATTATAAGGCGAGGGGTATTTTTCAGAGCATTTGCTCTGAAAAAACCTTGTCTTGCAATCCAGCAAATACGGTACTTAAGAAATTAAGAACATCATTTGGTGTCCACCCTGTCCACTTCCTTAGCCAGTTCAATGGTCTGGAGCTAAAAATTGAGCAGTATGCAAAAGGGAATGTAATTTGAAGATATTTGAAGGAAAATAATCAGCCATTAAAGATAAAAGGTGAATGAAATATGTTTTGTTTCTCTCTTCATGTATGCTAAAGGCATATAACACATCTGATAAATGCAATAAATATTAGACATGCACAAATGAGCCATAAATTATTTGCCAACCCCTTCCACATCTTCCTTCTTTGTCTTCTATCTTCTGCCTTCCCTTTTCTATTTTCAATCCTTAATCAAATGCTACCTTCTTTCTTTGTCCGCATCTCTGCGGCCATAACCAAATTGCTGCCGCTACGGTGACGTCCTCCCCGATCATTCGATCAGGGGAGAAGACATCACTGCAAGCTCCATTATTTTGCCCTCCAATTGAGGAAAAGGACATCACCACAAAAGTTGTAATTTTGCCCTCACATGAACAAAGGGCAATATGGAGGTGCTTGCAGTGATGTCATCTCCCTGATCCTCCAATTGGAGGAGAGGACGTCACAGCAATCACCTTCATTTAGCACTCACTGAGCGCAATATGGTGTTTGCGGGCATTTTGCCAGAAGACAGATGTTTGTCAGAGAAAGTAGAAAAACATTTGGTGAGTGTGAGAAAGTGTGAATGAGAGTGTGAGAGACCCATGCATTTTGGACACAAATTCTGATATTTTTGCTTTGTTTGCATTAGATTCATGGGGGGCTGGCCTAGTTTAGGGGCTTTGTACGAATCACCAAATTTACCAAAATTTGTAAAATTTGCAATTTGTATCAATCCGAATGCACAAGTTGAATGCACAAGTCTAATAAGTATATTGTACTTTATGCAAGGTTCAAAAATAGTCATGTTGTTTAGATTTTGAATTAGTAATTCATGAACCAGTATTGTTATTCCTTAATACATTATGTCAAACACAAAATTGTAACATCAATTTAAGCCCACAATTTATGGCACACATATAAGATGAAGCAAATATGCCTCTGAACATGCCAAATCTAGGTCCATCTATACAGGTACACTCACTGAGCCATCACACGTCTTGTGCATGGTAAATAGCTGGTGGGAGAGCTGGGATAGGGACAAAATAGGGGTGGATTCTGCAAAACTAAAATGGGGTATCATGAACAGTTAAAAGGTCCACGCTATCAAAGCATTTAAGTGCATGTAATGGCTGGACTGACCTTTAATAATCTTTACATTTAAACTGTAAACAAATTATGGCAAAAGCCCTACCTTTCATTTTACATTTAACATATAGTATTACAAGTATACATTTCTTTAAATGTAGTGTATAATTTAGCACAATAAAGACAGATTCATGTATATGATTGTGACAAAATAGGGAGAATATTGTCATTCTGTTTATTCCAAAAAGTATAATGTTAGCTTATTATTGTACTCGCCATTTTAAATAGTGCGGTAGGCAAACTGGAGATATAAAAGCAACAATTGAAAATTCTATCAAAGTCATTGTTATATTACTGTAGCTTTTGGAAGATAAGCATGTAAATGTTGAGTTGATATCATTAGAACACAACTGAAACCAGGAGATTTTCTGCTAGAATAGTTTGATGTTGCTTTTTACACCAACTCAACTGATTATTCTTTCTCTGTTCCAATGTGAGGGTAGACAATGTTAGATTTTTTTTTTATTATTATTATTATCTTTTTTTTAGGAAAGCAAGAATGTTGTGTTCGGACTACAAATTATGCAGGGTTTGATTCTTGAGCTTTTTGCAATCTTATTCCATATAAGAAATGTACTTTGCTAAATATCCCGTGCCTTTTCATCTGTTGAAAAAGGTCAGCTAAGGAGTATGAAACGGTCCCTTTCAAATCTATTAACATTGATTATTGTTAAAAAAAAAACAACATGTAAACAATGTTTGACAATAAGTTTGTTTCAATGTGTCACATTGTAATACTAACATTTGTTGAAAATAATATATATAATGTATATATAATCTGATTGCACAAGATCCTTCGTGTTATATATATATATATATATATATAACACGAAGGATCTTGTGCAATCAGATAAAATCTAAGATGCACAAAGGGAAGTGACCCCACCATAGCCAACATGCCATAGGTGGCTGTTGTTTAAGTCCTAACCAAGTCAAAGAAAACATTTCCTCTGAATCTCTTAATATTCTCTGTATTTGGCAAATTTTATTTAAAGACATGCCACCCCCAGTTTGTTTCAATAGGCAGCTCATGCTTATTGATGTAATATCAAGAAGTGAGGGGTACTTTGCTTTACAGTGAAATGCACAAAAATTATGTATGGAAAATACATACATATGCAGGATGTATATGATTTGCATATGTATTCATTGTTTGTCCTGTCTCTTGAGCTATAAAGATAAAACTAAGTTATAAGTTAATATGCATGCTGTCCCAGCCACCCAGCTGGTAGAGCAGGATAAGGCTGATACCTACTGTGCTGGGGGAAATGAAAGTAACATTTATGTCTTCTGGTAGATCTCTAAATATGCACATACATCCCCATGCGAGATAATGAGGAGGGTGCGGCTTTGTTACAGAAGGGTTTTTCGAGTGGGTTTTGTATTTCGTTTCAGGATCGTTTTAGCAGGAGCTGTTATAGGAATTGAAAGTCAGTTTGGAGTTTCTCAAGGTGGTGAAAGAGAAGTTCACAAGGAGGAGGATGGTAGGGCCATTTGAGTTAGAGCCATTGCCTAATTTGCACATTACTCCACTGGTGTTGCTTTCCAAGAAAGAGGTGGGAAAGTTTTTGATGATTTACCATCTGCCTTATCCTTTTGGGTCATCAGTCAATGATGATATTGATAAGAAGCACCTTCCTAATGAAGGTGTGGAAACGGCGTTCCGGCTGTTGTCTATACAGTCATAATGTCATCACTTGTTGGGGTGTTTTTTCAAGGGATGACTCCTGATGGGGTGTTCCTTTTCATATTCATATTTTGAGAAGTTCAGTTCAGGGGCAAGTAGCCAGGTTGTTGTGCTTATTTAGATTATTTTTTGTGTGTAGGGCTGGTGGACATGTCATTATTTGTTGAGTTGGAGTAGGAGGCATTCAGGGTTCCATTGGCAGCGGATAAGACTGAGGGTCTAACATTGTGTCTTAGTTTCTTTGGCCAGGAAATTCAGGGTGTGTTGAGTCAAGTGATGGCAGAAATTCAGGAAGCGAGAAAGGTCACCTTGAGGCAGCTTCAGTCGCTAATGGGGTGGTTGAACTTTGCATGTAGGGTCATACGACTGTATTAGGGTTTCAGTTATCGCAAAGGAGGATTTGGGGGGTATTGAAGACCTTTTTTTAACAGCCTGGTAATTTTTAGGCAACTGGCTGTGTCGTCAGTGGATTTGGAGCTTTGGATGCATCTGGGAGCATGTGTTCCGGGGCTTATTTTGATGGTAAAAGTAAATCAAAAATAATTTTAGATTTATTTCTGTTATTGAAGGCATTATCGCTATGGGAAGATGAACTGTAAAATAGGAAGATGACGTTTTTTACTGATAATATGCCAATTATTACCCAAACAATTTGCATCTGTGTATTTATTAAGAATCTTACGGCATTGGGAATCCAGGCCCACAAAATCGACAATTCCTCAGTCAAAAGTTGAGCCCATTGCATGGCTTGACGTGTGACAAAAATGAGGGGTATGATGTCTAATTCCATTCAAGACAGAGAAAGACTAACATCGTTCTTCTGTGCACCAGATCTGACATATCTCTAGACTAAAAGTTGGTTGCACGACTTTCACTTCACATAAAAAGATGCCCTGATTGCTTTCCTATTTCCATCCATCTCAGGGCAGATACCAAGCTTAACGTACATTGTAATTATAATTAATATTGCTGCATTTGCACAAAACAGGGGTGTGGGTTAACGATTTAAAAATTAAACCAGAAAGTTTTGCTACAACACTATATACACTATAGTGTGCGTAGCAGTAATAATATAAGGGTAATTGTTTTAATGGGTGTAAGCTGATGACTTATTCTGAAAGGATTGTCTGTAGTATAAATTGAAGGCATCCAGTAAACAATGAAGCTTTGTGTAAGTTGCTCTGTATGAGCACAGATGCCTGTGATATCTCTGCAAAATCTGTGAACCTTTTTCTGTAACAAAATAATCTCTTGAGCTTTTAGATGAATGATGCCTGATCTTATGTTTTTTGTCTTCTAAAGTAAAAGATAACCACACCATCTGGACATCCATAGAGAAGTGTATTACAAGCAAAACACATGCATTAAACATAATCATTCTGTCCTCCCCCTAGACACTTCTGTGGCTTTGTCTCCTCTCATATATTTCGCTGTGTGTTAAGCTGCCTCTCTGTAATAGAAACCAATTATAGAACCTCTGGTTCTCACCTATCTTCAGCATTACCATTCTCCTTGGAAGTGATACACCCTCAAGCTATAATAAAGCTATTGAAATGCTTTATACTGAGTTTCCATATGAGTGGTTTAAATATACAAGTGTTAAAAATAGCATGTAGCAACATTTTACAGCAAATATGTTTCTTTTTTTTCACAATAAAAAAAAATATATTTTTGTTTATCTGATTTTTAGAAAAATGCCCAGTGTGACGCTGCCCACCATTGTTCCATAGGTACCCGGGAGCCACAGATCAGGTGCTATGTGAGCTTACAAACATAGGGCCTGTGATATCCAGTGAT
>VKOC01000002.1:11934780-11951506 GCA_009364415.1 Spea multiplicata
AAATTTCCGTTCTGTGATAAATTTTGCAAAGCTTAAACTAAAGGTATCCACGCAAATAGTGTGACGCACAAGCAACCCCTTGATTGTTTTCGAAAGCACAGCATAGTAAAATGGATGATAATCTGAGCACATGCAATAATTCCTTTATTTTGTGGCATGCTAGCCTCACTTCATCACACTTTTCACCCACCTCTAGGTACTTTTAATGAATGCTTACTTTAGGGTACAAACTGTTAGTGATCAGCTAGCAAAAAAGTATTGCATTGGCAATACTTGGCAATGCTTGCTTGCATTATCTGCAGGCATAGGCTTTATTTTAGCCTGTACTCTTGAGCACAATTCTTCTTGCATCCACTATCTGCACTCGTCTATACTTATTATTAGACTTGTGCATTCGTCTTCGGGCGAACATGAAAACGAACACGAAGAGTGCGTTTTCGTGTTCGTTCCGAAGACATGAAGAAGAGAAGGTAAAACGTAGGCGAAGACGAAGACTCACACACAAAGAATCTTCGCCTTCGTCTACTAATCTCCCCGGTCCCTCCCCCATCTAACTTACCTTATCTTCACAGCATCGCAGGAGCTGACTGAAGTGGAAAGCAGAAGGTTTGTCGTCAGGGGTTACAGGGCAGTGTGAGTGAGCCTATTGGTCACCTGCAGGGTCTTCCTCTGGCATCAAACAATTGGTTGATGCCAGAGGAAGGCCCTGCAGGTGACCAATAGGCTCACTTGCACAGCCTTTTTAATTCCTGATTTCCGCTCCCGTTAACCCCTGCAATGCTGCGTTGGATAACGGGAGCAGAAATCTGTAGGGTAAAGGGCTGTGCCAGCGACCAATAGGCTCACTCGCACGGCCCCTTACCACTAGTTGCTAGGCAGAAAAAAAAAGCAACCTGGGACCCTGCTGCACCAGTTAACTTAAAAGTCCGTGCCAGCGACCAACAAAGTCACTGGTACGGACATTTAACTGACACAGCAGGGACACCAGTGGTCTCCCCACTGTGTCAGTTAAATGTCAGTGCCAGCGACCAACAAAGTCGCCGGTACGGACATTTAACTTAGTATAAATAGCTTACTATAACTTCGGACACAATGCTGCCCTCTGTTGGTTTTACATTAAGCAGCATATGCTTGAAATGCAAAGTTATTCTGCTACTCAATGTAAAACCAACAGAGGGCAGCATTCTGTCCAAAGATATATTAGCCATATGTGGCAGTGTGTTAATTTTCATTTATTAATTATTTAAATCAAATATATCCCCATGATCCGCTGGTCTCCCCGCTGCAACAGTTAAATGTCCGCACTCGCAGACATTAATTCTGTCGAACTTGCAAACTCTTTTTTTCTATTTATTTTGGGGTTTTTTTGTATTAAACTGTTAGACTATGGCTAATATATCTTTGGACAGAATGCTGCCCTCTGTTGGTTTTACGTCGAGTAGCAGAATAACTTTGGATTTCAAGCATATGCTGCTTAATGTAAAACCAACAGAGGGCAGCATTCTGTCCGAAGATATATTAGCCATATGGGGCCGTGTGCTCATTTGCATATATTCCCATGATCCTTTCGTCTAACAGTTTAATACAAAAAACCCCCAAAATAAATAGAAAAAAAGAGTTTGCAAGTTCAACAGAATGTCCGCGGGTGCAGACATTTAACTGTTGCATCGGGGAGCCCAGCGGATCATGGGAATATATTTTATTTAAATAATTAATAAATGAAAATTAACACACTGCCACATATGGCTAATATATCTTCGGACAGAATGCTGCCCTCTGTTGGTTTTCCATTGAGTAGCAGAATATTCTGCCCGAGAATATATTAGCTATATGGTACTGTGATCATTGGTCGCCAGCAGGAGGCCCCCTGCTGGCGACCAATGGAGTTGCTGATACACACAGATATACCAGAGCTGCGTTAACCCCGTATTAACCCCTTAACCGGAAAAAACGAAGAAAAAACGAATATTCGCCCGAAGAGAAGACAGGAACGGGCGAATATTCGCGGAATACGAAGATTTTTTTTCCTCCGAAGACGAGCACGAAGACGAACACGAAGAGCCCCCTGGTGCCCAAGTCTAATATCTACTACTAGATTTAAGTTCCTTGTTATGATTAAGCACAGTACACAGACCTGTATCTATTTGCCTATTGCATTACCTCTATCTGCCCTTCTGGCTAGACAACTTTTTTTTACATAAATATAATATTTCAATCTGGTATATCCCATCAACTATACATAGTATCTCGACTGACTTTTTTGCTGAAGTCAACACGATTTAAGTGCTACAAATGATTTACTCGAGGCTGATGCTATGTAGGTAACACTGTTCTAATGCACTCACTCCTATATATCAAATGCTGCCACCAGCAACCACCATTCATATTCGGTATTTTTTTTCTGTTCTCCTTTACCATGCAAATACACATCATACTGTATGCATATGTTAATTATATGAATTTAATGAGAAGAGAAGAGTTGATAATAAAATATCCCCGGTTCTACACAGTAAAAAAATATTTAATTTACACATGCCGGACACAAAGGACCACAGAAGCAGTTAATCTGATTTTTCCAACTGATTCTCGTAAAAGGCATTGTGTCCTGCAGAAAATTAAGAGAGAATGAAGCAGGGGGAGAGAAAAAATAAAAGATTTATTGAGTCTAGAAGCCTCTCGTTAAAATGAAATGTGTTGAGAAAAGCGGTTTCCCACATTTAATTGTCTTATTCGCAGTAACTGTGTGTCAGTCTACTCTAAAAGCCTATTAATTCTATAATTTAGTGTGAGGGAAAAGACCAAGACACCTCTGATTTTTTCCACCCATTGACTAGCTGTCACATGGTATCAGTGTTAAGGGTGCTTTCTCCTTGAAAATTCAAATTACTTAAAAATGTTAAAAAAAAAAAAGTAAAATCTACTGAATAAAGAATAAGGATGTAATTTCGAGCAGCAATTTTAAGACTGCACCACAATACTGGCGAATTTGCAGGAGTGCTGCATCATGTTTGATGTTGTATCAAATGTGCAATACACCTAATGGGTACTAAGCAGGGGCATACCTGGAGTATTTTGCACCTGGGGCGGATCCTGTATGTGGCACCCCCCCACACACACACACACTTTAAATACATATCACTATACACTGAGGCAAACATTGATGGGGGTACAGCATAAGACCTATCACTTTATACTGAGGCACACATTGACGGTGCTACAGCATAATCCCTATCACTATACATTGAGCCAGACATTGACAATAATGCAGCAGAACCCCTATTACTATATACTTAGCCAAACATTGATGGGGTGTATGCCTACCACTTCAGTGTCTGGCTTAGTTTATAGTAGGGATGCACCGAAATGAAAATTCTGGACCGAAACCAAAACCAAAAACCGCTTTTATTAAAAGTAATTAACACACCAAAATTAGACAAAAAAATTAACAACAATATTAATATTGTTAACAGCAATCACAATCCTATCATGCCCAGGCATACCCATATTTCAACATGTACTGGCTGACTTAGCATTATATGAGTGTGATTGCTAACAGCAATCACACTCCTATTGTGCCCAGGTTCTAGCATGTGCTGGCTGCCTGGGCATGATAGGAGTGTGATTGCTGTTAGCAATCATATATATATATATATATTAATATTGTTATTTAATAACAAATATTTAAGGGGAAAGGTAACTTAATGGGCTGTGAATGCCGATCTTGAGTAGTAGTAAAAGTTGAGTTAGTTTTATAAACATGCTTCTTATGCTCATATATTTCATCTTATAGAACTATAAAAGGCTGGATTTATGAAAAGTGGTGCATATAATACTTTTAACAGGAGCTAACTGAAAAAGGTACCATATACCCCAACATGATCACCACGCTGTTTTCTGTTTAAATTATATGGTTTCTAAAGACTATTCTTTGGTGAATACTTGGGTAAGTGGGGTATTAAGGTTGTTGGACTGAAGAGTAAAAAACAGTGGCTCAGAACAGCTCTGGCCATGCCTTTAATGGCACTCCCTAAAATAAATTTCACATTTTGGAAACAATGCCAGAGTATAGTAATAATATATGTAAACTATATAGTTATGAAGATATGTGTTATGCTAGAAAACATCAAAGGAATATTATCGCGATATGCCTATATCTCCATAAGTACTGAAATTCAAAATAACTTTTAATTTGCCCTGTACTGGCTTATTTCCGCTATCTTGCAGTTTGCAGAGGGCATTGGATGTTATACAGACAGCTTAATCTCACAGAAGCAGAAGTATAATGTTACAAAAGGGACATAGAAAAGGCAGCTGGCAGGCTTTTCCACTGATTTAGACCAATATACAGCTAGAATTTATAGTTTCTGCATGTTACTTTTCTTTGGACATATTTGAAACATTCTTATATATCCCCATAGCTCTCCAAAGGGTTACATACACAGGATATTATGTATAGGGGAGGCATGAGATGGGCTCAATAACCCCTTAAGGACAATGGGCGGTCCCTAAACCCATTGAAAACAATGCATTTTGAGCCCGTACATGTACGGGCTTTGTCATTAAGGGGATAAATCTCGTTGGTTGGGATCTCAAAAGAGACCTTTCTGGGGTACAGAAATCATATGTAACTTTACATTATTTTTTGTGTCATCCAAATAAAAAGTATCAACTTGTTGAAGACACCAGCCACAAGAAGGACCTTTTCATTGGCCGTAAGAATAAAAAGCACAATGAGGAGTATTTTTAAGCCTTCTTTTTCTGGTATTGGCAGATGCAAAACAGATGTTATGGTTTGCCGCATAATTTAAAAATAAACAATAACACCAAGCTGCTGCATTTTACTACCTAGTTTACTTAAGGCATTTACTTAAGGCATAAAAAGGGCAGTTCTTATGCATTTTTATTAGGAATGAAAAAAAAAGCAAATACTTAAAAAAGATGTTCATGTACTATCCTGACCACTTAGCATGTTTGAAGCATTTGCAGATCTTTCAGAAATGTGCATTTACAAAATTTGGTGAGAGGAAAGAACAATAGCAATTTAGTTATATTAAGTAATCTTTTTCAATCTATGTATATCAACATATCTCCTTGAGGTCCCTGAAGATACCAACATACTATTTTGTTATTTGAATGCAGAAAACATTGCATATTTTACTGCTATTGTTGGTATTATCTAGAAGCATGAAATTGAAGGCTATAAATTATTGAACAATAACTCCGTTTTCCTAAGAGATCAGAGCTAACGACACCCTGTAAATATGGCAGATGGTCAAAAAAAACAGTAGCAGATCTAAGATGGTTCTTATGCAAAAAGGTTTGTGTTTACTGAACAACTTTGTACGTGATCTAAATAGCAGATTAAAATAGTGAAATGGAATACTTTAAATTTATGTCAAGTATTCTAGGAAACCTCCCTAGCATGGAAGCAGAATACTAATACTGATAATAAAATGTAACATTTCAACTTTAACATGCTGTATAAGTGGCCAGCTCCACTAAAATCCCCCATTAGAAAAGCTGACCTTAACATGCATAATGTATAGTTAATTTGGTGATATTTATTGAATACATTCTACTTTTTCTATTTATGTATTTTTCTTACCCAGCTCAGCTCACAGGTAAAAAAAACCAACTTTTTCATAAATATATATCTACATATACACACATAAGAAAGCCCTGCGCTCAAACTCCCATCATTCTTGGGCGGCAGCAACGACTATAGTATTCATCAGCCCAAAATACATAGACCAAACACCAAAAAATTGTATTGAATTGTATAGTGTAGGACTCGCCTAAGAGGTTTGCCGTGACGTGGCAGGCGAGCTTCCATTTTAATGGCCATTGGAGTGAAACAAAAAACCTCCTTTTGTCTATATAAGCACAGGTGTTTGGGATAGTGCGCAGGTAACTATTTTTTGGTGTTTGGTCTATATATCTACATATGTTCAGTTAAATAATTTTTAATTGCTAATTAAAATTTCTGTTCAAATAAATAAACTATTGAAGATCAAAGAGTGCATGTGAGTTGGCAAAAATGGTGGCAGAGAGACCTCACACTTTTGAACTCCAATAAATTAACACTTGACTCAAGCTGAAGCCTTAAACCCAAGTTGTTATGTGTTAAAACACAAAGCAAGCCGTTTGCCAATTCATAAACACATGATCTGCTTGCGAGTTATAACATTGAAGGTACCACACACACAAGATCCCAACCTAGATCACGTGTTATCCAAGGTTGAAAGCATACCATTGTCCAAAATCCTGAAGGGGCAAACCAAGACATTTAGGGTAATGCGGCCCAGTGCACTGTGGCCCAGTGCACAAAGCAAGGTCCATAAAGACATTGTTGGATGAGTTTGGTGTGGAAGAATGTGACTGGCTCCCACAGAGCCCTGACCTCAACCCCATGAAACACCTTTTGGGATGAACTGAAATGGAGATTGCAAGCCAGTCCTTCTCAGCCAACATCAGTGCCTGACCTCACAAATGCTCTACTGGATGGATGGGTAAAACTCCCTAAGAAATATTCCAAAATCTTGTGGAAAGCATTTTCAGAAGAGTGAGAGTTGGGGACCAACTACATATCAATATCTATGTATTTAGAATGTAATGTCATAAAGGTCCCTGTTGGTATAATGGTCAGGTGTCTCAATACTTTTGTCCATATGGTGTATATGTGTGAATGTGTGTGTGTATGCATGTGTGGTGGGAGCAAAATAGACATTAGAAAAAGGATGAAACATGTAATAGTCAGACAAGCAAGATGTCAGCAAATGAGGTAGAAAAAAGGGAATGGCCCCAAAAAGGAAGGAAAGGATAGACCAGAAGGGAAAAAAAAACCTTCAAAAGGTGGGCAGTAAGCAGGGAAAAAAGTGGAAAAAACAGATTGCTAAAGCCAGAATATCAAAAAAGGAGCCCTCCCTGTACAATTGCTCCAGAGCCCAAAACTCCTTAATCTAGTGTTGGTGGTGATTTATTTTCCACCATTTTTAATGTTTAAAAAAAAACATTATTTGTTAAGTTTGGATGACTCTCTTTCCTTAGAGCAAAGATGGGTACTGTAGAGTGTTAAATGTGAATGCATGATGGCACTAAATCTTGAGTAAAAATCCTTGGGTATAGGAGTGTTCTTTACCCATCAAAGGGTAGGAACATTCTTTAGACTCTTCATAGTCAAGAGAAGGTCTTGGGGACTCCTTTTTAGTTAGAGGCAGATAAATGTGAATTGCTAGCCCTCACCTACAAAATAAAAGATACAATTGACTTACAAGCAAATTAAATCATATACTAGTAAATATATCAGGTGCTTTGTTTTTGCTTGGCAAGAGACTGATCACCTAAATAGAACATCTGAATAGACCCTAGAGTACTACTGTTTCTCTAGTACTTTATAAGAATGGAGTCAGGATCTGTAAAATAAAACTTTCAGAAGGAAAGTCCACTGCTAAATTGAAATGATATAAAATGTAATGCAGAGCAGATCAGCCCATTTGTTCATTGGTACAAATACTCTTTTTGCATAGAGAAAAATCAAAGAGAATAAAACATATTCATAGACTGCTTTAGCACGTGTCTTCAAAGTGCTGCTGCAACAGCAACATAATAATATCATCTGGGAATGGTGAACATGGCACTGTTTAATGCAAGAGGTTAATTAAAACATTCATCAAAGCTTTCTAAACTGAATAACTAGGGTTTCATCTTCATCTGTTTTTTCTCATTCCCACAGTCCTAAAATAGCTCAGGAAATAGTGACAATATCTTCAATATTTCAATATATGCACAATATTAACTGATAATTAGCACAAAATGAATGTCTTCCCTGTTTGTTTATTTATTTATAGATGTCAAACTAAATATTTAGTCAAAGCATCAACTTTAAATTAGGCAATAGTGAGGGGTACACTAAGGTGGATGCAGTGGGTGCACAACACCTAGGCAGAGCAACCCAGTAACTAAGGTGCCCTATGTGGTCATGTAACACATGTTATGTTACACACAGAAAGCATGTGTGTGTGTTAGTGTATGGTGTTGATGTGTATGTATGTAACATATGGTGTTAGCATGTCTGTTGGCATATGGTATTAACGTGAGTGTGTCAGCATATGGTGTAAGAGTGTTACATGCTAGTATATACCGTTAGCATTTGTGTGTTGTTGTATGGTGTTAGCATGCCTTAGTTTATGGTGGCATATGAGGGATGAGCCCCCGGGTTAGTGGCCCCTGGGAGAGAGGAAGCTAGGAGGGCAAGGGCAGGAGGAGAGGGGGAGAGAGAGTTTGTGTGTGTATGTATGAGTTCATGGTGTTAGTGAAAGTTTGCATGTTAGTACAAAAGTAGAGTTCAAAGAAATACAGCACACAGGCACCTGTAAGCCCAAGGTCACCCATGGCAATAGCTTGAAAAAGGGACGTGAGATGGATAGATAGATCTCTTACAAAAATTTGTAAGAATATACCTGTGTCAGGTTATAACATGATTTGGTTTTGATGTTTATTTGAGGATTGTTTTAGTAGTTTAGCTTTTATTCCCACATCATGAACATAGTTTTATCTTTGTTGAGGAATAGTTTCAATATGAGTTTTCATTTCATTTTGAGGCTAACAGATATTGAATGTGGGTTGCATATGGAATACATATAAATGCCATTTTCCTTTGTTAGTTAATTGAAAATGACAGCTCACTCAAAGAGTGTTAATGTATGAACAGAGAATGAACCTCATGAAAGGGCAAATGGTGGAAGAAATCAACACTACAAAGCAGAGGCATCTCTCACAAAATCAGAAAGAGAAAAAAGTAAAATATCATGTAGCCAACGGGAAGCAGCATTTTGGGTGAAATCTAACATTTCAACTGGCTCCCCCTGAACAAATCTCTGGTATTTTAATACTACAAAATGTTAATTATCATTCTGCTATAATGTAAAATATTACCTTTTCTTTGAAGAGACATATTTATGAATAGGTGGCTCAGTCAATAGATACTTTGAGTTACCTGGCAATGAAATCAAATCATTTGAGTCAAAAAGTCCTACCCCATTGAGGAAGATACAATGCTTAGATATGAGTCTAAACACTAAAAGTTGAGACAATCATTATTGGGAGTCAGGGAAGTTTGCAACAGAAAGCTTGAACATGTTTAAATCAAGCAAAACTTATAAACAAAGATGGGCTTGGCAAGTACCCCCTCCCAACCACATGAGCAAGGAGTAAGGTTAATATTTTTGCCTGGAAAGGCCTACTTCATACCTTCACTTGATACACTGACCAGCGTGGTGGAATTAAATATACATAAAATAATTCTACAGGAATGCATGGATTTAACCCATACCTCCACTCATGCACATCCACTAGGGTCAGAGTTATAATAGAGATTAATTCTTTGGTAACAGCAATTACACTCCTATCATGCCCAGGCATACCCAGATTCCAGCACTCATTGTGGAACCTGGGCATGACAGAAGTTTAATTTTTGGGGCCCAAAATTAAGGTGTGTCTTATACATAGGGAAACACGGTATTTTGCACTTCTAATGCTTAGAAGATTTTGCAAGTTGTAGTAAAGTTGTAAGTCAATCCTCACAAGCTCAAATGCAACTCCCAGAATACAACTGACACTCACTATAAGATAAACATACTAAAACCTTTTCACTTTGTGATGTAGAAGAAACAGCAACAAGACAGGTGTTTCCAGCAGTATAGGTCTCTTTTTCCTTTGCCTACTGAACACAGGTAGAGTAAATCGAGGTAGAAATGTCCAGATCTCTCTTTTCCGTTCAATTAGATCACATAGGTTGCCAAAACAACCCCCTGCCAGATAAGGAAATGGCAAGGTTGTCTGTTTTATATATATGAAACTCATATCATGTAATAATTGGAGCAAGCGTCTAGTGAATCTTTCCCAGTCTGTGAGTAGATCCATCCTTATTGCTCAGGCCTTGTTTAGACCCTGCCTGACAATATTCCTATCATTCTGGAGGGCACGCTGTCGTTACACAAAACATTGTCATGTTATGGGTCTACTACAGTAAAGGAAAAAAATATTTGGTCCCCTGCTGATTTTATATGTTTGCCCGCTGACAAAGACATGATCAGTCTATAATTTTAATGGTAGGTTTATTTGAACAGTGAGAGACAGAATAACAACAAAACAATCTGGAATAACACATTTCAAATAAGTTATAAATTGATTTGCATTTTACTCAGCGAAATAAGTATTTGACCCCTTTGCAAAACATGACTTAGTACTTGGTGGCAATCACAGAGGTTAGACGTTTCTTGTAGTTGGCCACCGGGTTTGCACACATGTCAAAATTGCAATTTGAAAAATGCACACATCCCAAATGTGGCCTTTTAGTCCCCAAACAACCCAGCAATCTAATGCATTTGCAGAATCACTGTGCTCAGGAGATGTTGCTGAACACCCTGAGGTACAATGTGTGTGAAAAAACAAATTACTACCATAAAGTTTAACAAAGGTTGATGGTAGAATACGTGCATGGAAAGAGTTAAAGTACTAGCATTTAAAATACCCTGGGATGTCTAGTTTTCAAATATATGGTTTGATGAAGTAAATTGCATTGGCTGGCTTCAAAGATGTCCCAAGTAGCACATGGGTCAGAATGACCAGATTTTGAAAAAATGGTATTGAAATAGCAAAATGCTACTTGTTTTTATTGTCCTATAACTTGCAAAAAAACATAAAAACACTGGGTATTTCTAAACTCGGGAGAAATAGTAGAATCTATTTAGCAGGTTGTGTCATTAGCTTTTGCAGATGAGTAAAAGATTTTCCAAATAAAAGTGAGAAAAAGTCCTTTTTTCAAAATAAATTCACCATATTTTACACAAATATAAAACACAAATAACACAAAGTTTGCACAATTTGCATTAAGTTAAATGTTAAATTTATCTTCACAGTAATTTCACACTCATCACCCTTTCTTAGCATTTTTTTCCATATGGCATTGAATGAAAAGAAATATCTATTTTCTACAAATAAAAATGTTGCCACAATGTGATTAGAGCAGATTTTTGTGTGTAAGTCTTCAGAAATCATATTTAAACTTTTTTAATACGTTGGGTTGTCCCACCTTCAGCCCTGCCCATCACTGCCTTAGGTAATTATATCACCTCTCCTACCCCAATGCACCCATGGAAGGGGAGCAGAGTGTAGGTGGCCATAAGCTAAATTCTTTAATAGTTTTTTTGGGGGGGGTGGTTATTTATTTGGTTTTCGGGTTCTTTTAACTATTTTTTAGAATTATGGAGACAGTCCTATGTTGTGAGCTTCTAGTTAGCTCACAGAATTTAAAGTTGCCTGCACTTAAAAACAGCCACTAGGATCACATAATTAGCATGTGAGGGCATACAACAGAAGTCTAGCCTGGTCAGTTCATTTTATGTAATATGCATTGGACTATTGTATGTATTTGTACGCTAAACTTATATTTATGTCTACACTCATTTACAAGCATTTTGATAATGTAAATAATATTTTTTTCCCCACAAGTGCAGAAAAGGTTATTCATGTATTATTTTATTTTTTTGTCTTCTACACACATATAGTTCTCTATTTTTCAGGATGTCATGGTAACTGAGAAACCAGTGCCAAGAGTTTCCACTTTAAAAGATCAGAAGTAAATCTAGCATTTTAAAGAACAAATTTAGTCCCTTGATATCAGTGCTAAAAAAATGGACTAATCTCTTTAGAAAGGTCGTTCTTACATAAATAAAAAACATGCACTTGTTTTAAAATGCTAATTTCCCGGGTGGCAATGCCATACAAAAATTCATTAGCTATCGCAAACTATTGAATTTATAGTTTCAACAAATTGTCTGCTACAAACAGATGCTCAGCAATGTGATTAGAAAAAGGAGCACGTGAAATTGCAATTAGAGAAAGCATGCTTGCAATGATGAAACCAGACCAAAGTGTTCTAGGTCTTGTGAAGAAAAAGAAAGCAGCATATTATTTGGGTTGTTTGTTTCTTCACATATTACTCCATGTTGTGTAGACACATCCCAGCATTTAAAGTACGCAATGTTCTGAAAATTGTTCTAGTCTCAGCAACTTACCGTATTTGCTAGAATATCAGACAAGGTTTTTTCAGAGCAAATGCTCTAAAAAATACCCCTCACCTTATATTCAAGGTCGTCTTATAATCAAACCTCAAATAGAGGACCTGAATTCTCCACTCTGACAGCCAGTGGACGTCTGCACGATGCGCACAGACAACCTCCGTTGCTGCCGGCACTTCTATGATGGAGCGCCGGCGTGACATGACCTTCCGGTGCTCCACCATAGAAGTCCCAGCGGAAATATCAGGCAGCAGCAGAGGTTGTCCATGTGCATCGGGCAGACGTCCACTGGCTGCCCCCGCTAGACACCAGGGAGTCTGGAGCATGGGGGACAAGTCTAGGGATTCATTGTTAAGTGGCGGGCATATAGGGGGGTAAAAGGCATATCGGGGCAGAGAGGCAAATAGAGGGTATAAGGCATATCTGGGGGGGCAGAGTGACATATCAGGGAGGCAGAGTGGCATATAGGGACGTATAATGCATATCTGGGGGCAGAGTATCAAGGTGTGGGGCAGATGTGCATAACTGGGGGGCAGATTGACAAAGAAAAAAGGAAATGAAAACAAGAAATATATTTTTTTATTAAATATGACAAAAATTGTTTACATGTCAATATTTACTAGTAAAACTTTTTTTTTCTACAGGGTAGTCTTATATTCATGCTTTTTATTTTTTTTCTAAATTAATAAAATTTCTAAAATAATATTTAATTTATTATAATCGAGCAAATACGATAAATCGTAAATACCTCATGAGTATTCTTTACTAATTTTCACTAAATAATAACCAAAGAAACATTATAAAGGAACCAATAGAATATGTCTGCATGTTGCTGCAAATTTAAAATATTGCAACAGACTAGTTCCTATAGTGTATTGACGGAACATGTGCAGAACATCTGTATGGCCAAAGTGATTTGGTTATAGGCATACCTGGGGACTCTGTGGGCTTCCAGGGTAAGGGAGCAGTGTTTAGCTATGCCCAATTCCCAAAGTCATCTCATGTTACCTGGAGCAAGCCCCACCCTGTTCAAGGACTAGCCCCACCTATCATTTGGCTAACCTTGCCCCTCATGTGACTAGCTCTGTCTATGTGTATGGTTAGCCTTTTCGGGAAAGGGAGAGCTCCAATCAGCCTACCCTGAGACTTTCCCAGGTATGGTTATTTTCAGTATCTCAGCACTATGAAAAATTGTAATATGTGTAATAGTCACTATTAACCTTAAAGCACATAGCATCTAAAAATCTGACCCTATAGTCAGAGGGTCAGACACTATAGGTCATCCCATTTCAAAAATAAACCTCCACATGACAATACCACACATTGAAATCTGACATTTATGAAATATGCATAAAATATGTATGTAGTTTTTTTAAGGCACCATAAAAAAAATATCAAATTTAATAGAGGACCAGTGTGATCACTCGGGTTGGTGGCAAGTGGATATGAGGTAGGGCAACTGACTTTTGGGTTTTAGTAATTAAATAATAATAACAGCTAATATAGTCACTAGGGTACCAAAGGTATCCTGTCCCTTCCTAAGATTGTGCTAAACAATGTTTTAGCACCATACACCACACAAAATGGGAAATGTATAATGTGATTACTCAGTGTCACTAGTAACATTTCTGAGTTAAGTGGGTAAATAGTAAGTAAGAGGTTACCTAGTCGAATGGGACAGATACGGCAAGCTCAGAACATTTTAAAGTGCCTCTTGCTGGACTGTCCCAAGGTAAGTGTGATAAAAAATGAAGGGCACTGTAGCAACATCTAAATTGTAAATCAGTGCAGGACCTTGCTTTTTGTTTCTGTAAATCAAAATTATTATGTTATGCACTACTTGTTGTGTTCTATTTACCCATTGTACAGCTCTGTGGAATATTACAGTGCTATATAAATCAACAATAATAAACTATTGTAAGAGACCTATGTGAATGTGTATTTAAAATGACATCCCACGCTGACAGATCCTGTGTAGAAGTCACATGATTTGAGGGGGAAATATTTACCTAGTAAACTATGATATGAACAAACAGCTCAGATAACTGTGAGATAAATATGAATTCCAGTTTTTTCTCTGTGTAGTGGCCATGTTAATTTAGCAAAATATAGGTTGCGTCTTTAGATGTATTTACTGGCTATATAATTGAAAATGTGCAAACTGCTTTCAAACCAGCACATATGAATAAATTACATTACGTGATAACCTGTATTTTAAAAAATATGTTTTTACAGAGTTTATGGGGGAAAAAAAAGATAAAAATGTATCAGTCGTTTCATTATTTATTTAAATCTTCATAGTTTTGTCTATAACATACAACTGATTGAACCATTTAAGGAACAGCACTTATAAATAGTAACTGCCATTTTGATTAGAAATAGCCCTTACTTGTACAAATTGGTTAATTTGTAGGAAGGTCCAAAAATGAGGATGGATCCCAATGAAACAAATAAAAAAGCACACAGCTTTACATTTTCATTTGCATTTTGTTGCTCTCCCACTCTCATTGCCTTTCCCTTACACTCTCACTGACACCTCTCTCACACTCTCATCCACTCTCTCTCACAGTCTCAAATACTCCCTCTCAATGTCTCTTGATTTATTTCTTCTCCGGCAACATCTTCCATTTCTGTTTCCTTTTCTGAATCTCCACTTCTTCTCTTGCCTCTTCTTGGTCTGCTGCCTTCTTTCTTCTTTTCACCCTGGTATCAGCTCTATTATCCAGGGACTTCTTCAAAAAGGTGAAGCTGTTACATTGAATTGGAGAATGGGGGAGAGAGTGTCCCTGTGGTACGCACAATGGCTCTGACCTTTTGCGTAAGTACTCCAAGAGGCCCGAATATTGCAGATGGATTTACAGAGAAAGAGAAGCATTTCTGCATTTAAACCTACTGTAAATCTACTGTAGAGTGACTACTTCAGTCACAGAGTGGCGAGCAACAGCAGTGACCCCGTGATCACCTTAAAAGCAGTGACATGTGCATCACAAGGTACGTCATTGGTCAGGAAAGGGGTTAACTGCATCATTTTAAAATATTGGCATTTCTTAAATAACTAATTTTAAAACAATTTCTACAAGTATAGGATACTATGACTATCACAGTAGAATAAACTTCATCCCACTTAGTGTGCTATTGATACAATCCACCACAAACTGGACGAAAAAGCTCTGCTTCTTCGCTAGCATCTACTTCAGCTTCTTGTTCATCTGTCTTCATCCGCATCTCTGCTGTCCTGACCTCCCTGTGAAATCATCTTCTTCGATTACATGAAATTCCACAAAATGGTGGTGCTTCCAGTGACATCTTCTTCCCAGGTCCTCCAATAGGTTGTGCCTGGAAGCTCTGCCATTTTATTTGAAAATAAGCTCTCATGGCATTCACAAAAATGGTGGTGCTTCCAGCAACATCCTCTCCCCGATCGGATGAGTTCACCGGAAGATCACTGGGAGGTCATGTCAGAAGAGATGCGGATGAAAAAAGGAAGATACAAGATCAAAAAGATGAAGACGATACTAGAGAAGAAGCAAAGCTCCTTCTCTGGAGGACGGAGAAGAGAGGAAAACATTCAGAGAATGTGAGTGAGTGAGTGAGTGAGTATGAGCGAGTGTGGGCGTTGGACAAGAAATTTTGTTTCTGAATTCAAAAGCCCTCAGATTTTCGTCCAAAAGAAATAGGCAGGATTTGTTACCGGAAAACAAGTGGTCCAAAAACAAACCTAATTGTTTTTTGCCCATTTGCACACCTAGTGCATGTACTATAGAAGTGACAAATTATTGGTGATGATATAAAGCAATGTTGCATGAATATCAGTAAAAATGAGGATCCAAAACGTCTAACTATATATAAGTATTACAAAAAGGTTATAAGGCTGATAATTGTACCATGATTGACAGATATATTGCAAGCAGTACATCATAGTATGTCAACGAAAACATTAATGCAAGGAACCCAAACAAAATTATCAATCGAAAAATCCTCTTTTACTTTCCTCACCTAGCCTATAATTTCAGCAAAGTACATTATTTATTGATAACATCAGGGAATAGAAGATTTTGCATTCCCTTTAATCTCTGCTCAAAGCATCCATACCTACGCTTGAATGCAAATGTTTTAACCACTGACATGATTAAACCTAAATCTATGTGAAAAACTTGGATGAACTTAGCTTTTGCCTAACTGCATATTTACTTAATTGTGTGACTTTGTATCCATGACGATGAACTTGGATCAGATATCTAAATAGTTAGCTGTGGTTTTTTTTACCTTTTGGCTTAACAAGTGCTAGATATTATTATTACTATAATTATATAATTGTATTTATGCATATGTGTAAACAGAGCCGGCCTTAGGTGTTCTGGCGCCCTGTGCGGACTACTCCTCTGGCGCCCCCCCCATCCCAAAAAAGGAATAAAAACTTGTAACAAAACTCCCCTTTCTCACTATCTATCCCACTGTATCACTATCTACCACCTCTGCCCCTTCTCACTGCCCCCCTCTGCCCCTTATCCTTACTTACCTTGTTGAGTCCTGCAGTGGGAGCGGGAGGCGTCCGTCTTCCCGTGGTGCGCGCTTCACAGCTGAGCGCTGGAACAGCAATCACATTCCTATCATGCCCAGGCATATCCAGATTCCAGGATGTACTC
>VKOC01000002.1:11959413-11985883 GCA_009364415.1 Spea multiplicata
TGGTGTGGTATATAGTACTAATATTATATAGTATATATATATACATATATATATATGTGTGTAAAGTCAGGGGTGTGTGTGGTGAGGGCAGTGTATAAATGTGTATGTATGGACAGGCATATGTGTAGATATATATATAGATATATATACATATCTACACACATATATATATATATATTATATATATATATATATACACATATATATATTATATATGTGTGTGTGTGTGTGTGTGTGTAAGGGCAGTGCATGTATGTATATGTCAGCCAGCAAATCAACCAGCCAATCACCGGTAAGGTACATCGCTTGCCGTGACTGGCTGGTTGTTGTACGCTGGGTAGAGGGGTAGTCTTATACGGCGAGTATAGTCCAAACTCTATATTTGGACTGTAAAAGTTGGGGGTCGTCTTATACGCCCAGTCGTCTTATACGCCGGAATATACGGTAGTTTTTAAGGCTGCAATAACTGCTCTGTCAATAACGTTAAACATAGCAAACAAGTGCCGGTATTTCTATTAGCTTTCCTTATATACTATATTTGAGTATTGGGACATACCTCTTAAAGATTGCCACAGATGTATAAAATCAATCACCTACCCATGTAGTCTGCATTTACAAACACTTGTGAAACAAATGGGTCGTTTTTAAGAGGTCAGTGAATTCAAGCAGGAACTCAGCCACAAAGTACAAGACTATGTAAGGTAGCAGAGCAGGGTCACAAGTGTTGAGGCAAGCATGGGATCGAGTGCTATAACCCATGCCGCTGCTGGAACAGTGGTCTGTGGAGTGAAGAATCACGCTTCTCTGTTTGGCAGTGTCAGGGTCCATACATGTGGTATATCAATCTGCTACCACTAGTGGCCACCCTCCGCCCTGTGGAGCACTCAGAACTCTATTACTGGGATCAGGTGTACCTTATTAGCTGAGTTGAGCCCTAATCAATACATCCAGCTGCGCCTTGTTTCCAGGATTGAATCCTGGCTACTTCATCCAGCTCTGCCCTTCAGTCATGGCCTGTGTATTGAAGTCTCTGGACCATTCTGCTGTGGCTTTGTACCTGTTCCCTGCTTTTGTGTCCTTATCGAGTGGGCTCCCTGCCTTTCGTGCCCTTCCAATGGGCTCTCTGCCAAAAGACTTATTAGCAGTATTTATCCTACCATACATCCGGTTTCTTGCTTACAGACTGTATAACCCTTATTTGCTTGTCCTGTCTTACACATACAATGCATTGCATTACCTACATTTCTGCTTGTGGTGTCTTTGTATAATCATGCATTGTGGGTTACAGACTGAACCCCAAGTATCCCCTGCACATGGGCTCCTACCTGACCTGATTACTCGAGTCCTGACAGGTAGTCTGATGGGCAAGTCTGGGTTTGCCGAATGCCAGGAAAGCGTTACCTGCCTGACTGCACTGTGCCAACTGTAAAGTTTGGTGGAGGGTGCAAAACAGTATGGAGCAGTTTTTCATAGGTTGGGGGTCCCTTACTTCCAGTGAAGGGAAATCTTGATGCTTCAGCATACCAAGACATTTTGGGCAAATCTATGCTTCCAATTCTGTGGAAACAATTATGGGAAGACTCTTTTCTATTGCAGCATGACTGGGCCCCAGTGTAAAAAGACAAGGTTGACTGTCCGACACAGGGCCTTGATCTCAATCCTATTGCAAACCCTTCGCCAAACATAAGCCAGGCCCTCTTGTCCAACATAAACATCATAACATACTGTCATGTACATGGACTTAATGTGCAATCTCCATTTATGAACAATCACATATAGTTAAAACATTTACTAAGGCAGGTCAATGGCTTTTGAAGAAAAAAAAATTTTTTCATTACTTTTATTATTTGGTTTAGCATTTAGGGGTAATAATAGTGAAAGTGTGTTTTTTCCTTTTTCCTATTTTTACCATCTGTAAATGGTGATGCGATGAACAATCCCCCTTAAGCTTGGCATTTATGAAAAACAGGACCGTCCTTTGTATAGAGCTAAAGGTGGCTGCCCATAAGACCCTACAGTAAAAGCACAGTACAGGTTTGTACAGATGCAAGCTACACTGAAGACAGGTAAAACAGGAGAGGGAGGGAGCACAAGCTTTGGGAAATGAGCTGTGAGAGGGGATGGGGAAAAAAGGATGGAGAGAGGCAGAGCGTGTGTGTATTAGAGTGTGTGTGTTAGTATTTTGTGTTAGTGGCGGGATGTTTATTTCAAAGGAGGAGAAATGTTAGAACAAGAAGCACCTGATAGAGGAAGATTGTATATGTGTAAGTATCAAAATCGTCGTATCAGCTCGTGATCACAGCTAGTATGATTGTAGCACAAAAAATGAATAGACATAGATCCCATCATTTACAAATTTAAACACGATCATATGATTCAGAGAACAAGGTTTAGAGGACAAGGAAGCTTAAACATCCCTTTCAATCTTCTAGGTGAGTGTATATTGTTAGAGTGAGTGTGGGTGGACGTCAGTGGATATTTCACAGCCCCTCTTCCAGCTGCACAATGCATTGTCCCGGGAGATGTGGTCACTCTACCGTGGGCCCCAGTTGCTTATAGGCCCGGTGGTTGGGGGCCCCTGGTATTGAAGACCTAGGAAATATTTCTTCTGCTTCTTTATTTTAGCTAGCCTTCTCTTTACATGCAGCATTTTAATCCAATATTTATGAAATAGTAGAAAAAGTTGACTTTTTCTCTGTAATCATATCACAAACCAAAACATTACACCATGCTTACACAAACTAATTACGTTAAACAAAATAAATTAATAATACTTTGCAAATGTCCTCAATGTTTTGGTATGAACAAAACAGCAAGTTTTAGCTAATATTACTGCATTGTCTCAATGATCATTTCAATCCAAAATTAAAGATGACTAAAGTAATCACACAGAAAAAAAAGAGTGCTATACTTTAATTAATTTTTGCAACAGTTGTTCTAGTAATTGTAATTCTTCCAGTTAAGACATTACTGAAAGTCTTGCAAGCATAATTGTAGCTTTTCTGGATTAATTGCAATGGGATACATTGATAAACAGGAGATGCTGACAGCCCCTTATCAAACAGATTCCCTGCAGATACAGAATGCTGTTACCGAAAAGTGTTTTAATAACACTTTGACTCAACAAACAGACTTGGCAGATGCTATGGCGGGCTTTCAAATATTATATGAGAAAAATAGATTGCTGAAGAAAGATATGCAACACAAATGTCATAGATAAATGTGTGTTATCATAAAAGATTGGACGGGAATAAAATGAAAAGCCTGTGTGGTCAGACAATGTGAGGAGAAAGACAAGGCGCTTATGTGTATATATTGTTAGTTAGACAGCAAATCAGATTGGAACAAAACAAATGGTAACTGTGTCTGTTGTGGGAAGATAAGAGCGGAGATGGAGACAAAGGCAGAGTGGGAGTTAGCGGAACAAAATGGAAAATGCAGAGCTGTACTAGCCATTACAGAACATGGAATTACTAAACCAATGGACATCAACGTTTGGGCAAAAAATCCAGCACGCCTATCAATTAGTTACCACACCCATTTCTTCACAACTCCACCCACTGTGCCCAACCCATATTTTAGCTCCGCCTAGTTATTAGTGCAGATTATATCTCCCACCAACACTACCATACCTGGTTGGCATTTGGTAGATACAGCTGCAAAATGGTTTCACCTTTACAGAGGTTATTTTGAGGAAAGTAGGTAAATGGGAATTAATAATATTAGAATACAGAGAATTAAAAAGTAATAGTCAAACAAATTGTCCCAAACTCAGTGATTTATTGTTGTCCTGGTCAGGGCCCGAGCACATGTTTTGCATGAGCTTAATGGTACATAAGGGACAATGAGACAACCTTTGCTAGGTTGCGGTTCTGTTTTGTATTAAACTGTCTTTAGTTAGATTCATACAACCTACCTCATACTACAAATTCCATCCAAGCCAACTACAGCTTAAGCTGGACTCTCATTCCAAATTTGAGAGACTCAGTTCAAACAATTTAAAGTCACTTCCTAGTGACTTATGGGGCAATGTTGTCAAGCTATTATTAATGCATCAAACGGAAATGTTTTCTGCTGTCATATCGCGTGTGAAAATTATACAGATCATATGTAATGTATTAAAAAAAATCTCTATTAAAAAAACAAAAACAAATGAAACACTCTATGACGTTTCCCTAAGAGTGAAAGTGTAGTCCAGATGTGGACCTCTTTGCTCTCTGTGCCTCGCGTGATGCCAGCTGCTCTGATAGATAATACTCACCGAGGCCAAAACCTCCATGTCATTGGTTTGCTAAATCATTGAAAATGTGTTTTGTATTCAGGTACTGCACCATACCATTTGTATTTTCCATTTGTGGCTGAGCTATTATCTTTTGCATGTGTTTAAGTTCAGTGTAGAACTTCTTTAGACAATTCTGTTTTTTTTTACATGACTCACTGGTGCAGCTCTTTCTTGTTCATTTTGAAAGAATATGCTTCATTAGCACAATGAGAGAACCTTAGAGACAAGATCTCTAGTTTAACAAAGTCAATAGAAATCCAGAGGCAGCAAGAGGCCTCAGAGAATATGTCCTCTCTCACCTTTTGCGCAGCAAATTATATTCCATTGATGTGCTCTTTCACCCTATTCAATCAATAAAACTAATTGCAGGCAGTTTTCTTCACTGGGATAGATAAGGTATGACGGCCTTTGTATAAATGATATGCTCTTTAAGCATTCAGCTGTTTCCTACACAGAAATGCCAGACACTCACTGACATTTATCACATATTTACTTAATATAATTGGTCCTATGATTCTAATCCATTCCATACGGTGTGTATCTGTGGGATCCAGACGACTAGTTCTGCTTGCACCGTGTGAATATCTGATTTTCACTTTTAATTTGTTTTAATCATTTGTGCAACATGAAGAGCAAGATCTATGCCCATTAGAAAGGCTAGTAACATAAATATAGGCGGGCTAGTAACACTTTGGAATTGGCACTGGCCGCAAGTGGCATGCCAGGTAACGCAAAACACCCCACTCTTTCTTTTTCATCACTCAATATTAAAAAATGTTTGGTTTTTGCTATGTTATGACAGCCAGATATACAGAATAACTGCATTTTTAACATATCTCAGGTTGCACCTTCCTGAAAGTGTAGTACAGAGGTGGGAGAGAAAGCAAGAGATGAGCTAGACAACTACCCATCTAGTAGAAATGTACACACATTCATTATTAATATAGACTCTCTACTAGTTTTAGACGTTCCAGAATGTTACACACTTCTCCTTAGCCTAGCTTGTGTTTCCCTTTGTCATATAGATTTACAAATCATAATAATAATATGATAATTCTAATGTATCAGTGTATTGATTATGGTTGGTATTCCATAAAACGAGTAATTGAAATTTCCTGCACAAAATTGCAATTGTAAAATCTGTAGTGGAAAATAGTTATTCTCTTATTACACACAAGAGATCAGAGAAAAACACAACACAAAAATTGATATATAATTTTGTATAGATTTCCAAAAAAACAGCATGTCCTATAATCTATTTGGATGGAAATAATTTACCCTGTAAGCACGTTGAATGGATGGAACGTGGAGCGAGTATGAAAACATAGAACTAATTATTAATGTGGAAGCAGCTTACAGAATAAATTGGCATATAGTTTTCAATATGTTCATTCTACAGCATTCATTTTCGCATACTGTCCCCTGGCAAGTAATTGTTCTTTTAAAGAAATGCAGACACAGCACAGAATTCATTAAGCTTTTACTCCAAGCAAGGATATGACTTTAGGTCAATACTGTAAGTAAAATTCACTGTTCGAAGCTGTAGTTCTGAAACTCTATGAACACATTGCATTTAGTTCTTAACTAATTCTACCGAATATATGTGTAAAAAAACCATAAATTAATTCTATTACAGTATACTGAATAGTTGACTATATTAAATGCAATATGCAATACAGAGTGACTGATTTTATTGGTAGAAAAATACTTTTAATGCAAATATCAGTTTTCTTTCATGGAACTATGCTGTATTTAAGTTGATATAACTGCTTATTTTTAAGTTTATACCTGATAATATCAATAATAGTTAACCTGCACTCTCAAACATTAAGTGTGAGCAAAAAAAAAAGATTACTTGAGCAGGGCCCTCCTTGCCTGTTGTTCCTGTAAGTCAAATTATTATGTTATATACCACTTGTTATGTCATGTCTACCCATTGTACAGCGCTACGGAATCTGATGGTGCTATATAAAACAATAATAATATGCTACAGGAATGCTTCTAGAACAGGAAATAATACACTATGGCTAGAATAGGTATGAGTATCTGAGGGCATGGTGTGCTGGCTTTGGGGCTTTATATAGGACTTCCTATTAGGTCTTGGAGCCAAATTTGCCTATAGCCATCTTTAGTGTTGACGGGACCGCTTGGTGATACAGCTCTATTGACCCCTCCCCCATTGACCGAGTGGATCCCTGGCAGGAGGCCAGCCCTGACCGAGATCTGGAACCCGATCACCAGCAGAAAACCAGCCTTGATGGTCTGTGGGTGAGTGACACTTTTTAGTCAAACCTTCTATGCAAAACAGACAAAAATATGGTGATAATGTGCAGATTTTTTTTTGATTACTTTTACCTCTTACTCACTCTCTTACCCTCTTACTCACTCTCTCATACTCCCATTCACTCTCTGCCTCATGCTCTCTAAATGTTTCCTTACCTTCTCAAATCGGGGGGAGAGGACATCACCACAAGCGCTATCATATTGCCCTCAGGTTTGTGCTTTCAGTGATATCCTCTTCCCCAATTAGAGGATCGCAGAGGCCACCATTAAAAGCGCTGCAATTTTGGCGGAAGTTCTCGCCGGATTATGTCCTGGTACATGTGGAATAAGAAAGAAGATGGCAAATTGAAGATAGATTGAAGAAGAGAAGGGAGAAGATAAACCATGAAGAAGATGCGGAAGCAGTCGCCAGAGAAAGTAGGAAAGCACTTATAGAGTGTGAGAGAGAGTGAACAAAAATGCGAGATGTGAGAAAGTGAGTGAGAATATGAGAGAGTGTGAGTGAATGTGAACCCACAAATTTTGGAAGAAATTCATGTAGGGGTCTGGCAACATTTTCAGGGCTTTGTATGAGTTTACAGAATTATGTAAATTTGTAATTCATACGAATCCTAATTCACAAGTCTAATCTAATCAGGACTATTGCTGACAACTTGTAGGAACACCTTCTACATATAAATATTTGAACAATTGGTGACCCAATAACTGTGGTATATTGAGATAGATTTCAATTTCAAAAGACTTTTTCTGCAGTGTATATAACCTGAGATTTGTGCAATCAGTGTTGTCACCTTAAGTTGTTTAATTAATGTCACAGTTTGAAAGAGAAAAGTTTAATAAATGAGTTCTACTTTCTGTATCATTTCATGATATTCCTTTTACAGAAACAACATTTTCTGTTTGGAGAGGATGACTTAAAGAAGGCAATTTGCATTGTGGCTCTGCTGAATTTCTCTACCTGCAGATGAAATATAATGCACGTCCAGGCTTCTGTGCCAATTCCCTCTCTTAAGTCAACAAATCACGGCTTTTATGAAACGAAACATATCATGGATTACCATCTGAAGCCAGTTATTATACCCTGTGAATGTATTGTATACACAGATGTCGGATGCTGTGAGACTTGCTGAAATGGATACATTTCTAAACCCGCATACTAATTGTACACAAGTTTAAAATAAAACCAACAAAACAGTGGTTTTCTATAGAAGAAGCTGTCAGCAAATCCATATTTAACTGAGATCAATAGCTGTGACTATACGACGTTTTGAACAGCACCTAAACGTTGCAGACCATCTGGTCACGTTTGATTACGTTTGTACCCCAATTCTAAAAATGTAAGCAAACAAAAATATATTTCTGACAAATTGGCTTGGAAATCTATATAAACCGTGTTCAATGTAAAGTATAACTAAATTTAGTGGGATATGCATGGAACTATGGGGTTAGATGTTAGACATAAAACAGTGTCTCATTTAGTTGCATTTACTTGGTAGAATACTCAACATTTTTCTCTCATGGGAGATTGAGATTTTGTGTTCTTCTGTAGAAAGATAATGTTATTTTCTTTTTCCTGAACTTTGTAAGTAGCACTGAGGATTCTGATTGCATTACTTAGAGAGGCATTGCAAGAACATAAAAGTTGGTTCTTGCTCATCTTTAGAATAAATGTTCTGATTTACTCTGGATCACATTAACGTAGAAGAACATTCAGTCTAAGAAGCAGATAATGGCTTTCTGCTGAAAGATACCTATTCTAAAGGCTCCTTCAATGGTCAATTAACCAATGGTCTCAAAATAGCTTAGCAAGACAAAACTTTTGTAAAGGTTATATCTCTACGGATTATTTATATGGAAGTACTTTGTGTAGAAAGGTATTTTTCGATGCTACACTCATGACAAGAGCAAAACATATATATATATATATATATCAAATCACCTATTAATTTAAAATAAATTATTTAATAAATTAAATAAAAATTGAAACACATATTTGAATATAAAATGTAACACAAAATGTAATGAAAAAGATAATTCCCTCTACTTTTTGTCTAATATTACCCTATCAATTTTTTAAGAAAATGTTAATCCTAGAATATAGTAATGGAACAAAAACGGTGGCATTCACTTGTCATAACGAGTTACTAATTCTGTGGGACGTCCATATGTTTAAACATTGTTAATTGAAGAACATAATGTGCCTGCTAAGATAATTTTTTAATTGGTAGTCTAACTATTGTGCTCTGCATCCTTTATAAACTTATAAACACTTTCTCATAGTGTCCAGTTGGGAGTGCATTTACCTCCCTGCTTGTGAGCAATACCTTCTTTCCCAAAGGAGACATGACATCACAGGTTGAGGGAACATGAAAGAGATATTTGTTTTAATGAAGGTACGAGGGTCTGCCCGAGACATGGTACTACCTTGGTCCAAGCATGAAATGCTATCCCCCACAAACCCCAAAACCACATTCATGCTCTCTCACTCTCTCACATTCTCACTCACTAAATGTCTTCCTACCTTCTCCGCTGACTTATTCTATGTCCCTGTCTACTTCCCCACAGCTTTGCTTCTTCTCTTGCCTCTCCTTGTTTTGTCTTCTTTCTTCCCCCTCACGCACTCACATCTATACCCAGACACACATATACGAACTAGCATACTCAAAGAAAGACACGTTCACACACGAAAATACACACACACATACCAAGACAAAGATACGTGTTCACATACCAACATACCCAGACAGACACAAACGCATAATAACATACCCAATGACAAATGTTTGTGCACTAACACAAACTTTCAATAAAATACCCAGAAACACACTTTACATAGTTACATACCCAGACATATTCCCAGACACACACATTAACTTACACAAAAATATCTTCACACACTAAAATAACCCAGACAAAGACACATCTTCACACACTTACATACTCACACACATACTAATGTACCCAGACACAAGCTTATACATCTAGACAGACATTAATGTACCCAGACAGACACAAAAACACACTGAGACAGACACAGATACGTACCCAGATAAACATACTCATATAGACACAAACATTCCCAGACAGACACACAAGAAACGTACTTACCCCGTGCAGCCTCAGGTAGGTGTTTAATGAAGCTCATCTGGCACTACTCCCGCAGGGTCCAGCAATAACACTATGTGACGCCGCTCGACCCATCTACTCCCAAGAATAAAAGAGATAAAAGATTAAGTCCAGGTGTCGGAACTTACCTCTTTATCTCTACAATTGCCCTGTTGCCCCCCCACACACACTAACTCACACATTGAATCTGCCAATGGCCTTGCTGCACCTTTTAAAGTGCTGCCCGTGTCCCATGGACTCACCGGACCCATGTAAGGGCTTTGGTCTCATGTAGCTCTAGATATGCTATTGTGTTTGCTAATACGTGACAAACCCCAGTACCAACAGTTATTCAGAGGAAAATTAGAGTGAACTGAACTCCAGAGATCCCCCAAACTCACTAAGGCATCAGACCCTCTTTTGTTTCTGTTTGTTGTTTATGTCATATAAGCATTCATTTTATATGTACAAAACTAAACAAGTTAGTTGCATTTCAAGTAAACCATACTGTCTTCTTTGTGACCCAAATCCTTGTGTCCCTTTGCCTCCTGATAACCTCCATTCCTAGGAGCTTAGAATATTTACTGGGTATGAGTGTATCGTAGTGTTCTACAGCCATAGAAATCACAATTATGTGTATATCCTTTAAGTTGCAGTGCATGTGTTTATAAATTGAGCATTACTTGTAAAATATATTCTTTCAAAGAAAACATTTGGATACAAAATTCTTTTGAATACATTCATCCATCTGTCTAGTTATAATCTTCCTTTTTATTTATATTCCATGTTACATATACAGTAATATTACATTTTTTTATGTTTTTTTTCAGGAATATGCCAGTATTCAATGCCAGTTTTAATGCACTGTCCCTCCACTTTAAATAGCTATGATTGTACTACGTGAAACTAAAACTTTGTGCCTGTCTCTTTTGAAAGCGAATGTTAAAGTGGGTTCATGAGCGAATTCTTTGTACACTGAGCAATATGCGGCTCTATTGTTTTCGAAAGGGTGACATTTCACAAGCACATAGCCTGTTTCATGGATCACCCTTTCAAACGTTGCATCTCAATAACTATGGAGAACATTTGATGCATGATTTACCATCAGGTTTTGAACAAAGCTGATTAGGGCTACAACAATAACTGAATGTAGTTGAATATTGTGGGGTTGATTACACATTTTAGTATGTTAATGTCACGGACTGGGTCCATACGGATGACAGAGGACCCAGCGCGCCCGAAGATTGTATGCAGGAGTCACGATGCAGCAGTGGAGTAGACAGGGCCTGGTTGCAGGGCGACCACACTCACCCAGGAGTTGAGCACCTAGGGTTGTGCAGCCAAACACCAGCGCCCTGATATGGCAGCGGATGAAGTCCAGAATGAAGATATCCTGCAGGCATCCTGGAGCAGGCATAAAGCATAACACATGAATTACGTGCAGGATGCTGCAGGCTGGGAGAATGGAAGCTAGGCAAAGGGTAATATAGCAGACATATAACAAACAAGGGAAAGGGAGACCAGGCAAGAAACATGATATAAGATATACACGATAAGTGGCACAAGACAAGGAATAAACATAACCAGACAAGATATGAACAAGACAGGACATCCCACTACCGGGGATACAGACAGGACAGGTAAGGACACCCCACAGGTTACATCACAGACTGACACACATGAATACAGAAACTAGCCTAGGACTAATGATAACTATTGGAGATTCCGTCACATGATATGGCCATAGTATGCTTAGCCCACCACTACGCCAAAGTACTCCAATGACGGTGGGTCCTAACGCTAATCCCTGCTGACAGAGGTACAAAACAAACCAAACATATAGCACTGAGACATACCTTAGACTGCAGACTGAGACAAACAGAACACACAGGTGGGGCTCACCTAATAAAGGAAACAGAACTAAAGCAAAGAGCTGGAGCAGAAGCAAGGAATGGAAAATAGAACACAGCAAAAGGAAATCCAGGAATGGATCAAAGCAAAACAGGGAAACTAAAGCAGGACAGATATGCAGCTCCGCAGCCTGGGCAGACCGTGACAGTTAACAATTCAGGGCCTTTATATACACACACACATCACTATAAAAGCAAATACATAAGAGACAGGATCAAGGAAGTATGCGAAAAGTTTGTCTATTCACTAAAAAGCAGACGGTTCAGTCAAGTTAATGATTATAAATAGTTTACATGTGAATTAATATTTTCCTATAGGGTAGAGTTATATTCAGGCTTTTTCTTTTTTTTCTAAATTAATATTCACATTTTGGGGGGTCGTCTTATAATCGAGCAAATATGGTATATCTCACATATATAATATATGTATATATTATACTGTATGTCATAGGAAATACAATTATTTGTTGTTTATCCTTTTTTAACATCTTTCCATCGCAGTGCTTTCTCCAAAGCTATAATGAGGTCACATTTACATTAACTTATATATATAAAGATCGAGAGTGTAAGTATACAATGTTATAAGTTTGTAGGGGTGTGACTGTCTACAGTGTTTGTTAAAATGAGCGTGTGGTGTACTATTCACAATAAGTGTGCTGAGGTGACAGTATACAGGGTTAGAATAAGTAGACGTTTAGTGTTTGTGTGGGCGTTAGAGTACAGTGTAGGCTGTGTGGGGTGTTATTGTACAGTTTTAGAATGAGGGTTATTGGGGTGTCAGTATACAATTTTAGAGTGAATTTGTGTGAGGTGTCAGTGTACAGTGTTAGTGTGACTATGTAGAGTGCACAGTGGTACAGTGTGTGTGTTAGTGTATAAAGTATGGTGTGTTGGCATATGGTGTTAAACTGTGGGCATATGCTGTTTGTGCGGTCGGCCAGGAAGGTTTTGTGCAAAGTAACACGCAGAGAGCAGAACATCGAGCAGTGAAGAGGCTTTATAGAGTAGAGGGCAGAGCAAATATTTCCTGTGTCTAGGTGTTATGCACCCTGCTAGGATTTTTTTTTTATCTCTGTAAAAGAATGGGGGGGCAAGAGAATATTTTTGTCTAGGGTGCCACTTGATTTGCAGTAGGTGCTTGATGAGAGTGAACTTATTCCTTGTTTTTTTGCAATTGGCTCGTTTGGCTCTTTTGTTATAACTGTATATACTTGTCTCGAGTTATACCTGCTAAATTGTAATACCAATTTTAATAAAAATTATTTAATAAAATTGTAATAAAAATTGTAATATCAAGATGTTGAGACAGTACTGATCTAGTTATGCTCCCTAGCAATATGTTCAGCAAGGTTAATGAGTGCATCCTGTATTTATTATAACGATTTGTGAACTCTAGCGCATCAATATGCCTCAAGGATTGAGTGGGATATTGCAGTCATAAAGCATATGTGCTAACAGGCAAAGACTTCCAAGATATATCAAAGGTTAATTAGTGATTAAAATGATACCGTGAATAGTTATCACATAATCACAGATCATGAAACAACCATATACTTTGATTTAACTTACTAGAAGACTGAGGATTCCACAGTGAGATAACAACTTCAAAAACAGTTCTGTGTTGCAATTTATCTGAATACCAGAGTACGCAAAATGATGTGCCAAGCACCCGCTAATGAAGTAGGAAATGTATTCCAGAAACTCTACAGTAAATGTACTGGTTTATTAAAGTGGGGCTGTCATATCATTCTGCCTATTGCTCTAGGGCCTGAATAACTCTGCGATGTGATTTCACCAGTAATGTATTACTAATTAACTCCTTCTATTTATACTTTGTACATTACTCTTAAGTTTTTAACCTCTGTATACTTTACAAACACACACAGGTAACAGAGACACACACAGAAACCATTCGAACCGTCTGCTCATTTTTCTACATGTAAGGATTCACTTTAATTAGTGCTTCATCTTGTCTTAGATTCAGGATAGCTTTATGCCTATCCCATGCATGCATATGGGCTCAAAATGCATTTTTTTCAATGGGTTTAGGGACCACCCATTGTCCTTAAGGGTTTAAATCTTCTCACTGTACTAGCCTCTACCACTTCTGCTGGGAGGCTGTTTCGTTTATCGATCAGATGTAAAACATTACATCTTAGCGTTTGACTCTCTAGTTTTGGATTATGACCCCTAGTTCTAATATTTCTTCTCCTTTGAAATAAACTGCCCTCCTTTGTTTACATAACTAGTACCGTATTTGCTCGATTATAAGACGACCCTGATTATAAGACAACCCCCCAAATCTGAATATTAATTTAGCAAAAAAGAAAAAGCCTGAATATAAGACGACCATATAGGAAAAAAGTTTTATGTACAAAACCTGATGTAAACTATTTTTTTAATAAAAGCTATGAAAAATATTATATTTTGGTTTTATTTCCTTCTATTTTCCAACCTGCCCCCCCCAGAAGTGCCTAATACCCCCTATATGCCACTGTGCCCAATGATATGCCTTTTGACCCCCTATGTGCCACTCTGCCTCCAGAAATGCCTTATACCCCCTATGGCATTTAAGGGGTTAAAAGGCATTTCACAGAGCACTCTGCCTCCAGAAATGCCTTATGCCCCCCATTTAACACTCCCTCCCCCTCCCTCCTCCAAACTTACCAGTGCTTCTGAGTCCCCGGTGCTTAGTCCGGGCAGCGTGTAGAGCTCTACGCGATTTGTGTAGACATCTTCTGCATGTTATGCTGCAGCGGAAGTTGTCTACGCAAATCGCGTAGAGTTCTACACGCTGCCCGGACTAAGCACCGGGGACTCAGAAGCACCGGTAAGTAGGGGGGCATAACACAGGAGGATCCAGGTCCCCTGCATCGCTGCCACCGAACATCCAATGCTTCCTATTACTGGAGTTTCCTCTTCTTACTTTTTTATCAGTAAATGCAGTCTTATCTACCTGTGTAGCTGGGTACTGAGTCTCAGAGTGCGTTGAAGACCCAACGCTGAAGTTACTGAATTTCAGCCAATTCAGTTGAGCTAGCCTGGGTAAATTTAGTAAACTGTCTGCTCCAGGCTAGTGAAGCTATATATGGGCTTACCTGATAACACTAAACTGTTCTTATGCGCTATAGATCCACACACACACAGTGGGCTGGACAACTGCTCCTCACCAGACGTTAAGCTCCTAGCTTTGTGCCACAGTATATATGCATAATGCAAATTACAAACACCAAATTGGACATCGGTCAGAAGACCTTTTTGTCAACATGACATGGTTTAAAATTTAGCAAGAATTGGCAGTTGTATCTGTTTTTTTTTATCAGTATAGGAGTCTTTTGCTGCACGCTCTATAACCCTATCCAAGCGCATCTTGTCAATTTCTTCATAGTTACAGATCCTAGTTTTGACAGGCTAAGGTGTCAACAGCCAAAGGTGAGGAACTTTGTCATCTTCAATAGTGTTTCCCACAAGAAAACAATGCTGAGGCCCAAAGAACCTACTAAATGAATTAGGTTACTAATATAAATGGTAAATAAAATCAACACAAATGTATCAAGGTTATTTTTTTTACCACTGCCAGTTGCGACAAGGCTATATTTATTTATGTGTGCAGACATCAATCTGCTAAATTGGCATAAGCATATCACCATTTACCCTGCTAGCTGCTGCAATTGTACCATCTGCAACCGTACAGTTCTTGGATAGGAAAGCAGGTAGAATTCTGGGTTTTTAGGGACCCTTAGCAAAAAGGGGGTGCCTTTAGACCACTGGAGATCCATGGCAGGTGGTTAATCTGCTTATATGACAGCACCCCCTGTTGACAGGGTACTGTACTGTACAGTACCTTGAATATGGACTTGATTAAATGTATAGACATTTTTTAACTTTTGATTTTCTCAGTACTCCTTTAACTTTTTTAAAATGATGAATGGGGAGACCAGCCCTGTGGGCATAGAAGCACAATGCAGATCATGCTCTGTAAATTACGAAGCCTATAGATGTCTCTTTCTTTGCCTTGGCTTGCCTTCTAAATGTGATTTGGGGCTCATCATTTTGTACCTTTTTGTTTGAACCAAAGGTGTAAAGCAATAAAAAAAAATGTATACAGTTTCTGGGTTTCATCCAACAACAAGAAAAGATAATTCCATTAGTTTAGCTTATTTTGAAAAACTTAATCTTCTTTAGCAAAACTTTATCAGCAGCTGAGCATTGCTCCATTTTACCTTTTTTTCATTTTCTGTAATGAAAATAATAGACACCTGGCTCCCTGCCGTGGGCTGAATTAATCCCGCTTGGAACTAAAGTAACGATCGTGGCAAAAGGTGTAGAGTTATTCATTTACAAATGATGCCAAACAAGACTACAGCATTCAAATAAAGTCTGTGTTTTTTTTGTTTCAATGCCAAATTGCTTAGGTATAGCCCACTGAAACAGCTGACTCCCCCAGACAAAATCAATACGCAAGTGCTGAGGGCTTCACTCGAGGATTTTAAATTATTAATATCTCCAATTAAAACACTCCCGTAAATATCTGCCGTGTAACATTAAAATTATTATAAAAAGTACACAGAAAACAATATATAAACAGACTAGTAATTATCATACGACTACACTTTAACCCCTTCTTTACTGAGGATGTTTTGTATGCAAAAGACTTTTTCAGCCTTGAATTGCCTTTGGCCGTGCTTCTAGCTAAATGGCTTATTTTAATAAATGGATGGCTTGGCGTGGTTTACAATGTATTTCAACTGTTCTTTGTAATTTCCAGATGTGTTATTTCTTTTATGGGGGTTTTGTCCATGTAAAAAGATGAAAAGCCACTGCATTAATAATCATGTTCATTGGGGCTGAACAAAGACTAGTTGATTGAAGACAAAGCTATAGCATAAAACTTGACCAAGAAATAATCTGGAAAAGAACACGGAAAATCATCTTCTCTAATGCAATCTTATCAAGGGTACGCAGACGAGCTTTTTTTTCTATATCCATTGCTTTTATGCCAACGTCAAGTCTGGAACTGTGCTGAAAATTTAATTGACATACTCTCATTTGGCATGTGAAAACAAAATGAAAAATATCACTATGACCAGCGTTTGCTTAAATTCAAATTTCACCCCTGGAGGATGAAAGTCATTTATTATTTGTAGATTCATTTGTGACACTGGAATATCATAACATGCATTAAAAAAACATTGTGGATTGTAGCATTTGGGTAGCTATAAAAATAATTTTATCTTAGTCTTTGAAACATGACCCTCTGTTGTCATTGAGTGTATAAAACTGGAAACAATGGTGATAAATATAAAATATAAAAGCAAACTCTTGCTGCACCACATATTGTGACCTAATCTTCTTGGGTGATGTAAAGAAAATATATACATTTTTTAAACAATGAAATATGGACTTATGCCACATGCTAATCGCACTAAATCACATCACATAACGGCAAGTGCAACTGTGTTAAGGTAACAAACTGTATTATTAAGGACTAACACCAGTGATTCAGGTAATGCCATCTTTTACGAGATGTAGGCAGTAAGGTTGAGTTATTCACAATGAGTATCTTGGTGGTTGCATTAGAGTTCATTTTTATAACATGAACAAGTTGGGTATCTTTTGGCATATAAATTAAGCTGGAAAAAACAACGGCCAAAATTTGCTACCTTGGTGTTTTACTCAACTCTCTCTGATGCCCTCCTTCATCCTTCAAATACATTCACTCACTAAATTATGTTGCCTTCACCTGATAAATCCTCAAGACACATCTAAAATATCAATTAATTCCCTGGTAAAATCCCATTTGGATTATTTTGCCATAACTTTTAGTTAGAGGTAAAATCTCGTTATCCTTCTATACAATATAGCAACATCCACCCATACATACCATAAACACAGAACAACAAATCAAGGCAATAAACTATGCTTGCTGAACTTTGTCACTTTTAGAAAGCACAGCTTGTAGGACCGAATTAGTTTCATTATGATCAATGGGCAATAAAAAGGGTACAGACAATAGACAGTGTAAGAAAACAAATAGTCAGTGCGTTACTTATCAAGGAACAAGCCAGAAACACAGGCAATCAGAGCTGAACTAAAATCAATAAACCTTTTTACATTGTATAGAAAACAAGCTGGGTTCTGTTTATTCACCCATAGTAAGAAATATGTTGACCCATTCAACTGTAAATCTTAGAGCCTAAATTATCATGTCAGATGTGAGTCATTTAATATTGTTATTATTAATGGGCTTAAAATCTACTTGATACACACCAATTAGGGCATTTTGCACACTTCTGAATTTCTAGTTGTAATAAATCTGGAATGCATTTTTTTGCTGTACACAGTGTATTCATTAACGGAAGAGTTTACAGGATAGTTACAGTAGGTGGGTTGTGATTTCAGCTCCTTCACTTCACTATTCGGTATAAATGGAGAACCCTAGTGAGCTTCTACTACAGGAAAAGCTTAGCTGGTCTTGTATAATGCATAGTTAAATGAGTGAGTTAAATTACATATGAATTATGCATTGTATAGGCCAGCTCAGCCTGTCTTGTTGGATGAACGTTCCAGTGAAAATGAATAGCGATACGGGGAGCTGTGACCTTAACTCTCCTGCAAACTCCCTTTAGTGAATAAATCCCAATCTGTGAAATGCGAAAAAATGTTTTGCTTGTATACAAAGTTGACAATACTTTTTACACAAAATCTTTGAATACATTATGCAAATAAATGATTACCTATGAGTGCACATATGATTGCAGTGTGACCGCTATATCTCCATGTTACATGCCGATGTTATGGCATTCCCTCAATACTTCAGGGGTCTAAATTAGGACACATGGGTTGAGGGTGTCACAAGTGGTTGGGAGGAGCAGAGCCAGCAACGTAAGAGTCCAGGGCCAACAGCGGGCCACATAGCAGCTGCAATGGAGCTCCGTGGTGCATGACCTCTATTGATACAGTTCCCTGGTCACTCAGGGGAGATCAGATCCCCCAAGCATGTCTATGATCAGTCTGCTGCCTGCAAATGCAGGACAGTGGGGCAGTTACCAGGGACAGTGCCCAAAAATCAGGACTGTCTTATTAAAACTGTTGGGAGGTGACAGAAATAAATAAACTAAAGGACACAGCTACAGTATTCAAATCATGGTGTACTAAAATTCTGGGCTGTCTGACAGTTATTTGTTGACCAAAATAAAGTATGTGAAGTTAAAGGTAAGCTGAAATGAGCTGTGTAACTAAATGCAAATTGGTAATTAATTTGGACCTCTGTCTTAGGTGTTATGCAGTCTTATATTTGTGCCTGCCAATTAGGTAGATATCTTCTCCAGTACATTTATCTATGTAGGCAATATTTAACCAAGAACACATTGAGATTTCATTGTTTTCAAGTATGTCCCTGAGTGCCCTAAGTGTGAATGTATTACATTTTCACTTCTGAAAGAACTGTACTTTTCACCCTACTTTTTATCTGTGTTTTATGTATTGAAAATGAAAATCCAAAGTATGAGAGATTATTGGATAATTGGATAATACACATTGTATAAGCAAAAATCTAGGAGGATCACTGGAACAGATGGAAATAGTTGCTTCCCAACTGTAATAAGCAAAACATATGTGATCATTTTTGACAAATACAACAGAGATAATCATCTGTAATGTACAGGCTTTTGGGTTTGGGCCCAAAACCACCGTTTCAAGATGCATCATGTCAAGCAGATAGGTCACTGACTTCTGGATGGCATTTTCAATGCTTTCAGTTTTGTCATTGTTTTCTAGAATAACTTGTGTTATGGCCAGATCGAAAGACCAGACAAAAGATGAAAAGATCAGGCAGATTAAAGTTAGATGGGGACCTGGGGCAGCACTTTTACAAGGGCCCCCTCCAGAATAATTTTACTTACACACACACACACACACACACACACGCTATGTTTTGTGGGTCACATATAATTTTAGCATGTTGCTGATTGGCCTGAAGTATGTGGATTCTATAGACCAATTACCTGGTTGCACTCTATGTACCAACGAATAAAGCAATTCAGGAAAGTTTACAGACCCAATGGACTACACAACCTTACCCAAAATCATTTGTTTAAACAAATAGAATGGGAAGAAGCTACCAAATCACCAAAATACCTAAATTAAGCAGACCAGAAGGCCTACCTGTAGAATTGTATAAAGCCTAAGATCAAACTAGCTTCATCAACATCAGTCTTGCTAGCGTATAAAATTCAGTTAAAAAGAGTAAAAAAAAAAATCATATTAAAAGACACGTGAGTGCTTAACACGTAGTAGCTGCTACAGTGAAAGGATGGGACCCCCCATATACCCAGCACATTAAGTTTAGATCCCAAAAGGTCATTTGACATAGTGTTGTGGCCATATCTTTTCTACTTGCTACAAAAACAAGAGTTTGGAACCCCCTTGATCACCTATAGATGTGCAATGGCCAATGAGTCAGTATCAATTGCCCTTTAGTGAGCTATGCTTTTGTAATATAGAAATTGGCCCATGTAGCACTTGGCCTATTTCTGAGACTCATTCTGCATTCTAACATATATATATATATAGGGGCATCATCACTAACAAACTAGTAACAAGCTGCACAGCATTCACCCATGACGCAGTTAACATGACTCCATTTTATGAGCATCTCTCAGGTTTGAGAATAATCCTAGAAATTTCAGGATGTGCTTTAGCTGTCAGACATCCACAAAAAATGCTCAAGCAGCCAATTATGCAGCCTCAATATTATGCCTATTCTGACAGATTTATTACTTATTTATATTTATGGGACAAGTTGCCTCTAAGGTTAATGACAGCATTAGTGTTATAAAAATTGTGATATTTCTAGTTTATTTTATAAACTAAGCATGCCACCAATCATACTTGTACCTCCGAATTTATCAAAATTTAGCAAAAAATATATATTTCATACGGTGAAGAAAAACCATCCTCTAAAATCTCTGACAAATGAAACCTATGAAATTGAATTAACTGTTTCATTGACTCCAAATATTCGATCAGGATTATACCATTTAATTTCAGATTTAAATTATATATTCCCAGTTTTCACCATACTACCCCCCTCTTGAGGTAAACTTGTGAAAAGGCCCGTGATAGTAGCATGACATCATTGTTTAAGACATTTCTTCTATCGATACTCTCCATTCCTTCCATCTATAAACAATACAAACAACCGTTCACAGCAGACCATAGATTTATTTCTTGGCAGAAGAAAAGCCAACTGTTCTTCCTCTAAACTAAAGACCACATTCTTATTTATATGGTTTTACTCACAAACTTAATCAAAGTAATAGTTTATGTCAACACCCAAACTAATGCATCACAAATGCATCCTTGATACATCCACATCCATATAATCAGTCAAAATCCGACCAGTCATTATGAGTTAAGATATCAAAAGTCTTAGTCCAAATGACAAAATCACTCCCATGCCTAACACAATGGAACAAAGGATTTTGCCCAAATACCAAAACCTGAAATCTTGCCAAGCTGAATAAGTATAACTATTCCAACATGTTACTTTTGCAAAAAATACAATTATCTCAGACAATCAACTACAATTAGTCACGTTCACTATATATGGCTTGGCCTATGGAAGAATGTAAATAAATACAACACATTTAGACTAGGAACAAGGGTGTGGAATTTCAGACCTTTAAGGTTTTGGGGCACTTGAGTGTAGGTCTAGCGGGGGCACTAGACTGGAGCTGCAGAGCTATTTAGGACAGAAGATCAGGGGTTCATGTCTCTTTGAGATGCTAGACTGAAGAACAGGGCTCTGTGGGACACTTACTTCTTTCCCAGTGTTCTCCAGGGGCCTTGTTTTCCGGCTGAGAATCTCCTTTTCTCTCTATTATTCATTTCCTATCCATTACGCAAGAAAGATAAAAAGGAAATAGTGCAACATGTTCTCACGATGAGGTAGTGGCAACATCAAAACATATTCAAAAATCAGACATTGATTTATAGAATAAAATCTATTAGAAGCAAAAAAAACTGCTGGGATGCATGTGTAATTAGTTATGGCCTGCTGAAGCAAAGTTTTTAGTACTTCTATAGACGCCTGGTAAAAAGATCTAGCAGACCTGGTGTAGCAATAAAGAAAGTAGGCCAGTGGTCACGCAGCTACTGTTTTCCAAGAAACTTTTTAATGATGTCTCCTGTAGTTGAATCATACCTCTTATAAATTTTATTCAAACGTAGATGCTTCCGGTGTGAAGATTATAATAATAAAAAATAGATTTATGCCCAAAATATTTACAGTGTTTTGGACAGTTTACTTTAGACTGGGTCTGGGAGACTATTTAGACCTTTTTCTTTTTATTTCTGCTACCTATTGAATGAAAGATATACACTGCCACCATGTGGTAGGTGTATGGAATACCTTTAAAGCCAACAATTACCCTAAAATGTAATGGGTTATTCTTCTTTTACTTTTCCGTGGGGAGAAGAATGTAAGAAGCCTTAAATGTTCCTACAACTCATTGTAGGAAACAAATAATGTATATGTATTTATCAAGAAAAATCGAGCAGACTAGATAGGCCATATGATTGTATAATTTTATGTTAAATAATTTCATATCCTTTTCTCATATACTAATCCTGGTGGGGTCATCATTTTAATAATATACCTGTTAGTTTTTTTCTTAGGACAACTAATACTATATATATATATATATATGTTTCTATTGTCTTTCTGATCCACCATAACCGTTACATTAAAGGCATGCCCATGAGTATTTAGACTTTTCTTGCTTGATTAAAATCCACAGCACAGTAAAACTACCGGTATTTTAATTCTTTAAAACTAAATGTTTCAATGCATGATACTAGTTTAAGATTATGTGTCGCTGGCTGGGATATTACCATCCATATCCACACCATCTACATCCAGCTGTCGCTCAAGTTCCAGAGGTAAAAAAAAAATTAAATTAGTCAGGGAGGACTAGATTTATTCTTTACTTTATTCCCTAACCTGTGGAGATTGAAATGGAGGGGACTAATTGTCTAAGCAGGGGACTATTTCCCATGGAATACTAACATCTAAGTGCTAAACTTGATGTGATTAAATTAATTTAACTAAATTACCATGTAATTAAATATGCAACTGTAGGGAGATGAGGAAGCTTGCCTACCAGTCTTTGGCATTCGGTGTAGTTTACATTTAATGCTCAGATTATGGATATCGTTTTTACTTGATGTGGCTTGGTTTGGGATTGGTTAAGAATGTGGAGTGCTCTACTATTCATATAAAAATATACTGAACATACTCATGCACAATAAATGACACTGAAGGAGTGGCCCCACACACATTCATATAGACTATATGGACAATAGTAGTGGGACCTCTCAATTTTTGAACTCAGGTGCTTCAAACAGAACCATTCCCACAGGTGTATAAAATCAAGCACCTAGACAGTTTGAGGGAGGCTCTTTCCATAACTGTTCCCCAGTGCATAAAGCAAGCTCCATAAAGACACTGTTGGATGAGTTTGGTGTGGAAGAACTCAACCGGCCACACAGAACCCTGACCTCAATGCCATCGAAACCTTTGGGATGAACTGGAATGGAGATTGCGAGGTAGGGCTTCTGAGTGAATAGGCAAAAATTCCCACAGAAACACTCCAAAATCTTGTGGAAAGCCATCCAAAAGTGTGGAAGCTGCTATAACGGCAAAGATGGGACCAACTACATGTTAATATCAATGTATTTATAATGGATGGTCATAAAAGTCTCTGCTGGTGTAATGGTCACATGTCCCAATACTTTTGTCCATATAGTGTATATTAGTTTTAGAGAGAAATTAGATATACTGGCTGAAATTTTGATTGTTCAGATATTAAAATACAGTATTAGAAAACAAAATAATTAAACTGATGCAACTTATTGCTTAGTGTGTACTGAAGGATCCACTGTTTTGCCAAATCCAATAAGCCCTGTAGGTAACATCTGAGCGTTGTAATGCTGCAGATGCTATTCAATGCAGTAATTAAAACCAAAGCCTTACGCATATATCAGCAGAGTGGAAATAGCTTTAACAGAATGCATGCTGTGTTAGGAAGCCAATGATTTCTCCAGGATCAGCAAAAAGAGAACAAGAGAATCCATGTTAATTTACAGAAACAGAAATGTATAAATTAAAAGCTAATAGATGTGTCTAAACTCCGGAGAATACACTTAACCAATTAGTTTTATTGTGTTAATGCCAGAGTATTTGGTTTTACTCTCTGTTATTAATGAAAAGGCATTGTTGCCCTAGACAAAACCATGCTTATGTGCAACCCACACATAGCTGCAAACTCACAGACCCAAAGCAAACCCTAATGTGAGGGTCCCAATAACCTAGTCCCTCCATAAGCTATGAATACAGTGCCGTTTTGGCTTTTAAATTCTGCATACAATGTCTAATTAGCCATATCCACTGGTTTACACCGCCTCAGGGAATATAAGAAATTGTTAAACCACCCCAACTCCTTCTTTACTATGTGACCCAGGGGTCCTTGGGGAAAAATCAGACATTTTAACATCCTTTGGTCTTGTGGTAATATATACATATATAAACATTTTCATATGTATTTTTTACAGTCATATTACATTACACAAGTAAGGTTATGTAAGGAGCCATTCTGGTTCATATTAAAGTGAAGCTATCAGCAGGGATATTCTATTTGCTTCTATGGTGATAGCACCACTTTTACAACTAGACCCCACATATCATGTAATGTACGATTTCCATTTCTAAGGAATCGGTTTTATGTTTCTAATCCCCCTCTCTGTTCTCTGTTGCATACTTGCATTATAAAATCACAAGTAAAATCTTTGTTTTTATAGTAACAATTTATTGCATATAATCCCCAGGGGGCTGCCTAGTGAAGCTGCCTTAATGCCCTGCTTTTGTGGGCCATGGGGGTCTTGGAGAGTCCAGGAGATTCTCTGCTCTACTCTGCCTTATCCAGGAAATGTGAAATAAATAGAAGTCAGTGTGGTGTGCTTACTATGAGCTCTAAAAGCACCTTTTTACAAAAGTAACAACTTAACTCATAAAGTATCAGTTCTACCCGGTGCCCCGCCAATTATGTTAAAACCTGAAGAACTGCCAAGGTGAAACCAAAAACTAAAATAAGGGCACAGCAATGCCACTGTGTTAGAGGCTATTGAAAAAGAGCAGAGAACAATGTAGGAGATTTCCTGTTTGGACACACACACATGGGCAAGTGGGTTTTTCCAGCCCATGCCATGGTAGTTGTCATGAAAAGCTCACAATGTATCCATACTGACTCTCAAGGAAGGAGTGGAAAGTGTGAAAGCAGGAATAAAACCCCCAGTTTCTGCTCACTGGCATTACACCCTACACTACGCTTCATGTGACATCATGTATCGTGTAGTCCTGATATCATACATTCTACAAGTAGGTTTACAATTGGGGCAGCATCATAATAATTCTGTATTTACCGTATAAGACAAGGTTTTTTCAGAGCAAATATGTCTGACTATGAGACTAAGATCCAGATCCCCCACAACGCTGCAGGGGACCTGGATCCTCCTGTCCCCCCCACTTACCGGTGCTTCTGAGTCCCTGATGTGTACTTCCGGTGCAGCTAGCAGCAGGGGTTGTCTGCGTCCATCACGCAGACGATCCCCGGCTATCAGAGATCAGAGTTCCCCGCACCCCAGGCTACATGACCGGGAGTCGAAAGCACCGGTAAGTTGGGGGGGCAAGGGAGTGTTAAATGGGGGGCATAAGGCATTTCTGTAGGCAGAGTGCTCTATGAAATGCCTTTTAACCCCCTTAATGGCACTCAGCCTCCTGAAATGCCTTAAACATCCTTATATGCCACTCTGCCCCATAATATGCCTTTTAACCCTCTAAATGCCAGAGTGGCATATAGGGGTATAAGGCATTTCTGGAGGCAGAATGGCACATAGGGGGTCAAAAGACATATCATGGGGCACAGTGGCATTTAGAGGGTTAAAAGGCATATCATGGGGTATAAGGCATTTCTGGGGTAGATGTGCATAATTGGGGGGCAGGTTGGAAATTAGAAGGAAATAAAACCAAAATATTTTCTCAATCATAGCTTTTATTAAAAAAATAGTTTTCACGAATTAACATTTACTGGTAAAACTTTTTTCCTATAGGGTCGCCTTATATTCAGCCTTTACTGCACTCAACCATGCAAGTCAATGGAGCCCAGCTTTCTAATCACAATGTGATTAGTGAAATATTCAAAAAATAAAAGCGCACTTCCCAAATGTGGCATTTTAAATCTCAAACAAACCCATGCATGTGGGGTATCGCTGCACTCAGGAGATGTTGCTGAACACACATTGGGGTGTTGTTTGATAGTGACGCATACCAGGAGGTATGAATTCATTCCTGAAGTACAATTTGTGTGGGAAAAAAAATACAAAATTACATTTTGGCAAAGGCAGGTGGTAGAATCTCATGCATAAAAGGGTTAAAATACCAGCATTTGAAATACCCTGTGGTGTCTAGTTTTCAAAAATATATGGTTTGATGGGGTGAATTGAAGTAGCCGGCTTCAAAGATGTTCCAAAGAGGAGATAGAGGCAGAATGACCAAATGACCAGGAGATGTTGCTGAACACGTATTGGGGTGTTGTTTGACAGTGAAATATACCAGGACCTTTACATTTAGAACTAAATTACAATTCGTGTGGAAATTACAGCTGAACACAAGCACCGCAAAAGAGTTAAAACAGCCTCGGCCCCACAGGGTACAAAAAGAAAAAATGAGCCCGGTCCTTAAGGGGTTAAAGTATTATGCCAGTGAGTAGTCCCTTGAGAAGCCCAGCCAGGGCCGGCCTTTGGGGTGTGCGACCTGTGCGACCGCACAGGG
>VKOC01000002.1:11992122-12005876 GCA_009364415.1 Spea multiplicata
AACCCCCACCTCCCCTAACTTTCATTAGCCCAAATATTAATTTTATACTCACAGTTAGATGAGTGTCACAGCCATGGTGATGCCCCTCCCCTTTCTTCCTCCCTGCAGTCACTGCCGATTGGCCCTACCCCTTTCTTTCTCCAGCAGTGATTGCAGGGAGGGACTGGAAGAAGGAAGTGGGTGGGCCAATCGGCAGTGACTGAAGGGAGGAACTGGAAGTAGGAACTGCTGCTGCGAGTCACTGAAACGGATTATATAATGAGGGGCATTTTTCAGAGCATTTTCTCTGAAAAAACCCTCATTTTACAATCAATAAAAATCGATTTAACTATTATCGATTTTATCGATTAGTTGTTGCAGCCCTAGAAAGAATAAATGAATTAATGTGTGGATGAAATGTGTGAATGAGTGAGATAATGAATTAATTAATGTGTGGATGAATTGCGTGAATGTAACGTGAGAATGTATTGATGAATATGTAAATGATTTGTGTGAATAAGTGAGAGAATGAATAATTGCTTAAAGGAATTGTGTAAATGACAGAGTGAATAAGTGAGTGACTGTATACGTGTTTTGTGTGTATCATAGATGTATAAGTGATTTGGGGAAAGTCAAAGATGGCACAAGCAGGGTGTTTGAGCTTTGGGGACCAAGATGGCATGGGCAGGGTGTTTATGGGACAAAAATGGCACAGGCAGGGTGTTTATGGGACAAATATGGCACAGGGTGGGCTGTTTGGGGACAAAGATGTCTTATGCTGGGCTGTTTGGGGACAAAGATGTCTCAGACTGGGCTGTAATTTGGGTGTGTGATCTGGGTGCTGGTCAAGTTCTATGTGGGCACCAGGGCTGGCATTTTTTTAATCTATACCTTTAATGCTGTGGTTTCCAGTTGATCTATACCTGCAAAAGTGAATTTGTGTGTTATTCTGTTCATCCATATCTGCTATGCTATGTTTCCATACATTATTTATGTATACCTGCGAATACAGGGTTTGTATAATTTATTTCGTTTATCTATACCTGCAGTGCTGTTTCCATGTGTTGTTTATTTGATCTATAACTTCTGCTGAGTTTACATGTGATCCCCAGTTGATCTATACCTGAAAAGCTGGGTTTGTGTGGTATTCTGTTGGACTATACCTGCAATGCTATACACGCAAGTGTTGTTTACATGTGTTGTTTATTTGATCTATACCTGAACTACAGGGAGGAAGGAAAAGAGAGGTGTGGCTTAGTGAATGAGGGTACAAAGGGACTCTGGGGAAGAGAGGACCTTTCAAAGTCACGGTAGGGTCAGAATAAAGGAAGACTGCACTGACTTTCACAGTCTTCCCCTAATCTGCAGTCAGTGTGGAGGGAGTGCATGCTAGGGTGGGTGTGTGGAGGGGGTGCAAAGGAAATATTTGCCTGCTGCGGCAATGCGCATAAACAACCTCCGCTGCCAGCACGTCTGCTCGATGTGCTTTAACAATCTCCCTTGCCGGCACTTCCCACGGCAGAAGTGCCAACACCGGAAGTTGTCTACACATATCACGCAGATGTCCTCCACCGGCCCCGCTAGACACCCGGGAGTCTGCATTGGTAAGTCTAGGGGAGTGCATATCTAGAGGGCAGAGTGGCAGCATATCTGGAGGGGGCAGAGTGGCAGCATATCTTGGGGGCAGAGTTGAAGCACAATCTGGAGGGGCGCGGAGTGGCATATCTGGGGCAGAGTGGCAGCATATCTGGGTGGGCAGAGTGGCATATCTGGTGGAGCAGAGAAGCATATCTGGGGGCAAGGGGGCATATCTATAAGTAAGCATTAAATGGCTATTGGTTTTCTGTTTGTATGTAATATATGTTGACTAACTGCATAATAGATACCAAAAATGTTAAAATACAGTGTGTTAGAATACTGTTCTACTATTCCACTAATGTGTATTTTTTATGTGTATTAGCGGAATAGTATGTTGGGCTCCCTATGTCAGTAGCAATCTTTAACACTTTGCACTTTTGTAAGGATTGTCTGCACATTAGAGAGTGTTTGATCATCTGGTCTCACTTTTTGTTTTAGTCAATTTACAACTTGAAGAAGGTGTGCCGCCAGGGCCAAGATGATCGAATTCCACTGCTCTCACCAGAGGAAGTAGTGGACAGGATATTCCAGTTGGTGGATGAGAACGGAGATGGTAAATTGTTGTATAGTTATTTAATTGTAGTAAATACTTAAAATACATAAAGGTAACTGGTATCAGTGATATTAATTTTAAAAATATTATGTCATTTTCTGTTTTAACAAGTTGGCTTTTTACCTACAGGACTTTCAGAATGGTTAAGGTCTACGGGAAAAGAGACATCAGTAGCATTGCCAAATCAATTCTGTGCAGTGCCTAAGTTTGTAACTACTAGATAAGCACCTTCTGGAGCTTAACAAGCTGGGAACTGTCTGGCTTATAGCTTGCTGATGGTTTAATGACTATCACGTGTATGAGTCCAACAAGGAGCCTTAAACCTAATATTCTAACAGCTGCAGAAAGATCCCAGAGGTAGTATAGCTAGCAAATAATCTGATCTAGAGTGATCTAGGTTTAGGTAGCATTCAAAAATGCTGAACTCACAGTCTGTTTGTGTTAGCCTGTCAATACGACATGGGATTGTTTTATGTGGAACGTGCCGTACTAAAGAGTTAGGGGCTTAGGTAACAGGTGATCCTAGCTTTACACTGGTGTGGTTTATTTTTAGTTTTTCCTTATTACCCTATGTTTTTACTTGTTTATTTTTTTATTTTACTTACTTATTTTAACAAATATGTTTGGTACAATGAAACGTAACTTTTAATTGAGTATCCCTTGTTAGTTGTTTTTCTTCAATATTTTTTTTCTCCATAAAGTATTTACCACACCCACTTCTTGTTATATGTGAGCAACACATTTAAAGGAGCAGAATGAAAATTGAATTAAGAAAGCAAATAATAATAAATAACAATTTATTTCAATTTCCATTATATAGAAACCTACGATCGAAACAAATAATTGAACAGCAGATTCAAACCATTTAGTCCATCTAGTCTGCCTGTTTTTATTCTTACATTTCCTCTGTATAATGTTTCAGCAAGAAATGCTTTCTTGGGACTCTTCCCCATGGAGTTTTCCCATGCATGCTGAAACTAAAACCTTACATACAGCCTTCAACTATGTAAAATAGGCTAACACAAATGTTATCTGAGACAGTATTAGAAGAGGAACCAAAGCCTCAATATTGTTAGTACCAGATTTATTTGCAACGCTTATGTATACACAGGGTTTAGGACATTGAGGAACATGAAGACCTTCACACTTTGATTTATTTCCATCAGGGCAGCTATCATTGGATGAGTTTATTGACGGGGCTCGGAAGGACAAGTGGGTGATGAAGATGCTGCAGATGGATGTGAGTCCAGGAAGTTGGATTAATGAGCAAAGAAGGAAGAGTGTGCTGTTGTAATGTCAAGTTGATGCTTAGTTGCTCATCATGAAGATCTTACCCGGGACCATGAAACAGAGGGTGACAACTCAAAGAGTTGTGTTCTGGGTTGGTGCATTGGGTATTTGAGATTCACATCATAAAGTGGATTGCTCATCAATGCCCAGTAATAATGGATTTAACATAATGATTGTAAACTTGTGAGCAGGGCTCTCTCCACCTAATGTATCGGTTTGTCTTAGTCTGTCAATTCTTGTCTTGTCATACCCCTTGAATATATGTATTGTATTAAGCGCTGCGTAAACTGTTGGCGCTATATAAATAAAAGATAATAATAATAACTGAGAAAGACTAGATGAGGGCCCAAAGTGAATTTTTTAAGGATGCAGCAAGAGGCAAAGGGAGGGAGGCAAAATGTAAATATATACAAGCTAAAAATATTATATATTTTATATTACATGAGAATCTATCAAATAAAATTGCAGTTGGGAAATTTGAAGAGCCACGAGTGGTTGGTTATACAGTGAGATAAATCTGTTGCTTTCACTTTTTCTTGATCTTATAGATATATGTAAAGGGATAGTTGTCTTTTGTAACATACTTTAGCAGTTTGCCATATCTGTCACATTTTTGTTTTGTTAAGTGTACGTAATTGTATCCAATGAAGTCAGATATATTGTATGTATATTTCGCTAATTTGTTTTAACTGAACACAGCTCAGATCAGCTGTAAACTGCACTTATCTTCTGCACTTTAATAACCATGTACAGAAAACCAGTACCATTACAACCCCTCCCGTGTTAAAAGAAATGCCTTCACCTGCAGAATTATGTGTCAGGGAGTTCACAATTTGTATTAATGTGGAACCAGACATAAGTAGCATCTGCCAGTCCATCTAACATGAACTATGATCCCCATGATTCTGCTAAAGGACCACATTGTTTGGTTCAAATTGTAGTCCAGGGAAACATAGCATATCATAATAGCGGCCTTTGTCCTCAGAAGTTGGAATGGCCTGTTTTTGCAAAAGCCAAATAAAATGTAGACCTTGCACATGTAAAGTGCTGCCTTGATGTGTTTAAGATATACAAACACACAAAAGGGTAGCAATTTACATGGGCTGTTCATCAACACGTGAACATTAGATATATGTCCATTGTGGCAACCATAATCAATGGTGGGATTTGTTTTATGGCGTTAAGGGATTCATGAAAATTGACTCATTGTATAAATTAATTCTTTACAAATAACTATTTTATGTACATTTCTTCATATTGTGTTTCCTCAGAGTTTGAGTTGTCAATATATTGCAATTATTAAACAGAATAAAAATTATGCCAAAAGTGTAAATCACAACCTTTTATTGACCTGTCTTTGGCTTAAAAATATCACAGGCTTCTGACTCTTAAAACCTTTGCATTTTTGTTCCTAGACCTAGGTTAAGGTCTGCTTACTGTAGAGCTGAGGTCATGAAGTCACCATAGGACTTTAATCTAAGGACTTTCTGATTTTGGATAGGTTTTTTTCTCACATGTTGAAGCAACCAAGAGACATTGCTTACCTGTAGAGGAATAAATAAAACTGTTACTAGTTTTTTGCTAGGCTTGTCTTGTCCTGCAGCAGCACACGCTAACACTATATTTTGTATGACTTTTTTAGATTTATGAGCATGCTCCAACGTAAACTTTGTTTCCAACACTTCTCATTCTGATTATCCTTTCTGATGATCACAAGGTGACGAGCGAGCACAAGCTCTCCAGGCCCTGCATTTCGACCCCCAGCAATCTCTTTAATATCTGCCACCGTTCACGGCAGATATTAATGCTGACAAATGCGTCGGGAAGGCAAGGCTTTGGGTTAGCGCTCATTTGATTGGTTTTAGGATCTTTCATTAAAATATTGCTCTACCTGGATTTCCAGGCAGTTATTCCAGGCACTCTGATTGCTGTTTCTGACAGTGTTTGCAGTAATATAATATCCAAAATCATCTACAGTATAATAATTAATTAGTTGGACTTCATGATATACATATAGTAGGAAGCAAAGAACAGCAGCCTAAATACCTAATTACACTAAACATAAGGTGTCATTTCTGACATGAATGTAAATAAAAATGTTAGCATCAAACATTCTTGAAATTAGTTGCACCTTCCTTGCCACCTACTTTTTTTAAACGTGTATTTAGTTAGGAAATGGTGCATGGAAATGACATGGATGTAGACAGAAATTACAGAGATAACAGCAGTGCTGTCAATTGTCAAGTTTTTTTTTATTGTTTTTATTTAAAGAAAATAATCTCATTTGCAACAAATTGCAAGTTTTTATTCATTTTTGGTATTGGATCTGTTGATAGTTTGTGTGGATCTTTCAAGGACTCCACCAAGAAAAAATCATGCTTTTTTATGTGTCTGTATATATGTGTTACATTACCAGCTAAAAGCTGTAAATTGTAAATGGCAAGCTTATCAACCGATGGTTCAACCCCACTTTTTGGCTTAACAGTCCAGTACCCTAGAAATTCGATTTGTATGCTCCAATGTCTTTCTTGCCAAAGGATCCGCACTCAATTTATGGAAAAAGCAAACAATTATTGGTATAAAAGTTCTTCTGGTGTTCAATATTTTCCTCTGGCAACACAAGGATGGTCCAGCTCTAGAAAGACAAGCTAAATAGACAGTGGCGACCCATGCAGTGTTAACCCTTTGTATGGGCCAAATAATTAAGGTGACAATAACCAAACTTTGAAATGTCAACCTTTGATATAGTTAAAGAGGCCATGTCAATCTGGTGGTAGTCAAACATATCCTGCAGTGGTTAATGCTATACACACCATTCGTAGCATGTAGCACAGGCAAAATCCAAAATGCTAGATATGAATAATGCATCATCATCATAAACAAAATTTGAAATCTGTCATGCTTGTGTGTTTCCATTAAGTATTTCCTGCCTGGGCCGTTCTGGAAGGTCCATCCTTTTACCATCATTTTGGATCATGTGGATGATATGTTTGAGGTCCAAGCTGCGAGTTAGAACCTCAAGGAGAAGTTCATCCTTCTGTACACCCTCCATAAATTCTTCCAATGACAGCTCACCTAATGGAAAAAATACAAGGCATTAGAAACACATCATCCACAGATCTTCCATGACTGTGAACCACACTAACTGGAGTTATATGTTTGCATTTTACCCTCTCAATGGGTACCCAAAGCGATTGTTTTCAAACAATTGGTCAGTACGGAATCTATAGTCTTTGTACTGGACATTGTGGTAAATGCCACATACACACTAATGTTTCCTTTATAAGATCTTTTAAATAACACACCCCAAACACTGCAGGTGCTAATAGTGAAATGATATATGATTTGTATACACACGTTAACCTTTGGAATGCACTTTCACCACTTTGAACCTAAATCAGAAATTGTTGTCAACATAACACCAATAGTTACTCCTGTGACACTGTACAGCCTCAGGGAGATGTTCTGTGTGTATATTGTGCACAGATAAAGTGCAAATCTTGTGCATGGGTTCCTGGGGTGGAGCATTTGGAGAGCCTGGTGGGCCAATGCCTCAGCTCAAGTATTGTAGTAGACTGGGTACCCAAGATGGGTTTGCAGGATCTGGTTCAAGAGCTACGGGAGCTACGGTTTTCTTTTATGATTTTATTTTGGGGATAAATCAGTTTGCTTCAAATTGGTGCTCCTTAGACTAATTGCCCTAGAAGGACTGTACTTAAGTTCCCTTAAAATGACATTTAAGGTCCTCATGCTACAGGGTTTGTAACTCTTCATGAAATATACCGGTAATTATTTTTTTGTGCAGTGGACAGTGGTTTACCAGTCATAGCCTCTAGAGGGCACAATCAAATAAAATGTTACATTCCAATTCTGAAACTGATTATATATTGTGTATTATATAATATATATAATATCACATACACATTTGTTTTGTTCTATTTGATAATGTATATTAACTATAGTTTTAGTTTTTAGTATAACTCATTGCACTCCATTTATATACATGTTAAAACATTGTGAAACCAAACAAGTAAATGCATAACATCCTGGACCACAGACACATATTCAAATATTATGGAAAACATAGGAAAATAACAAATAGAAGCAGAACATGATGTTATTTGCAGTAAGAGACACTGCTGGATAGTGCAATGTGCAGAAACAGAGTGGATATTTTTCATGGCTAACACCCTGATGGGTCTCTACTACACAGATTCTACATGGGAACATCTCTGTTTAAAACGACCGCTGTTACACTATGTTTATACGCTAAGAGTTTGCCAGCTCCTGCTGTTGTTAAAAATGGTTAATTTCCAAGTCAATGCAGATGGCCGGTAAAGTGGGATTGAGAATAGACATAATATAACCTTGCTCTTACTCTCGAAATATGTTTGTCTAGCACAAGCACATATTAATTATGAAGAACTGAACGGTCACTCACCATCTCCATTGATGTCAATTTTGTCAAAAACCATATTGGTAAATTCCTCAGCAGTCATCTCATCATTGCATCTGTTTATGGCCCTAATTGCCTGTAATAAAAGATAATAAAGCAATATAAAGAACACATCAATTAATATATATACATACAAACATAGCCATTTTTGTTTTCTGACCAATAATCCATGCTTCCTTTCCTATTGCCCTCTAAAATTCAGCGGAGGGTTCTAGCCCATTGATTCTAAAAATGGACAGAGTAAATTGGGTTAATTTACGGGATGTTTGGTACTGTTTTGATCTGTGCCGCAGCATAATGCAAAAAAAAGTAAGAAAGGAAAAGACTGCTGCAATATTGGCAATTGGTGATGTTCCCAAGGCACCCAAAGAAGAAAGATTACAAAATGTACGTGAATACTAGTATATGCGCTAAGAATAATGCGGTTACAAAATTAATTTAAAGAAAGAAAGAATGGTTATTCTGTGAAGAGCCAGGATTATAATTTCCCTCCCTCCTTTGTGTTCTGGTGTTAATTTTTTTAGGTTGGGCTTTAGCCCCTTTCTTCCAGCCCAGCGGGAATTACAACAAGAGGAACAGATTAGTGAACTGGAGGTCTGCAATGAGAAGGTGGCAACTGGGTGAACAACGTGGTTTAACATTCCCTAGTGGACTGGGTCCCTTGGGGAATTTACTTTTTATTACTGCTGGCGTAGGTTTACGTTTGGGGGAGAATATCGGCAGGTTATTTTAAGTCACACATTGATATAATTATGTGTCACAGTATGATATCTATTCCAACATAGAGCCAGTAGAGAGTTCATGGGTCATGAGCTTGCATTCATTTTCAGTGTTGGTAGGATGTATAAACCTTGACACCATATGATGAGTTTTATAGTTTTAAACTTAAAAGAAAACTTAATTTTCTATCATACCTGGTAATGCTTTGCTTTTCCGATACCATTGTTTTGTATTGTATAATGTACTTTAGTCAAATCCTTCCGAATCCCTAACTCACCTTAATAATATTTAGCAGTTCTCCTCTGTCGATGCAGCCATTGCCATCCACATCATAGAGTTTAAAGTACCACCTCAGCTTCTGTTCCACCTTCCCCTTCAGTACTAAACTCAGGGCTGCCACATACTCCATAAAGTCCATGTATCCATCCTAAATGACATAAAAAAAAGCCATGATGAAAAAATGCACAAATATTCACAACACCCCAGCAGCAAACTGACCCGCAAAATAAATAATGCATGTCATTTAGATCATCGCTGTCATTATGCACATGGTGGAGCAGACTTAGTGTCTTAATCCTTTCAAATTATTGAGTATTATTATTAAAATGTAAAACAAAATATTGTACATGGGACATTAAAAAGACTTAAAGTCTGTGGCCTGGCCATAGTAACTTACAGTTGCTCAGTAAAAGTATTCAGTGTATATAATATATATATATATATATATATATACCGGTATATATATATATAAATTCAAATATAAATCAATTAGTTGCAAATATTAATTCACTCCCCAGAGGTCAAATATACTTCATAATAGCACTCATTCAGTGTTACCATGGTTTTCAGGATTAAAAAAAAAAAAAAAAAAGTTTCATTTCAATACAAATGGAGTGGGAGAAATGTACAGCGTGAAAAGATAATTATACTTCTGTGAGTTTTACAGTAATTTCCTGGCCTCATTTCAATACAAATGGAGTGGGAGAAATGTACAGCGTGAAAAGATAATTATACTTCTGTGAGTTTTACAGTAATTTCCTGGCCTCTCTGAGCATTCATACATAGGGTGGTATTTATTTAATTACAGCTGCCCTGCTGTGAAAAAGGTTTTGAAAAAGAATGAAAATGGAAGGGCCAGTATGAAAAAGAAAAATGGAGGAGGTAGTTAATATACATTAACCCGGTAGAATCTTGTATAGCCAACCGCTAGGCAATTTTATTTTCAGGAGCAGGTGTAGGTGTGTGTTGGTGAATATTATGTCCTATTATCCTGTCTAAATGTTATACAATAAGTTACATGAGATGAGGCATAAAGCTATCCGAAATATTAGACAAGACCAAGGATTGATTAAGGTCAGTGTCTTTACATCAGGAGAAATGGGCAGAATGGTCCTTATCTGCCATCAAATTTCAATTTTCTATCATACATGGTAATGTTTTGCTTTTCCGATACCATTGCTTTTGAGGCTAAGAAGCAGGTTTTGAGAAGTCTCAAGCCACGTTGCTTTATAATTAAGTTTAATTAAGTTTTTAAACATTGTGGCCAGGAAATCTTTATTAAGTGTGTTCATTGATATTATCTTATTGATTTTTTTTTACATTTGTTTTATGATGGCCCTGTAATTAAGTATGTTGATGGTGTGTAAATTCCATGTCTTCACTAGGATTAAATTTAAATATTGTACCTATACCAACACTCTCCCATGATCTTAAAATTGTAAATGGTAAACTTGTGGATTCTGAGTTGAACAATGAAAATTGTCTATTTCGTGCAGTCTTAATCTCCAACAACAACGAGGGACCAACCAAACAAACTGCAGAAACCCCTGAAATTTCCTTAACTTTTATTCATTCATTTGCTTCTCATAGATGAGTCCATTCTTTTCCTCACACATTTTCTGGGACAATTACAAGATTTTAGTTTTTCTGGGGTAAGACAGGCTTAAACAAGGTATGATTAAAAAGTTTTAAAAAAAGGTTCAAAGTTGGTATTCAGAGTCCAATAACTCTAACAGGTATAAATGTAAATGTAAAGTGCCCATGAAACAATCAAGGACAGGATACGAACATATAGTTACATACAGCAAAAGATAAAAATATCCATCAGATGATCTTGTCCCGTTAGAATTAACACCATTGATACAGAATGTAATAAACATTTTTGACTTATCTTCTGTTCATATTTATTTCTGATGGACTTACTTGGTTATGAATACATTAATTTATATTCCATTCAAAAACAGTGTCTGTTTGCTATCCATTTCTCATTGTAATCCCACTGTTGGGATTAATAGAGCATTAAAAATTGCATCTGTATTTAATCTTAAGGATCAAGCCAGCTATCTAGAAAGGACCAGAAGAATTCCATCAAGATCTCTCAGTCAGGTTCACATGTATTACACATAGAATTTAGGACTAGTAGTAGAATTTAGGAGCTAGTAGTTTTAGCACAGATCATAATTTTTCTATAGCTTTGAGCCTATATGTTTTTTAATAAAAAAATAATAATAATTCTAAACAACTTTTTATGATGTCATCTATAATAAAGCAGCAGATCTATTTAAGCCCCGATTCGAGGATCATTGTAGTGTCAGGAAAATTCAAATGGAAAGAGTTCGTCACTTACCTTGTTAAAGTCAAATGTGTCAAACATTTGTTCAATGTATTGGTTGGATGCAGGACTCAGGTTCTTGAGGCCAAAGAATTGTTTAAACTCATGCTGTGTTAGTTGGCCAGAAGGACATTCCGTCATGAACTTCTTATACCATCTGTGGATTTCTGTGGCACTTAACTCCTCTACTGTTTTACCATCCATGTTCCCCATTCTACAGTAATTATAAGTCGGCTCCCTTTGAAGATGTTTAGTTGATAGGCAACCAGAAGCTTCTTTGAATATATTATATATTTCACTTCTTAAACATAAGAGAACAAACTAGATCCGTGATCCTGTGATCACAAATAAACAGTAAAGGAAAATATTTGTCCTTTGTTATGTAAATATTTAGTTGTCGGTGCTGAGGTTCTACAACTCCAACAGCTTCACCTGTCCGTTATATCAGAGTGCAAATGTCAAAGTCATTTGGAAGGATACAAAGATGCTTTAAAGGAGGATTGAATTCCACTCTCAACCAATCAGAGGTCCTTCTATTAGGAAACCCCTCGTGTTCATACAGGTGGGATCCCAACAGCAGAAGAAAAAGCGTACAAAGGGAACTGTTGCGATTAAAGACGAAGAAGATTAGCAAGGGAGGAAAGGGTACTACTAAATAGATTTGTAATCTCCTAATCTGGGATCTGGCTCTGACATTGTTAATGTCCTAGGAAGACACTAACATTAGCTCGAGGTAATTGTAATTCTCCTTTACCCTGTTTTTTTTTTGCTCCAGAAAGCAATATTTGACGCAAACTTTTTGAAATTCCAATAACTAGCTAAGCATGTTGGTTTATAAAACATGGTAAGGAAAACAATAAAAAAGAAGTCCCTTAAAAATATTTTGTTTTTGTTTTTATTTTTTAATATAAACATACAAACACATTTATAACTACATAAATACATAAAAATATTAGTAAGACATAACAACACATAATACATAAATACAAAAATGTAGTCCGCCCTTATATTTATAATATTTCTTGTTTCATCATTCATTTTGATGTGGATTGGACCCCTGATTAATTCCAGAAATCTAACGAAAACGGAATTATTCAGGATAATATTATATAATGTTGTCTAAAGAATGTATTATGCCTAAACATAAAAATATACATACACAAATAAAACATACATAGTGTTCAATATATTCAATTTTCCAATACTGATATTTCTGACAACTCTTATCCATTTAAATTACCCTTTCCTTTAAAAATATTTTGATGTGGATTTGAAGTTTAAATTTGAGTCCATAATGCTATAAAATAGTTGTTTTATTGGTTTTTTTTTGGAAGTCTAGATGGCTTTTTCTAAAACTAATGATGTCATGAATCGTAACCTCGTGGAGGATACTTTAATTCCCAACCCAGCGTTATGGAAGTTGATGGCCATCATAGTTTTATAGTTTTTTTATACCTTTGTTTCCATTGTTTACTGGAGTTAGGGATCTCAGATACTGAGCAAGATGCCTGTGCTACTGTAAGGCCACAGATGATCACCAGGTCTCCTGTCTTCTTCTTTTGGGGCTATCCCCACTGAAGGGAAACTTAGCCCTTTCTTTCCCATGTTGGACTTAGAGGATAAGTGGTCTGTGTTTAAATCACATAGATGTGATATAGGGTTATATATGTACTATTAACCAGAATGGTTGAACAACCTGTGGAGGAATTGGCAACCTGTGGAGGAATTGGCAAGGAAAGAAACGTGGAAATGAATTCCAACACTGTTTGAAGAATGCAACCAATAGCCATTGTTCAGGGGCGTAACTAGACGCCTCAGGGCCCGGGTGCGAGAATTTGTGAAGGGCCCCCCCACCCCCTCACTCCCCCAAAAAAACATGATTTTTACCCAACAATTTTTTTTCAACAAATTCAATTTACATATTGAATCATATCTGTAAAAAAAAACAAAAGGGGCTCATGTACAAAGGGCATAATCCAGGGGTGTCCAAGTTTTTTCTGCAGTGGGCCACTTCATCAGAATTGTATACGTGCGCGGGCCGCACTCATTTTTCACTGTGACAAAAAATATGGCCTTTAATAAAATATGCAGATTAAAATAAAATAAAATGACACAAAACCTTTACTCTTCCTCTCACTGATTTCTGGGCCTAGAAAGTTTTGCGACTACAAATTCAGGATTCCCTAGATTTATTCTAGGGATGAACTAAAATGAAAATTCTGGACCAAAACATTCAGGGTTCACTTAGCCAAAACCGAAAATGACCCCCACCTTTAAAAATAATAATAAAAACTCACATTTTTAATAAAAGTAAGTAACACACAATTGGACAAAATTAGCAATATGACTTGGCATGATAGGAGTGTGATTGCTAACAGCAATCACACTCCTATCATACCCAGGCAACCAGTAAATGCTGGTACCTAGGCATGATGGGACTGTGCTCGCTGTGATTGCTGTTAGCAATCACACTCCGATCATGCCAAGTCAGCCAATACACGCTGGTA
>VKOC01000002.1:12010471-12051553 GCA_009364415.1 Spea multiplicata
TAGACCAGGGATCTCCAAACTCTGCCCTGCAGCTGCTGCAGGACTACATCTCCCATAATGCTCCTTCAGCTAAGGGGCTGGCTGAGGAGTATGGGAGATGTAGTCCTGCAGCAGCTGGAGGGCCGAGTTTGGAGATCCCTGTTCTAGACAAACACCCAGACTCCTTAACAAACTGCCGAACAGGGCCGTAGGAAGGGTGAGGGGAGTGAGGCACTCTCCTTGGGCGCAGCTGGGAGGTGGTGCACAGCCGCCCGATCAGCAGCTGCAGCCTCCAGGACTGGTTGGGGATATCAAGGATCTCCCTAACCAGCTCAATAGGGCCCTGTGGTGAATCACATTGCTGCCACCCTTCTAATGCATTTCCCCCTTGTGTCTAGAAATAGTTGACAGGATTGTTTCATATGTTATCAATGTGGTCTATTCATTAAACTGTGAGTACTTGTGCTTCGACAAAAGTTGCATACCCTTGCGACCAACTCAAAGATTAGTGAATTTGCAAGTGTTAACACAATGAGAATACGTGATGATGTAATTGCAAGACTGATATGATGTATCTTCAGACTGAGTCTAAAGCGGAATCTCTGTAAGGTGAGTTGATGTCTAACTATTCCATGAAAAAAATATCGTTAAAATGATAGCATTTATTGGCTAACTGAGAGTTTAATTGCGAGCTTTCGAGACCAAGTTGTTAGGTCCCTTCATTAACGCCTGAAGAAGGGACCAAACAACTTGGTCTCGAAAGCTTGCAATAAAACTCTCAGTTAGCCAATAAATGGTATCATTTTAACTATATTTTTCTCCTGTTTTCTCAACGGCTAACACGGTACAAAACCTTTTTAACTATTCCATAAAATTGCGCAATGCATAAAATGACTGCGGTTGCAGTTTCTGTTATGAACACTTGATGGTGGTGTTGACCATACAAATAAGCAATTTAATAACTCAAATTCTAAAAGTGATAAGAAGTTGCTAAATGTATTTTAAAACTCTACAAAGTGAGTAACCCAGAGTGTGGTAAATTTTGAAGTATTTGATAGCTGTGCTGCAAAGTGCCCCTGGAATTTTTCCCCAAATATTTGACACTATGCGTAACCCCATGCCATTGTGTTATGTGTTAATTATGTTAATCCTTTCCTGTTTCCTCTATATAGCAATTTCCCATCCCCTGGTAAAATGGCACATAAACTATGCCTCACTAAGAGGAAGATGGCAAACACAGCCAGGGATATCCCAGTAGACCCCCTGGTTTCCATTAGAAACAGGTGATAGTAATGAAAGACCAAAAAAAAATATCTGTGTATATAAAAGAAACAATCCATTCTCAGTTGAATTGGTCTCATGCATCTTTGTATTCAATGTTTCCCTTTGACAAACTCTTACGATTGGCCCCAAGTGAAATGGTGTGTCCAGACATGGGCCTACTTGCTCATTTGTGCCTCATGGAATACCTATTCCACCCGACTGGTGAGACTCGTAAAAGGTGATATGTTCATCTGGAGTTGTTGGTTCTCTTGTGCAGAAGAAATTTGCTTCATTTCATTCTTGGCCTTCCCTTGTCAATGGCTCTACAGTAGGCATACACTGTAGGCAAAGTTACTAAGTAGTAAAGGATTCTTTAATAAGTTGGTCTCATAGCTCTCTGTACTTGACACGGCAATGCTGATCATATGTGTAACCATGAGCTCAGGGTATATTTTTTCCAGGAACAGTGAGACCATCATACAGGCTCATTGAATGTGAGAAGCACTAAAATCTTACTTACTTCCACTAGTGGCATAAGCAAATAAGCAAGTGAGAGTCCTAAGCACAGGGCCAGGTTAATTATTTCATAAGGGACAGCGTTGTAAGTAGCAATATGCTAATAGGTAATTTTTGTTTGTGTACCAAACCCATTTCCAAAAAAAATGAGTTATATGAACTTCAAACTGTTGTTCAAGATTATCCATACACAGAAATAAATAAGAGCAAACTATTAATAAAAATAATTAAGGTAGAATTACTATTGAACAATGATGAAAACGCATAAAGGGCAGTTATATCAGATATGAGCAGCTTCAATAGATGATACCCCCACCAACCCACCCTATCTACTGTAAGCTAATCCTTTTTGGTTGCTGTTATTACAGAAAATGCTCAAATTAATAATTATCCCTATGTTTGAAGCCGATGTAGAGAGAGAAGTAGAATTATTAGAACTGAAGTACACAAGGATCAGTAGGGCATAAGGTTGTCCGAATCTGATCTACCATCCACATGAATTTTTTATTAAAGTTTTTTATACCATGCAGAAACACAAGTGAATTATCTTCACAAATTAGAATGAACTTGATAACACTGTAGCACAGATTAGGACAGGCTCAAACATACATGCCGCCTTATCCGAAGGTCAGTATGTGATAACATAGCCTAGACATTACCTCAGCAGAATGCATAGAGCAAACTCTGTGCACCTAAATCTGTTAGTCAATATCTATCATTTCTATACTAACCTCTGTGTGTCAATAAGGTATGCATTAACAGTCTTCCACCTGGCTTTTCATACATTATGAAATATTTACCTACAGTGTATATATTTTACAGATGTTCATACAGTGTGCTCTATGAAACATAAGGAATATAACATTTTATGTGAACTTTGTACATTATGGAATAAGCTCATATTCACAGTGTGGATTTATTTATGCATGAGATTTACAATTGAAGAAATAGAATTTGGTTACTGTTCGTGTGGTCATTGTGGTAATGGCACACATAGGGCTGGATTTTAGGGGACCTGTGGAACGTAAAAGAATGGAGCTTGAAGGTATCCTTATCCTCTTTCCACAAATATGCATCTCACGTTTATGCCAAAGCTTAACCCACAAAACTGTTCCAATACATTTTTTAGTTTAATAGATTTCTTTTGTCGGGGACACCAGTAGTCTTTGCACCTAGAATTTGACTGAGGCCAAGCTTGTATGAGAATGGGCTAAGATTTTCAGAACATTTATTAACCTCTTAATGACAAAGCCCGTACATGTACGGGCTCAAAATGCATTGTTTTCAATGGGTTTAGGGACCGCCCATTGTCCTTAAGGGGTTAAAAAGTTTAAACTGCTGCCTTGGGTCTTCTTATAGAGGTACTTTCCGGAGTTCCTTCTAACCTTAGAAACAACATAGAGTTAATAATCAAGTTACTTGTGAGATTGTCAGGCAAGCTGTGCTCTTAGAATTCAAGACAACTAGTAGAATCTTGATATTGGTTGGTCAAGTGGAACTCTTCACACACGTTGTTGTCACACGTTTTGTGTGTATGCGATAATATGTCCATATCCCATGAGATGCCTACAACACTATAGGCAAAACAAAACCTTTAATCTTTACTTTCCTTCAAAGATGTGAGACTGGAACCTAAAGATTTTTGTTTTCATTTTAGGGCCTTCATGAAAGCATCCATGTTGGCTGGCTCAAATCCTGGTATTAGTTTATCCAACAAACTCTCCAGGATTTAATCATACACATAAGAACATTTGCACAAGTGACGTTTAACACACTGAAGTATGAAAAAACAACTGCCCTAGTATCCAAACAGAGCCGTGTTAGTATATTTACCAGATTGAGAGTTTGCTGACTACATTCTTTCAAGACTATAGGTCAGGAAAGTGGAGATGCTCTTGGGTCTTGCAAATTCTTAAAAAAAAGCAAGAAGTATTAATATATGAATACAATACACTGAGTGGAAAACAACAGCAATGAGGAAATTGTGGTTGCATGCAAATTTTCATCCCGCTTGAAATGTTTCACTTTAAAATTGAACTTGCAGAACTGTGAAACTAGTAGATATTCCTAGCTAACCTAGAATTCTTCACCTTAAATCAGTCTACAAGGCTGAATTAAAATGTTTAAACTTGGATCATTCTTTACATTATGAATCAACCATGTGCGCAACAAACCACATTCGACCATGAAGACTTGACCAGAAATCGACCCAAGAGTATATAAAATTCAGAGCAAGGTGACATTTCCATTGGTCCTCACTGGAAAGGTGCCTGAATGATTATGTATGTAAGGGAAATAGTACGTGTCCAGATATTAATAGTAACATACACCGATCAACCATAACATTATGACCACGGACAGGTGAAGTGAGTAACACTGATAATCTTGTTATCATGGCACCTGTCAGTGGGTGGGATCTATTAGGCAAACATGTTGTCCAGAAAGTTGTTGTGTTAGAAGCAGGATAAATGGGCAAGCGTAAGGATCTGAGCGACTTTGACAAGGGCCAAATTGTGATGGCTAGACGACTGGGTCAGAGAATCTCCCAAACTGCAGCTATTGTGGGATGTTCCGGATTCGCAGTTGTCAGTAACTATCAAAAGTGGTACAAGGAAGGAAAAGCGGTGAACTGGTGACAGGGTCAGGGGCGGCCAAGGCTCATTGATGCACATGGGGGGCAAAGGCTGGCCCCTGTGGTCAAATCACACAGACAAGCTTCTCAAATTGCTGAAAAAGTTAATTATGGCCCTGAACCCGTTTGTGCATAGCGACAGACCAGTCAGGGTGCCATGCCATACCATTTTTTTGACCATTATATACACCTGGAGCAATATTTTCAAAATTGGAGCAAGCATTGCTTCTCTTTTGTGAGTGCAACCACAATTGGGAGGGGGGTTCATTGTGTTGAGTTGTATTGCACTATTATTTTTTGTATCTGTTTTTATTTTAAAGATTTATTTTCAATAATTGAAAAACATTGGGTATACTACTATATCAGGTTTTGTCTTCTGTTATATTTATTAGATTACACCAAAGTGCACTTTATCACCATTTTTAGTATATTATATCTTGTTTTCTAGTTAAAACAGTTATGTATGTTGAACCCTTTTGGGTTTAGAATGACTAAAATATTGAAACAACTGAATATTAATTGCCATTTTAATAACGTAATTATTATTTTGAGACCTTTCCTCACATGCCTGCTTGTTTGAGTTTCACGTATAAACTTGGGCAACGCTCAGTTCAATATATATATATTATATTATATATATATATATATATATATATAATATAATATATATATATATATATATATATTAATAAAGGATATAAGGTAACATTAAGCTTATTTGCCCTTGACCTAGATTTTAAATTTCTTCCATGTTCTGTGCCAGTGCTACGTTGTTCCGATTAGGAATCTTAGTCAGGACAACTGGAATATAACATGTCATTACAAAGAAGAGTAAGTAGTCTTCCATTACTTGGTTGCCAAAGGATAATACTAAGAATGACCTTTTCTGCACTCATAATTCATTCTGAATACAGTATTTAAACCTAATTTTGATACAAATTATGCAGAAAAGTGAAAGAGATGGTAGACCATTGTTGGGTAGAGCTCTGGATGACATTACATACTCTGAGCTGGAAAGTATGACATAGTATATCTAAACTACAGCTACAGGACCACTGAGGTTAATTTGAACACATCTCAACTCCTGCCTGTGTTCCTGTGCACAGTAAGGTAGTGATTGACAAGGTGGACTACCATGCATTCAAAATGGTCAAGCAAACTCTATATTACCAGGTCTTCTGAATGGCAATGCCAACTGGGCTAAAATATCAGTCTGTTTTCCATTTTGATATTCTACCTGCTAATTCTAGCACTGAAGCTTGCAAGATGACCATTCGTTTTTTTTTTCTCCAATGAGTTGTCACTGGAAGTCTTTGGTACTTATTTAGTACTTCACCTTATTTTTTTTAATGCTTTCCACCACGTGTTGATCCCCCTAGCCCTGCAGTCTGTAATACAGTACAACGCCCACCAGCTAGTCCTAATAGTTCAGTAATGGGTTTGTGCAGGTACAGGGGATTAGATATCTATGGAGGACAGTTCCTGCACAGCCCTACTAGCTATGATTTGGTGGTTGGTTAACTGAATCCAGGCCATTGTTCTATATGAGGGAAAGTATATTTGTGAGAGAAAGGCTGTACATATGTGTGTGTGTGAGGGAGAGCATATACATTATGACCACGGACAGGTGAAGTGATTAACACTGATAATCTTATTATTATAGCACCTGTCAGTGGGTGGGATATATTAGCCAGCAATTGAAAGTCCTCAAAGTTGCCTATCCGTAGACCAGTCAGGCTGTCAAAAGTGCCTACAATGGGCCTGTGAGCATAAGAACTGGACCACGGAACAACGGAAGGGGGTGGCCTGGTCTGATGAATCACGTTTTCTTTTACATCATGTGGATGGGCGGGTGCGTGTGCATCGCTTACCTGGAGAACACATTGAACCAGGATGCATCCATGGAGGCCGTACCTCGCAACCGGATCTGCTGCTAACAACCTGGTGCCAGATACTGCAGCATGCAGACGTCTAGTGGAGTCCATGCCTTGACGGGTCAGGGCTGTTTTGGGGGCAAAAGGGGACCCACACTATATAAGGGAGGTCATCATAATGTTACGGCTGGTCTGTGTATGTATAACATTTAGAGTCTCCAACCTCAGCAAAAATTTGTTTCTCACACATTTCATATCTAGTTAAGTTTTGTGTACTGATTTTATACAGGTTTGCCCTTGAATAGAGCCCATGTTTGATTCTTAAAGGTTATCAAGTGTTAAAATTAGCCTGAAGTTGTTTGGAAGGAGCGGCCAGAAATCCTTAAATAGGACGAGAGTTGTATCACAAAAACATGTCAGCTGTGCCCTTCATGTAGGTATCAAGAAGATATCAAAAAGCAGATCACATTACCCAAGTGGCTTGAATACATTTATGCCACTTCCATTGCACAAGATTAATGGCAGGTAATTTGTGCTTAGTGCCTAATGTAAAATAATTCAATGTAATAAAGACAAATCTGAAGGAAGCATTTAATACCATACAATCCCAACAGTCTTTGTTTTCTGCCTATACTGTATTTATAATCCCATATATATATACAAAACCAATGGACACTTTTTGGTATATGTGGAATATTGCAGAATCTGGTGGATCTTTATGCAATATAATGTAAGAGGGTTTTTTTGTAACTTACGTTAATTTAAATCACTTTACTCCTCCATCCCACTTCACAAGTGATGGAGGGAGAGGGGGTTATGGTTGGATGTTTGTGTTTGCAGTGATATAGTTGCTATATGGTGACAAAACATCACTACACAACCAGCGATTTGTAGTCAAACTAGGGAAAGCCTTATTTATATACCGTATTGGCTCGATTATAGGTCGCACCCTTAAAGCTTGGTGCTATTTTAAAGAAAAATGTATTTTTAGAGAAAAAAACACGAGTGGAATGGTAAAGCAGTATCTATTATGCAGTTAGTCAGCATAGGTTATATACAAACAGAAATTTTAAAAAGTGATTTTAACGTCCCCCTTAATTCATAATGCACCTTACTTGCCACTCTGCCCTGCAGATATGCTACTCTGCCCCAGATATGTTTTATAACCCCTGATATGCCAGTCTGCCCCTGATATGCTTTATGTCCCCCTGATTTGCCACTCTGCCCCCCCCAGACTTACCAATGCATTCCCAGACTCCCTGGTGTCTAGCAGGGGCAGCCGTTGGACACGTGCGCAATGCGCGTGGGCAACCGCTACTACTTCTCAACACTTCTCCCGGGCTTTTGCCCACTTCTGCTCCGGCTGCTAGAGAGGAGGATCCAGATACCCTGCAGCGCTGCGGGGGCATCTGGATCCTAATCCGTCGGGCGGTACAGATTGCGCTAAACCCCGATTATAGGCATCACCCCCACTATAAAGACTTAAAGAGTGTGTTGGGGGTGCAGCCTGTATTCGAGCCAATGAGGTATATAAACTTCCGTACAGCTGCACAATTTTTATACTCTGGGTTAGGTCCCTGCTTTTGAGATTGATAGGAATATGAGAACATACACAAGCTGTAATAGAATAGAAGTTTGTTTTTCTGAACAGTAAGTGTGTTTTGGTTTTTGCCATGCTGGCAATGAAGAGGTTAGAATAAGTCACACTGACTGCACCTTGAGTGGGCTTGTTTGTCTACTGGCAGCGAGTAAATAAGAATTTATTGGCTGGATTAAATGTCTGCCTTGGCTTGCTTCCCGGTAAAGTACTTTTCCACTGCTTGGTCAAGCAAGCCACAGAAAAGATGAGAAGGGGCTAATTGTGTTTTCTGCTATAACCAAGATTGACGCCAGCCTGGGAACAGAATGGAATAAAGAATCGGTCAAAATATATAGAAAGGAATGAATCTATATGTGGCAGCTGTTGAATAGTATTACATATTTCCTGGAATAATGAGCAAATTAAGAGTTCTCTACAGTCTGTAGAGAAAAAAATTACTAAAATGCAGTTTTGCCCTCCAGATTTATCTCTATTGATATTAACACTGTTTCAGAGTAATTAATAGCTACTCCTCAAGATAATGTATTCCCTTTTAACATTTTAAATAACATTTGAGCCACTTCTTTGTAAACCAGAACCCATCAAATGAATTGTTTTTATAAGTATGCCTAATATCAACGTAATGCCACAAATTTCCAATATTGATAAAACAAAAGTACATAAAATCAGCTAAATATATACGTTGGATACGATAAAGTATCCAATCGCTTTGTCACAAGGACCCCCTATATGAGGTTTAGAAACTTCCATCCATAGAAGGACCAGCCACTAGGCAGTTTAGGCTACTCATGCTGTAAATCATTATCTGAGTTACTATGACAACCGTGTGATTTGAATACTGTACAGGGATGCACATATAGGTTTAACCTCCCTAGTGCTGTTTGGATTATTACCATAATTCACCTCTTCAAATACCTTTGATGATGACGCACCACTGAATGATGCATCCATAGCTCAGTGTGCCCACGTGATCAATAATAAAGGATACATTCTACCCTGTACTTTCTCAAGTAGTGATTTACTTTGAATCAACTTTGGATTTCTACAAACCACCCCTACTTGGTTTCACCGTACCCTTGGCTTTGGGACTTTCATTGTCATCCCGGCCTACAGATTGTTGACCTTCTGTTTGTTTTCTTGATGCTTGACTTCTCACATCTTGGCTTTAGACCATCCTTTTGGGAACAGTGTCCTGTGATCAGCCCCTTCAGTGATAGCCACTGAAGGGACAACCTTTTCCAGATGGAAGTCCCTCTTTACATCCTACAGTGACATATCTGTTGTGTTGTTTCCTACGTTCCATCAGATCCCCACCTCTTGTTATATTTAGAAACACACATTCAAGTGCTACTTCCATAAAGAATGAGACAAACTGACAAAGAATACACAATTTTTCACTCATAAATATTTAAAATTAATTCAGTAAACATTAAGGGACACAAAGCTTACGTCAAATTGTCACGTCGAAAGCCGATCTGTCCCTTTTCCAAATACTATATTTTTCACGGCCTTCATCCTCATTGCAGAGAACTGGGTTATGATGTCTTAAGACACAAAGCACCTTGTAGTGGATCCAATGGAGGCTGTGCTGGCTTGGCACAGTGAAAACAGTGTGAACGGGCTTGGTTGGGGAGATATCCCCTGTAACCGGATCAATGTATAGCATCACAGGGGCTGCTGCCCCCCCTGGACCTGCCTTACTAAGCCTAGGCAGAATACATTACTGCATTATAAACCATATAACATGTGTGCAGCCATTTTAAACTCCTGTTCTCAGAATTCATGGTAATCCCTGCTTAGATTACTGCTTCTGTCTGGTGGACAATGATTCTGGCATCCTGTTTAAAGTTGAGGCTGAAAAGAGTGGGTTTTATAATAGGAAACTAATTGTAATAACTAATAAGTACTATGCTAGTTAGGCCACTTGGCCAAACAACCGGTGGGCCGCAGGCCAACAGCTCCTCACACTTACTTGACCTACTGTTGGATGCTGTAGTGTGCAGCCACAGGCTGGATGTGCCCGGCCGTATGCTCTGTAAGCCTAAAAACACGCTGGATAACTGCCAGTGCAAATAGAGCTGTCCAAATCATATTATAACCAAAAAATTGCTCTAGTCATGATTTACATATTCTAAACATGTGTCTAATACAGTATCATAAATTGCAAACAGAACATCTTCTGTATTAGTTCCATGACCTGTGAATTCCCTACTCATTTCTTCATGATGTCCAGATGATTCAAAGCTTTTGTATTATCAAAGTTGAGGAAATACAGATTTATATTTTCTGTTAAAGAACGTGTATTATGCAGAAAAAGATTCTCGGTACATAAAGCAGCATTTATCCATAAATAATGTGTTTAAGAGCTACCATACCTGGGAACTTTCTGTAAGAAATCACCCCTTCAAATATCAACCCTCTAAAGTTCAGGTCAAGGGTTCCACTCTTATGTCTCTAATTGCAGCAACCATCTTTAGTTTTTTCACAAGAAACATTACTTATGATGTCATAACGATATACTGAATGGTAACCTGTGCTAAAGGCAGGGATTTCTACTGTGATATACCAGTGAGTAAAGTACCAGTTAGGTTTCAGAGTAACCAGAGTAATTCCACTCGAGACTGTGGTCACCAATTTCATGAGCTTTGGTTACAGGCACTTTGCAGTTAACCTAGAACTTAATCTAAGAGCAGCTAATTGGAGCAGCATGTGACTTTTGATCAAAACGCTCATTGGCTCAGATCAGCGTGTCATTTGGATTCCAAGTCAGGCTGTGACCCGATTTGTTCACGTATATGGCTTAGTATCCAAGTTGTTGGTGGCATCTCCCCTTCAAGCTCGATGCAGGTCTCATGGGGCCAAAAATACAACAGCAATACAATTGATACACATTCATTGTGATTTATCACATCTACCAAAATTCATTTGCTTAGAAATCCAGTTCAAATGTTGACTACTCAATGCTTATTATTTTGATCACAATCCACCAAGGTCAAGCTAAAGTGTTCTTGTATTGGCTTTAATGCACACACCTTATAGAAGAAAGGAAAAATCAGGAGCTGCTTGGCTCAGTAAACCAGCAATTATTGAATATCAAAGAGGCAGAGATCTTGTATAATAAAATAAAGTATTTATTTACAATGCATAAAATATAGGTATTTGCGTTATAAAAACTTTTGGGCTAATATGGTTGATTGGCACGCATCGTACCATCGCATGGGTATAACCCAGGAGTATTTGCACTGCTGCACAGCAGCAATAAGTAGACATCAGTCCAGAACACTGGAACAGCTTTACACAGCCACATACATGGGTAATCTCTTGCATTCTCTTCGCATGCAATGCAAATCACACTCTGCAGTTCTCAAGTCTATTTTCAAAGTCCAAGTGACTAGGATGCATGTGCCCTGTTAGCCACACTTCTTGCCCCAAGAGCTTGTGGTTTGCTTTTCTCCAGAACAACTTCTTCCTTTTTTGGCACGGGAACTGGCGCTGGCAGAGGGGCTGGAGACCTCCTCTGCTCTTCCTCTTCGTTATCTCGCCCCGCAAATGGGCTGCACACGGTTTCGACCAGTCCGATGACCACCCCAAAAAAGGCCAGCACGCTGCCCAACACGTAGATCTTCACCATTTTCCTGTTGGGTTTCTGGCTGAGCATCTCTTTGGCAAAGGGAATCAGCTCTTGGATGGTTTCCATGCTGCTGATACAGAGTCAAGTGTGTGCAAACTGCCAAAAGAAAGAAAAAATCGAATTAAATTGAATGCTCTCCATTGCGCAAACAAATTTTTTTATGCGAGTCAATACCAAAATACAACAACTATCACATTGCATGGCATTTCATCAGATACAAGGGCAATTTGTGGTGGCAGCAGCAGAAAGGTGGACTAAAGACATTGCATATAGGATCATGATAGCCCTGTTCCAAATACAGATCTACACAAAAGACTAGAATGCCATTTTAAGCTAAAATTCCTTTTAAGAAATTGGGAAGGGGGGGTAAAGTTAAATGAACAGAGAACAACATGTTTAGTAATACCCAACAAGTAGACAACGAACATTGTATCTAAACTCCTGCAGATGATCAGCATATTCATCTCGGGAGCATCGGGATATTATAACACATAACGATCTACCATCGCTGCCTATACAATAACCCATTCATGCAAGATACGATCTACTTAGCATATAACCCACCTCTAAATGCATGTATTAATAAGGAAATCACACCCGTACATATTAACTCACAGACAGAGATACATTATATAGCCACACAATGCACTGGTAGAGGATCAAGCAAAAAGCACGCTTACCTAGCAAGGCTTTAATTGTCGCTGCCGGAGTAGCTCTGACTACGTGCTGTTCTCCAAAGCTGCAATGTCAGTCAGTTGTCTAATGTCTTCATGTTGACGCACTGGTTCCTTTTAAAGCCACTCAGCCCTGCCCACTTTGCGACGTCACCGGGGGAGGGGGGCTGGTCGCGGCTGTGAGCACGTGCTGATCACGCACTTCACTTGGCAGCCACGGAGAGCTCGTAGCCAGCCGTGTATTGTGGGCTAGCTTGTCGGCGGGCTGTGTGCATGCACGTAGCATGCTCCCGCTCCCCTCCCCTGCAGCCATTCATTCTCATTATAGGAAGACACGGTGGGGGGAAGGTGCTGGGATCTCCCATTGTGTCCATGCTTTACACCGCAGTGGTCACGTAGTAAACGTACCGGGGTCATTATTTGCTTGACCCTAAACATCTTATCTTGGACGGACACTTTAAGAAGAAAACAACTTGTTCTTATGTCTTTTTTTTTTTGCTTATTGATGTAAATAAACCTTGATTATTCCATAATTCCTAATGTTTGCTCTCTTTTTGTTAATATTTCCGTAGTATATTATACTACTATATATATATTAAGATATATATTATATTATCATTTCATTTGTCTATAGGAGCCTGTGTGTGGAATACGATGGCGCTATATAAATTAAAAATGCAATATTTTGGGTGCCAAACACCAGACGGCTGTCCTGCTCTGAAATGGTTAAAAGGGAATGTGGGACCATTAACCATGTGGGGCAGTTTTTAACCCCTTCGCTACTAAAGGGGCTATCTGCTCTGCGCTTTGGCGCCGTTCTGCGCCGCTATGAAACAAACCATCTCCTATATGATATTATATATGAATGTTTTTACCATAAACATGCTTCCGGCAATACGTCAGAATTAACTATTTGTGTTATGTTTTGCATACAAAATCAGAGGAGAAGCAGCACCGCTGTTTATTGCTGTTTTGTTTAAAGAAAATAAAGGTATTATTCTGTGTGTACTGTATATTTTATATATTATATAGAAGATAATACATTGTCGCAAGCGCTCCTGTCTCTTGGAGCGATACAGAAGTAAGCACAATATATATTTTTGTATAGGTCTGTTACCATGCTACCCTAATTAAATATATATATATATATATATATATATATTATTACTAGAATCAGATCATATTTTTATTAGCAGATTGTATTAAGTTTGGTCCAGTTTAATAAACTATGTGATTCTAAGTCACGTTTTATGTTGTAAGTGTAAGTAATTTTATTTCCGAGCGGTATGTTTTAGATGAGACGAGCGTGTTAAAGGGATGAGTGCTTTCATACTGACTCCCTTGTGCAAAGCAGGCAGAGGCTGTTGTTGCTATCAGCGATTCTACCTCAGAGGCAGACTAACCTAACCTTTAACCTAGTAAGAACCATTTTGGCAAATGTTCTAGATTCAGTGCAATATATCGATTAACCATAAAAAAAAAAACCCATGTTCCCTGGATAGAGTAGAAATACAATGTCAACGCCGAACAGAAACCTATGTATTGCTATTGCGCTGTTAGCATATATTTAGGGAAAATATATCATAAGTATTGCGCAAGCGTTCATCAAATATACAGGTGAACCGGAACTCGTGTAAGTCGTACCTAAGAAGATTAATGGGAATGGGGTTAGACATTGTAGTATAATGTCTAGCCAGCAACAGAACTGGCATTGAAATTTTAGATCTCCAACACGCTCTGAAAAAGCATTCCTCATGGTCATGTTCCACAGAGCGCCCCCTGCAGGCCGCAGCCTTAGGCTGCAACTTTTGTTTGGGGAAAGCTAAACAAAAACCTTTTTTTTCTTGATTATAATACAGCATTTATTGTCAGAACAGAATAAGAACACAGACTCATATATACAAAGCTATCTTATATACTGCCATGAAATAATCTCCTCCATCAACAAATATACTTTTCTTTGACCGAAAAAAATAAAAGCTTTTTATTCACCATATATGTCTTTTTTTGTTTGTTGAGTGATTCTTTCTTTTTGTTCTAGGCGTGATCGTTATGAACTCTCTGAACCCTGCTACACTGTACATTATTTACTGTAATTCAAGAGCCCTTCCTCTTTGCAGCTGCGCCATTTATATTTCAGTTTAACCGTTGAACTGCCGTTAAAAAATAAAAATGGAGAGAGATGGGAGCTTTGAAATGTTGGGGGGGTGCGATGGGTTGAATGGGGGGGAAATTTAGAGAAGACCTTAAATATGAGATGGAAGTGAGGATTAAAGGAGAATAGAGGAAAAATTATAGAAGGAAAGAAGAACAGGAAAAGGGTAGAAGGGGAGAGATATCTGGAAAGAAAGCGGAATAGATTAATACTGGATCGACTGTAAATGTTTTACCACAATGATTTGGAAAAATTTATTCACTATGTACACTTTTGCGTGCAACTACTGCAAAAGTTTTTTTATAATCTGTTTTGTTATAATCAGAGTTCTACCTTTTTTCTTACTCTTACCAGCTCATGTTTTTTATGGTGTGCAGCGTAGTATTCTGGCCTAGGCTGACTAAGCCAAGGGCAGCAGGACAAATAATGGGAATGACCGTAACATATACAGTTTCTTTAATACAAATAATAAAGAATAAAACAACCCCGTACACGTAGGACAATTAGGATGCTAAAAATGCTTAGTATATAACAAGCCGTCCCAAAAGACAAATACCAATGGCATAGACGAGGTGTCACCCAACGTTTCTGGCACAGTGGCTTACCCGAGGCTGCCACCTTTCCCCACATTAAGCACACATTGAATTGCATCCCTGGCACACTATATGGGCACCCAAGAGGATCATTGCTGGACTATCATCATATCACCCGGGTATCTTTTTTGTAAAATTATTTCTTAATGATTCATGTGTTGTAACCTTTTCATTTTTAAATCGGATGGAATAAAACAGCCTTGGTCTATTTCATCTGGTGTTAATATTGCATCAGCAGCTGCTCCAGTGGGTTGCATCAGACAGCACTGAACCCACTAACCTCTGTCTCTGGTTGAATCAGGAAATATTCAGGCTGCCTTTAGTACACTGAACCTCCTTCCCTTACATACCAGAAGCATGACAGACTTAACTCTTTGTTTAGTTCTGTACCACAAAGATCTCTCCTGCTTACAAAGATCATAGTGTATGGCACAAAGGGAGCCACGGGGTATCAAGTAGCTTGAAAGCAATAATGTGTGTTGAAACGGCAGTAAATGTCTGTGTCATCTTACCTAAATACACTGGGTACAAAATATTAAAATACCGTATAGGGTAAACTATTTTTCATATTTAATAAAAACTATGATTGAGATTTTTTTTTGTTTTTATTTCCTTTTATTTGCTAACCTGCCCCCAGTTATGCACAGATATGCCTTATACACCCTATATGCCACTCTGCCTCCCTGATATGCATTTTAATCCCCTATATGCCACTCTGCCTCCAGAAATCCCTTACACCCCCATATGCCACTTGTCCTCTGTGCTTCAGATTCCCTAGTGTCCAGTGGTGCTCAATCATAGAAGCCCCGGCGAAGTGCCAGCAGCAGCGGAGGTTGTCTGGGCGCACTGCGCAGACGTCTACCGGCTGCCAGAGAGGAGGATCCAGGTCCACTTCAGCGCTGCGGGGATCTGTATCTTAGTCTTGTACTCAGACATCTATTTGAGGTCTGATTATAAGACGGCCTTCAATATATGATGACGGGTGTTTTTTCCGAGCTTTTGCTCTGAAAAAACCTTGTCTTATAATCGAGCATATACGGTAATAGGTTGGTGAATATGAGGATTTACTCTGGTAACAATAGCAATGCAAATAGTGTAAAAAATAATAGTCTAGATAATAAGTATTTTCATTCTTGTATGAATTACAGAATACAATGCATGGGAACTGAAAGCTCATTTGTACAATGTGCCATTCCATGATTATATGATTATAATATATATCGATAATGCATTGCCTTTCCCGGGATGACAGATGATAATATTTTCAAATACGCTGCCAGAAAAAGAAAGACAATGAAAAAGCAGATGATTCCGCTTATATAATGTAACAGGAACCAAGCGGTCTAACAGGACATTCATGGCTGTTGTTGCCCCATTCATCGTAGCGAAAACAGGCTACAAGAAGGGGAGCCGCTCCGGTTCTCAGGGTAACTTCTCGACTCTGGCTCCTCCTTTGAAGTAGTTTGCCTGTAACATTACAATTATTCCAAATTTAAACAAAATGAGGGTGGAAAAAGAGTCTTATCACCATAGCAACCAATGAAATGTTGCGGCTGATTCTGTCGGTTGCTATGGTGATAAGATTACAACAGAAAAAATGTTTCACACATAATCCTCAATGTAACCATTGAACTTACATTACAATGTGCTATCTAGTCTTGTAAGTGCTTGTGCATATGCACACCAGCAAATCATACCGAATGGTTAATACTCCTTATGGTGGCGTGATCTAGTAGGCAGGGAAGGGTATAAAAGTGCACATGTGTGTAGTATCTGATAAGTACCTAGACATTATATTACTAGCGATAATCACATATGGAATTTACTGCGGATGATAAATGAATGCATGATTAGCACTATGTCGTTTATAATCCATCATAAAACACTGGAGCATTCATGATCATCGACCTTCTTCTGCAACATGGATATCCGAAGAGAGCTTAAATTAAATTACTATTCCATGAATTGGTTGCCTTTTCCATATGGAAGTATAATATATCTTGCCCGGATAGTAGTGACGGTACTGCATCCATAACAGATTTACATGTAAAGTGTAGTAATTCTGGCTTATACATTTAAAGCGACCGCCACCTCAGTATATCCAGTTTGTGGCGTAGTCAGGCACAGGCCATTTGCCCGCAGTGCCAGGTTGCCATTCCAGACCTGGTCTGTTGGAGTGGCATGCTTCACTTAGTCACAAGCTAGTGAAGTGTAAAGCAGCATGTGAAGTGAAGCATATTAGCTAACTTTCTTATCTGATGTTTTTTTTTTAATATGAGTTTTGAGCAAAATTTCTTACTGCAAAAAAGATCGCTCGCAAAAATCTTTGCTCCAGTTTCTACATACTCTCTCCATAAGCCAAAGCCAGTCCAGCTACATTCTCTTATATATAGGCTTGCCTGGAAACTTACCCAGGGCTGGCTCCCTAGAACTCTCCCTCTTCTGGGCTAGTGACTCTGGGCAAGGAGTAGGTATGACAAAATACCACCACCCCCTGCTTGGAGAAAGAGGAAAGTGACATGAGACCTTGGGGAAGCAGTACAGTCAGGGCCGGCCTTAGGGGTGTGCGACTGTGCGGCCGCACAGGGCGCCATGGCATCAGTGGGAGCCTGACCGGGACTTAAATTAAAACATCGGGGGGGGGGTTGGTAGTGAGAAGGGGGTGCAAGAGGAGTAGTCTGCACAGGGCGCCAGAACACTTAAGGTCGGCTCTGTGTACAGTATATAGGTATTCCAACCACTATGTACAAACACTCAAACCAAATGAGCATTCAACTACTCATGAGAAACTGAGCAGATTCAGTCTGGAACCATGATCTTATGACACGTACAACCCTTCAGATAAAGAAATAAATCTTATGTTCCTTGACAAAATGTCAAGGAGAGTTTAAACAACTTGAGGAGTTCTTTTGTATATGACAAACTATGAACAAACAACATTAAGTGGATGAAGAAGAAACTGCCAAGGTCTCCAAGATTAAAGGCTGCACTAAGATTAAACCCCAAAAAGAACAAAGTAATAATGGTTTTACCATATGATCATGATGTGAGGTGTTAAGTTGTTGGGGTTAATTCATTAAATTGTGAATTAATATATCCAAGGTTTCTACAGTGTGAGTGCTAGGACATTTTATGGTATCTGGTTGTGAAGAAAAAGCCAAACATTTTGGATTATTCATCAGGTTTACTGGGCACATGCCTAGGTGCTCTTAAGTTCTAGGGAGGGTCTGGTGTCTTAATGGTTGGTCTGGTTTCTACCATGTATTCAGGAGGTGGGTGCTTAGCATGCTACAAGCATGTGTGTAAAAGTAGTAGAGTCAGGTACCTGTCATATAGGCAGATTTGTGGATGTGTGTGTGCATATGCGCTGAGGAGCCCCAGTGGGTCTTAATCCACCAATAGTTATAATATGCTGGTGTGTATTAAGTAGGCAACATATTTTTTCTCTGCTTGTGTCTTTTTTCTTTTTCTTGACTTTTTCCCTCTCGTGTTCTTTTATTCCTTGCATCATTACAGGGAGCCATGGGAGGTAAGCGGTAGGGCTACCAGTGGAGTCACTTAATGTGTGTTACATGATCCCACAGGGTGGCCAACCAACGCAAAGAACAGTATTTGTCAGCCCCTCAAGACAGAGGAGCGAGATGTTAGTATAGTAATGTGTGAGGAAGGGAAGTATGGCAGTCGGATTCATGATGGATTGCAAAGGGACAAGACAGGCATGAGGGAAACCAGCCAAGACAGCTTTACAATAGTCAGGAGATAATGTGGGCATAAACAAGAGTGTTAGTTGCTTCTTGTGTTAGGAAGGGGAGAATGCAAGCAATGTTTTTAACATGGTGACAGCAGTTTTTTTAAACAGAATGGACATGAGAGGTTAGAGTTCAGAGTCAAGGGTGACACCAAGGAAAAGATTGTGTGGGGACAAGGTGATGATTGCACTATTAGCATTGATGGCAACTGTAGAAGAGATGTTAGCACTGGAGGAAGGGGTGATAAGGAGTTTGGTTTTGGAGAGACTGAGTTTTAGGAATCATGGAGACATCCAATTACAGAGGCAAGGCAATTAGTATCACAAGCTAAGGAAGTAAGAGAGATCAGGAAAGATTCACTAGAGCTGAGTGTCATTAGTTTGCCAAGTAAAGTAGTGTAAAATGAGAACAGAAGGGGTCCTAGAACTGAACCTTTGGGTACACCAAAGGAGAGGGTGAAGAGTTACTGAAAAGTATAATGTGAACTAGGAGTGATCAGTGACACAGAAACTAAGATCATGAAGAGTTTGAAGAAGAAGAGGATCAAAAGCAGCTAAAAGGTCCAGTAGGATCAGCATTGAGAAGTGGCACTTTGATTAAACAATAAATAAATCATTAGTAACGTTAGGATGGTCTCAGTAAAACGTCAAGAGCAGAATTGAGATTGAAGAGGGTGAAGTAGAGAGTTGGAGCTTGAGGGGTTAGGAAGTAGAGAGATGGATAGTTGGACGGATTAGTGCGAGGAGGACTTTTCTGAGAACAGAGTTATGGTAGCAAGCTTGAAGGAAGATGGGACAGATCCAGTAGAGAGGGAGAGATTGAGGGTAATGAGTTAGTATAAGGACAAGAGTTCAGTAGATGACACGTTAGTTCCTGATGGTGAGTATGGGATGAGTATCAGGAGAGTTGAACCACCACAAACTTGCCCCTCACATTACACCATTCTTAATTTAACCAGAGTTAACCAGAGTTCATTCTCCTCTACACACACACCATCTCATTCACTACATTGCCTTTGTCACCAAAGCAATTGCCTGAATCTCTTGGTGAGTCTCTTATTGGAAATATGCATTCTCCCTCCACCATCACCTCCCTGATTAGATATTAGGCTTAAGCCCTGCCCTGCGTGACTGACTATTCCCATGGTGACACGGCTAATATATATATTAGATGTTTAGGCTTGTTATGTTTGCCCTCCCCATATGTGCAAAATGCATCACAGTTAAAATCCGTATTTGATTTAGCATTTGAAAGAGTCGTAGACATTTTTATAGGGGTCAGCAAAGCAAACCTGCTTTCAGCAGGCTAGCATTCGATTGGCACAACAAGGCTCCACTGGGTTTATTTGTGGATCCTGCTGCTAACAGTGGAAAGATACTTTGCTGTAATACATCTTGTACCGATTTGTATGCTTGCCTGCATTGCCTATGCTTTAGTTACGTTTCCCTATCAATACGTTTAAATATGTATTTTTTCTTGTTTAGAGGTGGGACCTTTGTTATATACTGTGCGGCAAACCATACAATGAATTTCGCCTATACAAAACACACCGTCAGTGCCATAGAGAATGAAGAATACAGCAGTCAATCAACCTAGGAAGCCATGAGGCAAACCACACGCAAGCAAATGTTTACCCATTTTCTGTTAGCAGAGTTAAAAAACTATTGAGCATATATTAAACTGCATGCATATAGCAATTTACTAACAGCAACATTATTATCTTAGCTTCTTATTTCCCTTGATTTCTTTTCTTTTTATAGTACTTATTGCTGCTGGCGGTTCAGTCTGTAGGGTTGCCTGGCAGGAGATGCATTGCAGTTTGCCATAAAAACTTTATCACTCTTAACACCAAGTGTATTGCTAGCTGCAATAAAGCCCGTCTGTGAGGAGGGACATTGTGAAACCTTCAGTCCGTTCAGTTCTCACACATTGTCCCTGAACATTGTCTGCCACGTTGGTGACATGTAACATTCATGGTTCACAGCAGTAAAACCAGGCAAGTATTACGAATCAAAGCAAAAGACTTATCAGATCAACTTAATATTTAACAGTTTACAGTGTTTGTAAACATTAGGACACGTGTCACTTTTATGGATCACTGACAAGCAAAATTAGACCTTTAAACGCTTTAAAAGTATTTGGTCTTTGCCTTAGCGTACCAGCTAGGAAAAAAAGGTGGGCACCATGGGTTGTGACAACTTTTCACAAAATCAAATAAAAATTATAGTATATTTTTTCCGTCCATTATTAAAATGTCAAAAGTGCTAAGAAGAAAGCCAGGAAACACCACTCCCAGGACTCTTAGTTGCCATGTAAGCTTGTTTGAGCAGGGCCTTCCACACCTATTGTTTCTGTTTGTTATATACTACTCGTTATGCACGGTCTACCCATTGTACTGGGCTACGGAATTTGATGGCGCTATACAAAACAATAAATAATAATAATAACCTTATATGAAAAAAACAGGGATGTCAAACTCCAGGCTAAAACCCATCCAAGTTTTCCTGCTATTCTAGTTGGAGCACTGGCAGCTCAATCAAAATGGTTTGAAAGATTTAAATCAGTGCTGTGCAATATTATGGTGTTATATAAACCAATAAATAATACGTATAATAATAATAAATCAAAATTTTACAAACAGGCCAGTATTTATGTAAGCTCGTCACTTGAACTGAAATTAATGTTCAAATGAAGAATTTACAAAAACACTATTTGTGGCCCTCAAAGCCTGGTATTTCCATGTATTTTAACTCTTCCTGTCCACTAATTCTACTACCAGCCTTTGTCAATCTTTGTGGGAGTCAGTTTGTTTCCACACTTACTTTAGGTATAAATTTACAGCTCCAGATATATATCACTGTCTACACCCCTTTATGTGTTCAGCAACATCTCCTGAGCACAGTGATACCACGCATGAGTTTGTCAGGTATTTCAAATGTTGGTATTTTAACTCTTTCCATACACACATTTTTCCACCAGCCTTTGTCAGAGTTTTTTTTTAACACACATTCTACTTTAAGTATAAATTTACAGCAACATCTCCTGAGTGCAGTTATACCACCCATCCATAGGCTTGCCTGGCTATTTGGGGGCCAAAGGGCCACATTTGGAAGTTGAGTATTTTTCAGAGTTAAACTTTGACATTTGGTGATCCTGTACTTATGCCCTATTTGGGACATCTTGATCATTCAATTTACACCATCAAACCATATTTTTTTGATTCACAGGGTACTTCAAATGCTGGTATTTAAAAGCCAGAAATTTTGTGAAGATACAGCTCCAATTTTGGGGCTTGGTTATAAAATAAAATTTAATTTTTTTTTTTTTACATTTTTTTGGCATATTTTCTTTGAATGGGATGATTCCCCTTATGATGTCATGATGACATCACTGGGGTATTTTTTATTTTTACATTTTATTACATTTATATTAATTTTTGAACTTTTTTTATATCTATATATTAATGATATCTTTTACAGTTTTTCACTGATTACATTACTTTTTTTTTCACTGATTACATTACTGCTGCATGGTCAAAGAGACCCTGTGTGAATTCTTATTTTGAATGGGCTCCGCCATCTTGAAGTGGCAATTTGAAAAGCTTAGGAGCCGACCATTGATCGATTCCTAAATAGTTTTTTAACTGCTGGGCACCACCATAATTGAAAGGCATATAGCAGATAGGTGGGGCAGGGACATCCACACAAAGTTTGACACACTTTGAGAGACTTGGTCCCTGCATCATACAATGAGGGCTTTATTGTTCAGTAAGGGCCTTCTTAGCTGCTTGTGGATAGTATGCATAGTATTGCACATCACAAAATAACTCAGGTCTTGCAGATATAGATTTAAGGGACACTCCGGCCATCATATACACTTTAATACATATGATGGCTGCCTCATCCCTTCACATGTTTCATGTAGTCCATTCTGCAAATACATGGTGGGGGGGACCTGAACACATCTCCCTGCACTCACTGCCAGTCAGCTCCAGTGTAGAAGATGGCGTCATTGTTTCCTAAGGGAACATTTTCCTACCACTGGTTGACTGCTTCAAACAACCAATCAGTGGCTAGAGCAGTTGGATCATGGAGGATGAGGGCACAGCAATCTCTTCTGTGCCAGGTAAGAGTTTACATTTTTTTTATTTTCGTTGTGAATGAGTACTTTAGTATGCATTCTTCTTTAGAGAGGCCGTGTCAGTAACATTAGACTGTCCCTTTAATCATTTTTAGCCAAAGCAGCTTCCAAAGCACTGAGACGAGTTACGGGAACTTAGGACCCAGTGTTAAAAAAAGTTTTGATGTTGAAAACTTCCCTTACATTTACTAGATCAGTGATTATTTATAGGGATCAAAGTCCAGAGGAAACTAACCCTTGTTCCTCGATCCATGTGGAACTAAAGGTGACAATGGTCATTTAGCATCTGAGATACTGCGTAATGGTGACCTCACAAAAAAAGGTGGTGTGACTCCAAAAAGGTTATATCAGGTTTCACGGTATGAGGTCATTCCAAATTTCAAATTGCCTTTCTGTGAAACATGCACCTAAGAACGGGGCTGTCTGAATCCTTGAAATCTGAAGCCAGCTTTTCACTTACAGTTGATTAACCAATTTTAATAATAACGCAAATGTGGTAAATGTGTATGCCATGGATGACAAACCTGTTAATGCTGAGAACTACGCATTGAAATGTATAGACTAAAATATATTTTGAGCTACAGTTTTTTCTCACTTAGACTGCACTGTCCCTATTGCATAATAACGAGGAAAATATAACGTTACATTGCTAGCAAATTGAATTGTAGTACCTACTTTACAATGTCATGTTTGCTCTACCAATTCAGTACATCCTTTCTGTGACCGCCCCAACACTTGATTTAAAGAACCTTATTGCAATATACATACAGTATGTGCAATTATTTTAAAAAAAGCAAATAAAATTATTTTGGTAAAGGTAAACCATTTTTTTAAATTTCAGTTATTTACCACGGGCCAATATTAATTGTGAATGACATTCTTGCTTTATTCTCTAAGCCCTTTGTAGAAACAACTCAGGGGCTGTACATCTTACTGTTCATACGGTTGAGTTTAGTGAAATTTGTCTTTAGTTTAGGGCAAATTTAGGAGCAACCTAGGTCTCACATTTCAAGTGTCTGCAGAAATATTGCTGGAAAGGAACTCCACAGCTTGAGAACAAGTAAAAATGGCTACCAAATTGTGAATTTGCAAGCACTTCATCTCAGAGGAGTTTATTTTAGGCTAAAGCTATTAGGTCACCAAGTAATATGGTTAATGAATTGCAAACCCCTATTTAATTTATGGAAAGTAATGGCGTCATCTATAAAATGAGGCTGAAACTATTGTTACGGTTACACTATTAGTAATTTCTCTATTTTCCATCCACCCATGAATTGAGCGGCTTCAAAGATGTCTCAAACGGCACATGGGGCACAATGACCAGTTTTGAAAAAAAAAGAGTAGCAATATCCTATGTATTGGATCTCGGTACCCCATTTGGGTATATCTGCTAAAGTCGGCTTCCTCCGCTACTCCGACCACTGAACCTCTCACTTAACCTCCCACACTACCACCAGCCGAGACTAGTGCTTGTGGGTAAAATCATGTATTTAAAACAGTACAAGGGGGTAATTTACAGGTAATAGTAACAGCCAAACACACATAGTTCTCCATCAGGCCCTCCTTTGCACACGGTTCAGTATTTGCACTCAGCACACCTCAGGTCACTATAGTCTTTGGGGAAGATGGTAAAGACTGGTGGTTCCCTTACTTCTGGGTGAAACCGGCTGGATATCAGAGTTCTCTGTCCTGTAACGGAGGTTTTGCCTTTTGTCCTCATTATCTAAGTTTCGTATGAACTCCCAAAATTGGTAGTTTCTTTAAAAATAAAGTTCAGATGAATCTTAATGCACAAGTCTAGTAGACAGACTATGCATGAGGACTTAAACTGGCATTAGTTTTGCTCTTGTTCTATGCTACAAACCACACATTGCTCTTTTATCCATTAGGTTACTCTTAATGTAACCAGGGAGATAATAAAATACAAAACCATACTAACCTCTTCCACACCCTAGCAGCCATAACCAGCTATATAGTTCAGTAATCATGGAAATGTTGTGCTTTTGAGTGGGACCTTTTGGTTTTCTTATCGAATGACTGTATACAATTTGTAAGATCAATGTGTGAGTCATTTCATTCATGACAGGAGAGATATGTCAGCCACTGGGTTTACTCATATCCCATGTGTGAAATGAGTCCCATTTGGTAGGAGGTGTCAACATAATGGATTTGTGTGAAGCGCAAAGTACTTGTGGTAGGTTTTTTTGTTTTATTACTTTCATGACCTTAACGACTTGAACTTCATTGCCATTTTTACCATAATTTCCATTTGAAGTAGGAGTGGCACAAGGTGTTGGGGCACCGATTTGAATTTATTAAAATTATTAATTTTTACATTCTTGATTGGAACTGTCTCTTAGGATCAGATGGTACACATTATTATGTCAGGAGCATGACATGACTGGGGTCTGTATAGTTATTTATTAACTTTGATTTTTTTATATTTTTCAAGTTTTTTTAAAAAAAATCCTTTTATTTTCTTCTGTTGCTTTGATCCTCCTGCATCTGAGCCCAGTAACAATGATCACAGTACTTGTGATCAGCCTGCAGAGGGTACTGATCAAAGTCCCCATGTGAGTCTGGATAGAATTTTTCATTATGTGATGTATATTTTATGGACTTACTGATTTTTTGAGTTCTGCATCTTATGGAATCAAGTTTTTTTGAGAGAACACTGCTGTACAAGATGCACTGTATATACCGCTTTATAAATATTAAAATGTTACTAAGGCGGATGGGGGCTTTTAAGAACATTACTGTATTTGCTTGATTATAGAATGACCCTCAAAATTTGAATATTGATTTAGAAGAAAAGAAAAAGCCTGAATATAAGACTACCTTATATGAAAAAAGTTTTATTAGTAAATTTTAATTTGCATGTAAACAATTTTTCATATTTAATAAAAACTATGATTGATAAAAATATATATTTTTTTATTTCCTTTTTTTGCCAACCTACCCTCAGTTATGCACATCTGCCCCACGGCTTGCTACTCTGCCCCCCCAGATATGCCTTACACTCCCTATATGCCACTCTGCACCCCCAGATATGCCTTATTCCTCCTATTTGCCAATCTGCCCCCCTGATATGCTTTATACCCCCTAAATGCCCCCCAACTTACCGTTACATTCCTATACTTGTCCCCCGTGCTCCAGACTCCCTATTTTCTAGTAGGGGCAGCCGGTGGACATCTGTGCGAATTGCGCAGACAACCTCCGCTGCTATCCAACGTTTCCGCCGAGGTTTCTATGACTGAGCACCGGAAGGTCATGTCACGCCGTCGCTCCATCATAGAAGCCCCGGCAGAAGTGCCGGCAGCGGAGGTTGTCTGCGTGCATCGTACTGCTGAAGGTCCAACAGACACTGCAACCTGCACTGCAGCCTTCTGAAGTCCCTTTTCCTATCACTGGCCTGCTGTCTATCCTTCAGTAAAAGGAATCAGCGAAGTTTGACCTTGGTGTACTACCACCACTGAGCTACAGTGGGAAAGCGACGTTTTTCAGCTGTTATTTACATATAGTGTATACTATGCGCAGTTCCTTCACAATCTCTTGTCTCTGCACTAGTGCAATGTTTAACTTCCAGAAACCCAGGCCAGGCAATAATCCTATTTATAGAAGTCAAAAGGCCCTGTGCTAAAAGAAATAGGAGGGGACTATAGAACACTGCCTATGATTCAATGACAATGATGTGAACATAAAGTCTTCCCAGAAGCGTACGTAATTGAGCCCATACTGTTCCCAGGGGCACTTCTATGATCATCTCTATTAGAAGCTTGTAAGTTTCGTCCAGCTTATCTATACTAACACATGAGCTACATCCTCCTACCTCAATTGGCAGTTAAAACCCCCTTAAAGCGCTTTGGTGGTTGTCAACTGGGGACTCAGGGTGTGAAAGAGTTCCAGATATTGCTTCCCATACAGGGAGGCATACATGGAGATAAGCCACAAAGGCTCATTAATGATCAGAAGATGACTGCAGGTCTAGCTCCCTGACAGAATCAACTGTGACATTGCTTCTCCTGGATCAGGAAGGCAAACTCTGCAGCCTGCTCTTTTTAGTTACAAACCAAACAGATGAGCCATGGAACCACTCCCTGCTAAGGTGCTGGTATGACTGGAAAAAATGGTACACCGTCTTCTAAAATCTATCGCTTACACAAAGCATGTTAACCATAATGAAAGTACTAAAGGTTAAGACCCACTGGGCAGAAGCTTAAACTTCATCTATTGTATGTCTGAAGTGCTCTTCCTCCACCTCCTCCACCTCCATCCTCCAGGATTTCGAGGGATTCAGGATGCCTTGCTCCAAATGCTTGTCAAGGAAATGGTTTGGCCTACCGACATCCAGGTGGTTGAAGTTGAGGGCTTTGGTCTCTGTTGCCGGCTCATCGGATAGTCAGTTCCTCAACCATTTTCTATGTCGTTGGAACCTGGAGGGAGTAGGGAAGAAGTTGGGGCCTCTTTTCTGATGGGAGCCATTGTGTGGGTATTTGTCATGTCTGTCATGCTTTTCCCTGCTTTGCGTCCTTTTTTGCCTACTCCTTTCAGCTGTTGTTTCAGAGGAGTGCCTGCAGCAGACGGAAGAGAGAAAAGTGGTCTAGGTAGAAAGGGGGTGCAGTGGCTTTTTGAGAGGTTAGTGCCACTACAGGAATTGGGGGAAGTTAAAGAGGGTCCTGGCGAGCTAGTGTTACTTTGGTAGCAGGAGTGGTTGCTGCTGACTTACCCTTCTTAGCCTTACTTACCCTTCTTGGTTGTTGGGACGGCAACAACTTTCACTTGCAGGGCTGAAGTTTTTGCTGCCACCATCAGAAGTTTTGGGCCCCTTACGAATGGTCTGGGTACACCATTAGGACTCCCCATTCTACTCATGTTTTTTGGTGGCACAGATGTCATACACAAACCATTTGTGATGCAAAGATGGCACAGGCAAGCCATTTGGGATGCAAGGATGGCGCAGACAAGCCATTTGGGCACAAAGATGGCACAGACAAGCCATTTGGGGACAAAGGCGTCGCTGGAGTTTACACACAGTCGTATATTTATATATACACTAGCTGGCCACTTTATTAGGTAACCTGTTCAATTGCTTGTTAACACAAGTAGCAAATCAGCCAATCACATGGCAGCAACTCAATGCATTTAGGCATCTAGACGTGGTCAAGACAACTTGCTGAAATTCAAACCGAGCATCAGAATGTGGAAGAAAGGGGATTTAAGTGACTTTGAACATGGCATGGTTGTTGCTGCCAAATGGGCTGGTCTGAGTATTACAGAAACTGTTGAAGAACATTGCCTTGTCTGATGAGTCTCGATTTCTGCTGCAACATTCGGATGGCAGGTGTCAGACTTTGGCATAAACAACATGAAAGCGTGGATCTATCGTGCCTTGTGTCAACGGTACAGGCTGGTGGTGGTGGTGTAATGGTGTGGGGGAAACGGAAGATTTGCATCATGGATTTGCAGCCAACAAATCTGCAGCAACTGCCTGATGCCATCATGTCCATATGGACCAAAATCTCTGAGGAATTTTTCCAGCACCTTGTAGAAAGTATGCCACAAAGAATGAAGGCGGTTCTGATGGCAAAAGGGGGTCCAACCCAGTACTAGCACGGTGTACCTAATAAATTGGCCAGTGAGTGTATGTATCACATACACAATGATTCACATATGCACACACTTATCATAAAGCCTTGAGAACCAGGTTGATTTCAGATGTAATAATATACAGTCATTACCAAACATGAGCAGTCTCAGACAATTAACCCACTCCATTACCAGAGATGAGCAGTCTCTTATAGTAGGTTTCTTACCTGATACTGGCTGCAGTGTACACTGAGCTCTGTGTGGAAGAACTCTCAGCCAATCAGGAAAGTTGAGCAGTCACTCTTAATTGGCTGAGATCGCCTTTACCCTAGTGACGGCTTCTCCTCCAGGCCCCTCTAATTAGTAGTCCAGAGCTGTTGGTGAGATAAGATATCTCCCTTATAACTGCCCTATTAACCAGTGGCACCAGAGGTCCTGTTTACCCAAGAGGGGATGTACCCCCAATTTTGCACCAGGGAGACTACCCCCCTTTGATACGTTTGAGATGTCTCAGTTTATTCTTCCTACTAAAGCTATCACATTTTGACCACTAGGTGCTGTTCAAATAATATGTAACCCGGCTTTGATATGATAAAATTAAACTCTTTTGGTAACATGCATTATTAATGTTTGCAGACAGCAGCTAAATAGCTTATGCTATTTGACAAGAGTCCAAGGTTGAACAAATACAGGACTCTCTTTTTTTCATTTGGGACTCTTTTCTGTGGCACAGACTGTTTGGGTTGGCCTTTATCTTGGTAATAATTAACTGTCTGGAGTGCTATTTCCTAACATACAATCCTCTTATGCCTGTGTCGCTTAACTCTTTCACATGCTTTCACAGTGGATAGAATTTTAGCAAAAGGCAACATTTAACATTGGTGTGATTAGTGTATCCTGAATGCACATTATCTATTGATTTGGTATGGCAAAAGAATAATGATCCCATTTTAATTTTGTGAAATTGAATTTGAATGCAGTATGTATTCAATTACTACATCGGTGGTCTTCAGGGCTGGGCTGGGAATAAAAAGCAGCCCTGGAAATATTTGGACACCAGCCCCATGTATTGTATTGCGTAGTCGAGCTCTTGTGACCACACGCCACACCCCTTACACACACCTATCTGAGCCACGCTATTTGCCATGCAAATCGCTATAAATCATTATTTTTAAAACTGTATTTAATTGTTCCTTTATGATAACAGAATACCACATTATTGTTAAAATCCCAGTAACCAAAAGTGTTAAAAGGTCCAAATACGTACCTGGCAATGGACAGAATCTTCCTCACCATCCATGTGTGCTGGATAAAGATGACATCAGAGCTAGGCAGATGTATGCGATAGAATCTTATGTGATGGGATTGGGAGTACTCAGTACACTAAAAAAAGTCATGATACACCTGAAGCCAAAATTTAGCACCACTAATCCTTTTCAATAAAATATGCAGATTGAAATAGAGAGCATAACACAAAACCTTTACTTTTCCTCTCACTGATGTCTGGGCCTAGAACATTTTGTCCTCTGAAGTGACTACAAATTCAGGAAGGCGTTTTATCTCTGGTTAAGCAAAAATTAAATAGTTCTCTTTATTCCTACAGTAAGTAAAGTGCAAGGAAACAGATAAACAAATACACACACCAGGACAGGCCCTGCCAGGACAGGAACAGGCTCTGCTACACTGAAGCCAAACACCACACACCAGGACAGGCTCACACCGACAACCCCCCAAGGACAGACCTGCCCACACCGACACGCCAACACACACACACAAGACAAGCTCTGCAACACAAACACCCCAAACACACAGACCACAAGGATCAGGCTCTGCTGCGATCATTCAAAGCACAACACACACCACACACACCCCAAACACACACACCAGGACAGGCTCTGCTACATCGACACACACACACACCAGGACAGGCTCTGCCACACTGAAGCATAAAAAATGTATTTTCAACACTGGTTTGTCATTAACTGCCCCTTTTGTATTTTTGCCCCCTTGTGTATTGATGCCCTAGCCAGGCCCCCTTTACTATTGAATAATATTTCACCCCTACAACCTTGTGTATTTCCCCCCCTTTGTGCATCTATGCCCCCACACCCTTGTGTATTGATTTATGTGATGTCCCAGCTAACCCCCTCCCTTGTTTATTGATGCCCTTGCCCCTTTTGTATTGGTTAATGTAATGCCCAACCACCCTCTTGTCGATTGATGCCCCCACTGCCATGTGTATTACACCCAGCCACACACACACCTGTTTATATTTATTTTGTAATGCCATAACCCCTCCTCCCTTGAATATGGGTCTGCTTTCCTATAACCGCTAACTATTTTTTTGGTAATACTTACATTTTTGTTTTTTCTTTTTTCCTTCTCTCCTCCTATGGGATGACCCTCTCCTTGCCACGAAGAACACCTTCTGTGAGCCCGCATCCCTTGAACTTCACGGTTCAATGCGGCTGTCTGGCCGTGAAGTTCAAAGCAGCCGTCATGCGGCTGTAAGACCTCCTCCGCCGGCCGCCTAATGAAGTTAAGGCGGAGGTGGTCTTACACTTGTTTCCTGGTAGGCCGGTCTGACCCTCGTAGAAGTCAGAGGCTGGAGTAGACAGGGCTAGAGGCGTGAGTGGGCAGGGTCAAAGGCATGGCAATCTGCCCACCTTACCCAAAGAGCCACTTTGTGGGATCTGCGATCAATGTCTGTAGAGAAACAGCACAACCCTCCATCATATCTCACTGGCCTGTACTTGAACACACAAAAGGGGCATCATACAAGCCAGTCATTTTTTTTATTGTGCATCTGAGAGACACAACCTGGCATAAGAAACACATTGTACTCACACTCCAGAAGTATCTCACTTCCACGTGACACTTCTAAGCTCTTCAGGTATTGGTTTTGCCTCCAGGACACTTTTATACAGTGTGTTCTCCATGGTAAGATCATTCCTCTGGAGAAACATCTGACAAAAATTTTGTAACTTTAAATCATTTATTTGTTGGCCTAATAAAAGGTATCAATGTCCAACTATACGCAGTTTAGTACCCTAGATAACCTAATGTAATAGTGTTTACAGATTAAAATAAACAATTGCATGATTATTCCTCCCCAACATGTGTCCCTTATTCTTTAGTTACCCCTTTTGATTGGTTCAGACTTCACAAGGGTGTTAGGGAAAACGAGATAACAGAAAATGCATTACATATGCTTGTTTGGCCACACCACAGTGAACACATAATATGTAACATTTTAAACTAATCTTCTGGAGACAAGGTGAGCAATATTGGTGGATGGAAAGCTCCACAAATGAGTAATTAAAATATGAAGTGTGAACTGGAAGACGAATCAGAACTTGAATAAGGCAGAGATACATTTGGGATGAAAAATGAAAGATGTAGAATGTTGGCAAAGGTTCTGACTGTGATGATGGCAAAGAATTGTGGTCAGACATGATTGAATGATTCAGTGTCTGGCGATACACTGGAATGCACAGTTATGAAGTTGAATATAACAACTGCAAGAATTATGGGCAAGTTACTATTGCACAGTATCTGTTGTGGGGCTTTGCTGGTAATTCCACATCCTGGAGATGTTAGTGTTGTAGTCATCAATGGTGGTTCACCAGAATAAGGAAAACCTTCACATTTCTCTCTAGATCAGCTGCGCGTGTGTGGCAGGCCGGAATTTGTCGGATCAGCAAGCTGTGGGCCTGACCCACAAATACTAGCGCAAAGAGAGGTTGCACAGAACCTGACATAAACCTGTAGATTTTAAACTGAACAAAAAGGGCTTTATTGTCCTGCTGGTAAAATGAGGTTAGTAATTCTACTTTTATCTGCTAACACAGGTCACTTGGGGCTTTAAATTGTTTTGCAACCTTAAGTCACTTGAGGGAGATCTTGTGTACCTTTCTTCAGCTTGTGAGTTTGGCAAGGGAGCAGAGATCCTTGAATGTATTGTTGGTTTCACATAATCACATCGCCTCCCATTTTTGCCATGGGCATTATTTATCTATTAAACATAAGCTACTTAGCTGTAAATCTGCGCTTTAACATGTGTCGCTTTGCAAGTCCATCTGTCTTTAAACCTTTGCCTTGTCCATATCCAGAAGGCAGGTTCTGCCAGCCCTTTGGTTCTTCTAGTGTTTTGCAAAAGATTCTGACCACAATGTGAGGTATACTACCTATAATTACTTGACATGCTGTGCCCTGTAGATCTGCATAATTTCTCAGTATACGCTTACCGGATCATATTCACCTTTGAGCTTTGTGTGCTATGAGGCAATTTAGAGTGATTCTCACAGCTTTGCCTGTTCTAGCTTGCATATTCAGTAATGTGAGGCACAAGATGAATATTTTAATGCACACCCTTACAATGTTATTCTGTTGCAGACGGGACTTTCCTGCGTTCTGTTTAACTGTATCTTTTATTAAAAAAAGCATTTCTTATTCAGTGTTCTTGTTTTAAAGTGTATTTTCCAAAGCAAGAGTTAAGGAGAGTTATAAAATTACTTTCCCTACATAATGCATTGTTCAGGAAATCTCACTGATTTAAATACACTTTACAAAGAGCTATCCAGGTTATTCTTAGAGCGAGAACTCACTGGGTAGCCCCTTTTAATGTAAAGTGTAGTAAGGTAGATGAAACAACTCGACTGACGATGCCCTCGCTAGTGAATAAACCCCAACTAGGCACATAAGCATAGGATGAGAGAGGATGTCACCGCAAGCACCACCATATTGCCCTGTATTCAAGTGCGGGCAAAATAATGGTGCTTTTGGTGACGCCTTTTCCCCAGATTGGTTCCTACTATGTTATGTCAATGGAGATGCGGAAGAAGAAATCAGATTGAAGATAGAAGATAAAGAAGAATAAAATGAGGAAGTGGTCTGCAGAAGTGGAAGTGTTTGGCAGATAAGGTAGAGATAAACATAAAGATAAACATTTAGAGAGTATGAGAGAGAGAGAGTGAATGAGAGAATGGGTGAGAGTGTGAGACAGTGTGAGTGAATGTGCGCTTTTGAGATTGCTTTTGTGGCTTTGTACAGATCACAAAATTTGGGAAATATGCATTTCATACGAATTCGAATACAGATGTCTACTGGCCAGAATTAGGCTTGGCTTCTTAAGTACTTTTGCGGCATTGCTTACCTTAACTTTGTTTAAATGCTCAACTACTTTTTCCTGCATCAACCAATTCTATGTTTGTTGCAAGCAAATTTTCTGCTTTTTTCCATTTACATACTATTTTGGGGGATTAGTTGTACTCTCCGTAGCAATCCGTTTGCTTATTTTCCAATGTTGACTTTTTTTGCAGGATTTGTTGGCATGATGGGGGAGGCCTCCAGTAGGCCCCACGTGGCAGTGGCCTATGACGTCCCGCAGATCGTTCTTAATTTTTCAAATGAAACCATGTAATAATGGTCACTATTTCTGTTACTTGGATGTTTGAGATAAGATCCTCATTGTCAGTTATTACCTGTCGTAGACCTTGAACCCGAGGTCAGAACTTACCTGGCCCCTCAGGTCGCACGCAGGAGCCCTCTCTTCAATGCCTCCTGGCAGATAGTCTCCACACTGAATCCTGAAGCAGCAGACATATGCAATCCGCCTTCCAAGATGGCCGACGCATGCGTCCCACCATGTGTTCCACAGCACAAAATGGCGGACATATGCGTTCCACCATCTAATATGGTGGACGCAAATACACAAAGAAAATACAAACACCTGAGAAAGATACACTCTCTCTGACATCACCGTATCCAGGAATCTCTTTCTCCAATTATATTCCAAATGCTGCTGCTCCACCCTTCGTTTCCCTGGCAACGGAAGCGGGACGGGGAGATCAGGAAGCATAAAAACCCACGACACCATGCCTTCAGTGCTAAGTTATTCTGAGCCTTTATGCAGAAGATATCCCAGAGTTAATATTCCTGTTTTTGTTCCAGTCGCGGTTCCTGCTCCCTTCATCTTCTACCAGACCTCCCAGTTACCAGACCACGGCTCTCCTGCCGCGACCTCGGAACTGCTCCTGACTACACCTTGCCTACTCCTTCTGTTTAGATGTTGCGGGCCTTTATCTTCTGTACCTTTATCTGGTCCTTGTCATTGGGTTCCCTATCCAAACACCACGAGGTACTACCTCCAAGCCTGACATTACCAGATCCAAACAGGCATCCATTCTGGTGACATAAATTTGTCATTTAACAGGTTCAAAAACATGCTGCTCTTAGTGGAACTAGTTGTTCCACAATTTCAATCTATATCTGGATAATGAAAATCTCCTGTAATTAAAAAGTCATCCAGATCTGCAGCCTTTTCAATTTGCCATAAAACCTGACCCTCCCCATCAATTTTAAGGTTTGGCGGCTTGTAGCATACACCTACAAGTAATGTGCGACTCTTTTTAATGTCCCATAGGTTCTCCATATAAATTATCACCAACATTTTCCTTAATACTGGGCTTTAATTTAGGATTCACATATAAACAAATCCCTCCCCCTTGTACTCTCTAGGATTACAAAATTGCTTTTGCAACATAAATTCACAGAAAGCATTCCATGCGCCATCTTGTAATCAATCCAATATACATCAAGGGCAGATCCAGAGTCTGACGTTGGGAAGGGCACTCACACTAACACACATCCAGAGAGCCCGGTCTGATGAATCACGTTTTCTTTTACATCGAATAGATGGCCGGTTGTTTGTGTGTTGCTTACCTTGTGAACACATGGCACCAGGATGCATCGATGCAACTTGCAACTTACAGGCCTTAAAGGATCTGCTGCAAACATCTTAGTACCAAAATACCACAGCACACCTTCAGAGGTCTAACATTAACAAACTTATGACAAATTAATACATTTCATCATATTATATTTGATCAAGTTGTTCAAAGGGAAGTAGGGAAAAAAGTAAAGGAGGAGGAACAAACAAAAGGGGGGAAGAGGCCCATCAGTGCCTGAATGAATAGTTCAAATCTCATACATGTTTTATACACTGTGGTTGTCTTGTTGCCAATCTAAAAATCCCCCCTTATTTAGAAAATTCTTCTTGTTACCCCTTCTGTTTTTTTTCAATAATCTGAAAATGTTTGTTATCTGTAGATGTTATTTCATTGGTAGTAAGGCCATTAAGATGTTCCTTCATACTTTAATCAGCAGTCTTATAGTTTGCCTTACATATTGTATTTTACATTTTTCATACTGAATGATATACTAAACCTTTGTACATTCCTAATGTTTTCAGCCATTTTCTCCTTGTAAACATTGTTTACTTTTATCTTGAAATAGGCTTGGAGATAGCCATGACTGCTAGATTTTGGCTTTCCATATATCCCCTTAGATAGAATTTTCTCATATCTGGGGTCTGATTTGAGGATTACAGTTTCCTTATACTTTTAATTATCTGGTTATCCTGTTGGCTGTATATGTACTTAAAACTAACCTTATCTTTATCGTGATCGCTTCTAAACGTTTTTTTTTTTCTGCTAATACATCTTCCTGTTGTTTGTTGCTTGCAATTTCATAACTTTTTTTTTCTGAAGAAGTCTCTGCTTTAACCCCACTTTCAAATGTAATTATTGCAAAACAATTTCTTTGTAAAGGTAGGAATTCTCCTATTGGAACCTCTTGAAAAGTATGGTTTGGGTGACAGCTGGTTCCAAAAAGAAGGGTGTTACCAGCTGTTGCCTTCCTATAATTTTCAGAGAGGGAGGGGTAGATGGTGGACAAAGTTAACCTCATTTTTATGTAAATTTACCAGCAGTTTATCTCCCTCTGTTCATGCTCTCACATGGGAAGATCAGCTTTGAATGGAACTCTGGTGATGCTTGTGCCCTACGCAGCTGCCACTTTGTCCTCACCCATAAAGACACAGGACATGAGAGCTAAACCTGGAATGGTTCCTCCAGAAAACAAAGCCTAAGGCTGATATGAACGCTCTTAGCTTTTAGTACTAAAATATGAACCTTAATTTTAGTGGTATGGTAATAAATTGCCGGCTCTGGTGCTGGCTCCCGAGAGAGTTTTAGGGGGTCTTCTCTCTTGTACATGCTCACTAAGCACTCCTACCGATTTAAGAGTGGTGCAAAAAATGGGCCACAATGGGGGTGGTGCGGTGCAGTTTCTCCTTCACTTAAGCTCCTTTATTTTTTCCCCTACAGGGTTTAAAATAATTGAAAAAGGATTTAATATTTAACTGCATAAAATGTCCCCAGATTCTGAGAAGACATCTGATCATTTTACTCCAGCATGGACTGGAAAATAATATCTGAATGATGGATGGGCCGATTCAAGGCCTCATTGCTGTAATTTATATTTATGAATGAAAAAAAAATCACATTTCACTATTTACAAAATTACTGTGAAAAAACACACATTCTCTATATAGGATCCTTCCAACTAATTAGAAATCTGTTCAATTTTAATTGTAAGTTAAGGAATTTGTCATATACTAACAAGCTCAGAAAGTGTACAGTGACGTCTTGACACATATTTGCTACGGAGGCGCACAGGAAAAGTGGCTGGACTGTGAGATTCATGTAAGCCTAGCAGACTTCTGCATGAGGAATACTACCTGACACACCCTGGGAGGTACACTAAGCACTACCGGAAATCAGACAGCCAAACCACAAGATCTTTTATATCTTAAGGGCATATTATTTATGTCATTTGGGCCCTTATTAAGATGCATCTGACATTAACCGATTCATTACCCAAGTGAATGACATTACACAAAAAACTCAGCAATATCAAAATGACTATTGTGGTATGGGTGAATTTCTGAGCTCACTTTATACCGTATCAAGACTTCACTGCAGGGGCTTACAATATAATATATGTGCGTTGTGTAGGTTGTGTTGACAACATGTACATGCAGTTGCCTTGGAAGACAGCTTTGTGACTCTTTTCATATGAATTATTATTTGTGTAAATGGATGACTGTCCTATCAGCCACTATTTTCTAGGTTGAGTAGTCTGCTCACGACAGTTCTGGTGGACCACAAAGCTGTTGCAGAGAGACAAATGCACACATGGATTGTATTATGCCATGTCAGTCTGCTTTGAGGGCATTCTTGTAATAGGTGCCAACATCTTCTGGTGGGATCAATAGCTTTAATTGCTGACTTCATTAGCATTGCTATAAAGTATCAACTTGGTGAGGTGTGTGAGCTGGAAAAATATATTAAAAATATCACATGACTGGCAGTAATAGCATACCTCCAGGTCTGCAGATAAAAGAAGGGTGATTGGAGGAAAAAAAAACAAGATAAAACCAAGTTTTTGTTAAAGTTATCCTATGGGGTAACTTTAATCCTAGACACCCACTTTAAGTAGCTGGGTGCCTAGTACTACTACACTGCCTAGGATCCTATGTATTTATAAAGCAAATGTGGCAGTATTTACAAAGTTGTTGTTCATAGACATAAAGTGCCAGCAGACTATCAAGGAAAGGGTTACCACGATGCATGTGGGTGTGTGATTTGACTGTACGCTGAATCCTATTAAGTTCTACCTGTCTATTGTGCAGAAGGCATGCTGTGTCTACGATCTGGTATGTGATGAGTAACCATGTTTGGGTGTGTGCGTCTGATGAGGATACTGACACACTCCCTTATCACATATATACTCAAGAAACTTGTAGGTGAGCCGGGGTTTAAATAGGAAGCCCTGGGAGGAACATTTCAGTAGGGATTTCAGGTGGAGGAGGAAGCAGGTTCCGAATACTGCATATCAGGAAGAAGTGAAAGTCCAGGTGAGTCTTACTACAATCCATCAGTACAGTAACTCATTTCATTTCAGTGCCCTAAGGTCAAGGTTTTATACACAAAGGATTTCCTGAGTGTTTGCACAAAGAAAACGGTTGTCGAAGAGGGAGTTCCTGTACAACAATAGAGAGTCTAAACCAGACATGCAGAGACCCTTTCATGTACTGTAATTAAAAGAAACATTTTGGTTTGAAAAATGGAGTCTATGAGCAGTTAGCATTGCCTCGATGTGATTCTGTCAACTTTTTCTGTGCCAGAATTGTTTGCAGAGGAGGCAAAAAAATCGTCAGGAAGATGTCTTCAGGATAGTCTATGGGAACATTTCTATAAAGGAGTACCCTACAAATATCTATGGAGAATAGTTCTTGTGTGCAATAATGGCATTTTTCATGTTTTTCTAAACTGGCAACCACCGTGAATCATTTAGGGACACCGGTCTCCTGTGAACAGGTCATGGCCATAGAAGGAAAGTTTTGTTACGTTGTATCAGCAAAACACTATTTCAGTCCTTTAACTGCTGTTCAAACAGAACTCCTACCATTCGCAAACATGGTGAGAACGATGGAACTCGGAAAACAACAATCTCTAGTGCTTCTGTGATTGGACCACCATACAGCGAATATATGTTCTTTCAGACTGTAGTTTTAACTTGAATTTAATAAACATACTAATAGCAGAGATTTTCACAACCCTAAATGTGTGTGGTAGCAATAATAGTAATTTGGAATTGATATAATGTCTTTATGGAAAGATACATTTCCTAAGGAGCCATGAATGTTTTGTAAATACGTGTATGTTTCTGTCCATCGCTGTACAGGTGTGAAGAGTTCAGACCCTTGGATGATGTGGCTGTACGTTATACTTCTGGGTAAGGATTGTGTTTCATTACTTAACAGCGGGTTATTATTTCTGTACTAGCAGGTATAAGACTTTCTCCAGTGTTCACAATTTGCATTGTTGTATCACACAGTATCAGGCTACATCATGTTTCTCAATCCCAGTAACAAATGAAGGATCATTGTTGCTGTAATCTGAGTTACCCTGAAAAGTTTTGGATATGCATAGTAAATAAACACTACCATTTTTCAAAATATATGTATTACAGACATACTACATATGATATACCGTATATGTTTTAATACATTCTGAAAATAGTAAATACATTTCTGAACAAAATTCAATTAATAAAAGTCATTAGAATCCCTAGTCTGGGATTCATATAACTATTCAAAGCCCATAAAGCAAACCAGGTGCCAGCAAAAAATGCTGAAAGACTATTAACACAGTGTTAAATGTTATTTATTTCATATTGATGACATTATCAACATCACCTTTTTTATTTTCCTATGTTTAGTATTAGTGTGGTTGTTATGTCACAACTTTGAATGCCATTGTATAAATGGTACACAATGGTTACGTTTTGGTTACATTGGAAACCACTTTTCGAAATCATATTACTGATGTATCTGTGCGGGAACAGCTCAGACTTTCTTGTAGGACAAAAGGGCTAGGCCTTCATAATGCAAAGTGCATTATTCACACAGGTCTCTTGGACTTTGACCAGCACCTTATGCCTTGAAAATACATAATATATCTCAAACACCAAAATATAACCACCTGCTGTCTTCTTCATAGTTTTGCCAGGCCTGCTGAATGCACAGAACCACTGTTTTCATGGCGCGTGCTACCCTGCAGTGGGAGACCTTCTTATTGGAAGAACAAACTATTTGAAAGTCTCATCTACTTGTGGGCTTGTGAAACCAGAGACCTACTGCACCCCATATGGAGAGGTAGCTACAGAACAGCTTTTCATTACACATAATCCCAAATTTTGATGCTTGATATAATATAGTTTGTTTTAATTCAGGGATGTTACCAATGTTTAATGAGTGATGAATTCACATATTTGTCTTATATTACGGATTGAATCCACAAAGCGGCGCTTGAACAGTTGGGACCAAAACTCACAAGTGGACTAAATGAAAACAGAAAACAAACATAAAATCAATCCTTTACTTAAATATCTTAAATCATAAAGACAGGATACAATGGCACAGCACCCTCACAGCCAAATTACAAGATATATTGCACATAATTTGAGGTGTGCAGATAAGCACACAATCTAAACGGAGCTGGAGATGTTATCGTGATTCAAAAGACTTTATAAAGTGCTTTATGAAAAGTGCTTCTCAAATTGCTTTAGTTTTCCAAGGTGCATCCTATATACCACATGTGAAAATGTTAATTGAGTCCACATACAAATGCCTGAAGCTTTAGAGCTTTAGGGTCATTTCTTAACATATATATAGAAATAAAAATGAATAAACATAACCGTAAAAAATATATGTCACAATAAAAAAAAAGTCTATGCGGCTTCTTCAGGAGGAAAAAAACATTCATAGTTTTATCCCCAATGTTGTATATTTCCAAATACATCAATACCATATCCAGCATGGCCAACGTATAACTTTCTTGTGTAGTTTTCAATGTAGTGGATGAGTAGTTTTGCTTCCACACGTCATCACACAATCCAATTCAGTCCATGCATAACTTCCGTGTTATAAGTTTCAATACATTGGACATGTAGCCTTTGTTCCAACCTTGAGCATACGGAATTCTGCATGGGACAGAATAAATGTAAAGAAACCCAGTAGCGGGCCATATACCAACATTCATACAGGCAGACGGGGGGGGGGGGGGTCATCGGTCCTACTCAAGTTAAAAAAAACATGTATAGCAACTCAATATATATGATATCATGTGTAAAAATGATATCAATGCTTTATGTAAAGAAATTGTGTAAATGCAGCCCTTTGGTGGATTCATATCAATATCGAACATTGGAAGAATGTTTCATCTTTGGTTGCTGCTTTGCATTTGGTTTGGGAAGTATTTATAATTGTATTACTTGGTGGCG
>VKOC01000002.1:12051653-12064437 GCA_009364415.1 Spea multiplicata
CACACACCGGGACAGGCTCTGTCACACCGACAGCCAAACACACACCAGGACAGGCTCTGCCACACTGAAGCATAAAAAAATGTATTTTCTACACTGCTTTGTCATTAACTGCCCCTTTTGTATTTTTGCCCCCTTGTGTATTGATGCCCCAGATGCCCCAGCCAGGCCCCTTTACTATTGAATAATATTTCACCCCCACAACCTTGTGATTTATGTGATGTCCCAGCTAACCCCCTCCCTTGTTTATTGATGCCCCCGCCCCTTTTGTATTGGTTAATGTAATGCCCTCTTGTCTATTGATGCCCCCACTGCCATGTGTATTACCCCCAGCCACACACACCCCTGTTTATATTTATTTTGTAATGCCATAACCCCTTCCTCCCTTGAATATGGGTCTGCTTTCCTATAACCCCTAACAATTTTTTTGGTAATACTTACATTTTTGTTTTTTCTTTTTTCCTGCTCTCCTCCTATAGGATGACCCTCTCCTTGCCACAAAGAACACCTTCTGTGAGCCCGCCCCCTTGAACGTCACGAGTTCAAAGCGGCCGTTTGGCCGTGAAGTTCAAAGCAGCCGTCATGCGGCTGTAAGACCTCCTCCGCCGGCCGCCTAATGAAGTTAAGGGGGAGGTGGTCTTACACCGGTTTCCCGGTGGGCCGGTCTGACCCTGGTAGAAGTCAGAGGCTGGAGTAGACAGGGCTAGAGGCATGAGTGGGCAGGGTCAGAGGCATGGCAATCTGCCCACCTTACCCAAAGAGCCACTTTGTGGGATCTGCGATCAAGGTCTGTAGAGAAACAGCACAACCCTCCATTCATCTTATCTCACTGGCCTGTACTTGAACACACAAAAGGGGCATCACACAAGCCAGTCATTTTTTTTATTGTGCATCTGAGACACACAACCTGGCATAAGAAACACATTGTACTCACACTCCAGAAGTATCTCACTTCCACGTGACACTTCTAAGCTCTTCAGGTATTGGTTTAGCCTCCAGGACACTTTTATACAGTGTGTTCTCCATGGTAAGATCATTCCTCTGGAGAGACTTCTGACAAAAATTTTGTAACTTTAAATCATTTATTTGTTGGCCTAATAAAAGGTATCAATGTCCAACTATACACAGTTTAGTACCCTAGATAACCTAATGTAATAGTGTTTACAGATTAAAATAAACAATTGCATGATTATTCATCCCCAACATGTGTCCCTTATTCTTTAGTTATCCCTTTTGATTGGTTCAGACTTCACAAGGGTGTTAGGGAAAACGAGATAACAGAAAATGTATTACATATGCTAGTTTGGTCACACCACAGTGAACACATAATATACAACATTTTAAACTTATCTTCTGGAGACAAGGTGAGCAATATTGGTGAATGGAAAGCTCCACAAATGAGTAATTAAAATATGAAGTGTGAACTGGAAGACGAATCAGAACTTGAATAAGGCAGAGATACATTTGGGATGAAAAATGAAAGATGTAGAATGTTGGCAAAGGTTCTGACTGTGATGATGGCAAAGAATTGTGGTCAGACATGATTGAATGATTCATTGTCTGGCGATACACTGGAATGCACAATTATGAAGTAGAATATAACAACTGCAAGAATTATGGGCAATTTACTATTGCACAGTATCTGTTGTGGGGCTTTGCTGGTAATTCCACATCCTGGAGATGTTAGTGTTGTAGTCATCAATGGTGGTTCACCACAATATGGATAACCTTCACATTTCTCTCTAGATCAGCTTCACTGGTGTGGCAGGCCGGATATTGTCGGATCAGCAAGATGTAGGCCTGACCCACAAATACTAGCGCAAAGAGAGGTTGCACAGACCCTGACATAAACCTGTAGATTTTAAACTGACCAAAAAAAGGGCTTTATTGTCCTGCTGGTAAAATGAGGTTAGCAATTCTACTTTTATCTGCTAACACAAAACCTCAGGAACAACACAGGTCACTTGGGGCTTTAAATTGTTTTGCAACCTTAACTTGAGGGAGATCTTGTGTACCTTTCTTCACCTTGTGAGTTTGGCAAGGGAGCAGAGAGATCCTTGAATGTATTGTTGGTTTCACCTAATCACATTACCTCCCATTTTTGCCATGGGCATTATTTATCCATTAAACATAAGCTACTTAGCTGTAAATCTGCGCTTTAACATGTGTCGCTTTGCAAGCCCATCTGTCTTTAAAACTTTGCCTTGTCCATATCCAGAAGGCAGGTTCTGCCAGCCCTTTGGTTCTTCTAGTGTTTTGCAAAATATTCTGACCACAATGTGAGGTATACTACCTATAATTACTTGACATGCTGTGCCCTGTAGATCTGCATAATTTCTCAGTATACGCTTACCGGATCATATTCACCTTTGAGCTTTGTGTGCTATGAGGCAATTTAGAGTGATTCTCACAGCTTTGCCTGTTCTAGCTTGCATATTCAGTAATGTGAGGCACAAGATGAATATTTTAATGCACACCCTTACAATGTTATTCTGTTGCAGACGGGACTTTCCTGCGTTGTCAAGTGTTCTGTTTAACTGTATCTTTTATTAAAAAAAGCATTTCTTATTCAGTGTTCTTGTTTTAAAGTGTATTTTCCAAAGCAAGAGTTAAGGAGAGTTATAAAATTACTTTCCCTACATAATGCATTGTTCAGGAAATCTCACTGATTTAAATATGCTTTACAAAGAGCTATCCAGGTTATTCTTAGAGCGAGAACTCACTGGGTAGCCCCTTTTAATGTAAAGTGAAGTAAGGTAGATGAAACAACTCGACTGACGATGCCCTCGCTAGTGAATAAACCCCAACTAGGCACATAAGCATAGGATGAGAGAGGATGTCACCGCAAGCACCACCATATTGCCCTGTGTTCAAGTGCGGGCAAAATAATGGTGCTTTTGGTGACGCCTTTTCCCCAGATTGGTTCCTACTATGTTATGTTAATGGAGATGCGGACGAAGAAATCAGATTGAAGATAGAAGATAAAGAAGAATAAAATGAGGAAGTGGTCTGCAGAAGTGGAAGTGTTTGGCAGAAAAGGTAGGCAAACATTTAGAGAGTATGAGAGAGAGAGAGTGAATGAGAGAATGGGTGAGAGTGTGAGACAGTGTGATTGAGAGTGTGAGACAGTGTGAGTGAATGTGCGCTTTTGAGATTGCTTTCGTGGCTTTGTACAGATCTCGAATTCGAATACAGATGTCTACTGGCCAGAATTAGGCTTGGCTTCTTAAGTACTTTTGGGGCATTGCTTACCTTAACTTTGTTTAAATGCTCAACTACTTTTTCCTGCATCAACCAATTCTATGTGTGTTGCAAGCAAATGTTCTGCCTTTAGCTTTTTCCATTTACATACTATTTTGGGGGATTAGTTGTACTCTCCGTAGCAATCCGTTTGCTGATTTTCCAATGTTGACTTTTTTGCAGGATTTGTTGGCATGACTGCCACGTGGGGCCTCCAGTAGGCCCCACGTGGCAGTGGCCTACGACGGCAGATCCTTCTTAATTTTTCAAATGAAACCATGTTATGGTCACTATTTCTGTTACTTGGATGTTTGAGATAAGATCCTCATTGTCAGTTATTACCTGTCGTAGACCTTGAACCCGCTACACCCGAGGTCAGAACTTACCTGGCCCCTCAGGTCCCACGCAGGAGCCCTCTCTTCAATGCCTCCTGGCAGATAGTCTCCACACTGAATCCTAAGGCAGCAGACATATGCAATCCGCCTTCCAAGATGGCCGACACATGCGTTCCACCATGTGTTCCACAGCACAAAATGGCGGACATATGCGTTCCACCATCCAATATGGCGGACGCAAATACACAAAGAAAATACAAACACCTGAGGAAGATACACTCTCTCTGACATCACAGTATTCAGGAATCTCTTTCTCCAAAAATATTTCCCTGGCAACAGAGGCGTGACGAGGAGATCAGGAAGCATAAAAACCCATGACACCATGACTTCAGTGCTAAGTTATTCTGAGCCTTTATGCAGAAGATATCCCAGAGTTAATATTCCTGTCGCGGTTCCTGTTCCCTTCATCTTCTACCAGACCTCCCAGTTACCAGACCTTGGCTCTCCTGCCGCAACCTCGGAACTGCTCCTGACTACACCTTGCCTACTCCTTCTGTTTAGACGTTGTGGGCCTTTATCTTCTGTACTTTTATCTGGTCCTTGTCATTGGGTTCCCTATCCAAACACCACGAGGTACTACCTCCAAGCCTGACATTACCAGATCCAAACAGGCATCCATTCTGGTGACATAAATTTGTCATTTAGCAGGTTCAAAAACATGCTGCTCCTAGTGGAACTAGTTGTTCCACAATTTCAATCTATATCTGGATAATGAAAATCTCCTGTAATTAAAAAGTCATCCAGATCTGCAGCCTTTTCAATTTGCCATAAAACCTGACCCTCCCCATCAATTTTAAGGTTTGGCGGCTTGTAGCATACACCTACAAGTAATGTGCGACTCTTTTTAATGTCTATGCTTATCTTCACCCATAGGGTCTCCATATAAATTATCACCAAGATTTTCCTTAATACTGGGCTTTAATTTAGGATTCACATATAAACAAATCCCTCCCCCTTGTACTCTCTAGGTTTATAAAATTGCTTTTGCAACATAAAATCACAGAAAGCATTCCATGCGCCATCTTGTAATCAATCCAATATACATCAAGGGCAGATCCAGAGTCTGACGTTGGGAAGGGCACTCACACTAACACACATCCAGACACTTGCACTAACGCACACACACAGACACTTACACCAACACAAGAAGACACTGAACACTTACCTCACTGGTAGCAAGACCTTGCTCTGAATATACGCCATTGACTACAACCCTCTGTTATCTGCCACTCAGCCACTGTCTAATCCATTCAACAGTATTGGGATCTAAACACAAAGATTACAGTTTATTAATAAGTCTTCTATGTGGGACAGTGTCAAAAGCCTTACTGAAATTTAGATACGCAATGTCTACTGCACCACCTTGATCAATTATTTTAGTCACCCAATAAAAAAAAAATGAGTCTGGCATGATCCGTGTCGTTTTAGTCTTGAAATCCATGTTAATTAAGATGCTCAACAATCCTATCCTTTAACATAGTTTCCATTAATTTCCCCAATACTGACGTAAGACTCACAGGCCTGTAGTTGCCTGACTCCTCCCTACTGCCTTTCTTGCGAATGGGTGCAACATTTATTAATTTCCATCTCTAGGTACTAACAATAATTAGTTAAGTTAATATGTTAACGGTTTTGCTAGTACATCACTAAGCTCTTTTAATAACTCTGGGTGTATCACATCAGGCTCCATCAACTTATTTGTCTTTACCTCAGACAGCTGAAGTAGAACCTCCGCCTCGATAAACTCATAAAATCAAATGTCTCAGTCTTTTTCCTAAATGAGGTCCCTTTATTTCATTTTCATCTGTAAAAACTAGTCATCTAGTCCTTTATCTTCTACATACCTTCCTTTTTTGTTTTTCATCTAACTAATCCTTGTTTTACTTTCCTTTTCTCATTTATGTATCCAAAAACATTTTATCTCCCCTTAAAACTTGCTTTGTCTCTTTCTGCCTAATCTAAAATACCTACATACACAACATACCCATTCACTTACACTAACATACCCAGACAAAGACACATGTTCACACACTAACATACCCAAATGCACACTAACATACAGACACATTGGGACACCTGACCATTACAATTACCACAAAGTTGAAAGCATAGCATCCAAAATAGCTTGGTATGCTGAAGGAGACATATCAAGGCATTTAGGACAATGCTATGCTTCCAAATTTGTGGAAACAATTTAGGGAAGGCCCTTTTCTATTCCAGCTTGACTGTGCCCCAGTGCACAAAGCAAGGTCCATAGACATGGTTGGATGAGTTTGGTATGAAATAACTTGACTGGCCCGCAAAGCCCTGAACTCAACCCCATCAAACACCTTTAGGATTAGAACTGGAACAGAAATTGTGAGCCAGGCCTTCTTGTCCAACATCAGTGCCTGACCTCACAAATGCTCTACATAAATGGGCACAAATTCCCATAGAGACACTCCAAAATGTTGTGGAAAGCCTTCCCAGCAGAATGGAAAATGCCATAGCTGCAAAGGTCCATGGAAGGAAACACATTGAACCAGAGTCATGGGCAGCCAAGGCTCATTGATGCATGTGGGGGTGAAGGCTGGCCCTTGTGGTCAATTCCAACAGATGAGCTACTGTAGCTCAAATTGCTAAAAAGGTTAATGCTGGTTCTGAAAGGTGTCAGAAAACAAAGTGCATCACAGTTTGTTTCATATGGAGATGCATAGCCACAGGCCAGTCAGGGTGCCCATGCTGACCCCTGTCCACTGCTGAAAGCGCTTACAATGGGCATGTGAGCATTAAAGCTGGACCACTGAACGAAGGAAGAGGGAGCCCGGTCTGATTAATCACATTTTCTTTTACGTCGAATAAATGGCCGGTTGTTTGTGTGTTGCTTACCTTGCGAACACATGGCACCAGGATGCATCGATGGAGGCCCCTCCTTGCAACTTACAGGACTTAAAGGATCTGCTGCAAACGTCTTAGTACCAAAATACCACAGCACACCTTCAGAGGTCTAACATTAACAAACTATCACAAATTAATACATTTCATCATATTATATTTGATCAAATTGTTCAAAGGGAAGAAGGAAAAAGGCAAAGGAGGAGGAACAAACAAGAGGGGGCAAGAGGTCCATCAGTGCCTGAATGAATAGTTCAAATCTCATACATGTTTTATACACTGTGGTTGTCTTGTTGCCAATCTAAAAATCCCCCCAAAATGCCCTCTTATTTAGAAAATTCTGCTTGTTACCCCTTCTGTTTTTTTCAATAATCTGAAAATGTTTGTTATCTGTAGATGTTATTTCATTGGTAGTAATGCCACTAAGATGTTCCTTCATACTTTTTTCAGCGGTCTTATAGTTTGCCTTACATATTGTATTTTACATTTTTTACACTGAATGAGATATACTAGAAATGGCATAATACAGTTGGCAAACTGAGCAATATTAATTTTTTGTTCCTGTAACAGTGGATTGGAACTCTTTTCCTTGTTTTACATATGGGGAACAGAGACACTTTCCACCACCTTTGTACATTCCTAATGTTTTCAGCCATTTTTTCCTTGTAAACATTGATTACTTTTATTTTGAAATAGGCTTGGAGATAGCCATGACTGCTAGATTTTGGCTTTCCATGTATCCCCTTAGATAGAATTTTCTCATATCTGGGGTCTGATTTGAGGATTACAGTTTCCTTATACTTTTAATTATCTGGTTATACTGTTGGCTGTATATGTACTTCTAAACGTTTTTTTTTCTGCTAATACATCTTCCTGTTGTTTGTTCCTTGCAATTTCATAATCTTTTTTCTAAAGCCCATTCTTGATAATTTCATTGGTGTAGTCTCTGCTTTAACCCCACTTTCAAATGTAATTATTGCAAAACAATTTCTTTGTAAAGGTAGGAATTCTCCTATTGGAACCTCTTGAAAAGTATGGTTTGGGTGACAGCTGGTTCCAAAAAGAAGGGTGTTACCAGCTGTTGCCTTCCTATAATTTTCAGAGAGGGAGGGGTAGATGGTGGACAAAGTTAACCTCATTTTTATGTAAATTTACCAGCAGTTTATCTCCCTCTGTTCATGCTCTCACATGGGAAGATCAGCTTTGAATGGAACTCTGGTGATGCTTGTGCCCTACGCAGCTGCCACTTTGTCCTCACCCATAAAGACACAGGACATGAGAGCTAAACCTGGAATGGTTCCTCCAGAAAACAAAGCCTAAGGCTGATATGAACGCTCTTAGCTTTTAGTACTAAAATATGAACCTTAATTTTAGTGGTATGGTAATAAATTGCCGGCTCTGGTGCTGGCTCCCGAGAGAGTTTTAGGGGGTCTTCTCTCTTGTACATGCTCACTAAGCACTCCTACCGATTTAAGAGTGGTGCAAAAAATGGGCCACAATGGGGGTGGTGCGGTGCAGTTTCTCCTTCACTTAAGCTCCTTTATTTTTTCCCCTACAGGGTTTAAAATAATTGAAAAAGGATTTAATATTTAACTGCATAAAATGTCCCCAGATTCTGAGAAGACATCTGATCATTTTACTCCAGCATGGACTGGAAAATAATATCTGAATGATGGATGGGCCGATTCAAGGCCTCATTGCTGTAATTTATATTTATGAATGAAAAAAAAATCACATTTCACTATTTACAAAATTACTGTGAAAAAACACACATTCTCTATATAGGATCCTTCCAACTAATTAGAAATCTGTTCAATTTTAATTGTAAGTTAAGGAATTTGTCATATACTAACAAGCTCAGAAAGTGTACAGTGACGTCTTGACACATATTTGCTACGGAGGCGCACAGGAAAAGTGGCTGGACTGTGAGATTCATGTAAGCCTAGCAGACTTCTGCATGAGGAATACTACCTGACACACCCTGGGAGGTACACTAAGCACTACCGGAAATCAGACAGCCAAACCACAAGATCTTTTATATCTTAAGGGCATATTATTTATGTCATTTGGGCCCTTATTAAGATGCATCTGACATTAACCGATTCATTACCCAAGTGAATGACATTACACAAAAAACTCAGCAATATCAAAATGACTATTGTGGTATGGGTGAATTTCTGAGCTCACTTTATACCGTATCAAGACTTCACTGCAGGGGGTTACAATATAATATATGTGCGTTGTGTAGGTTGTGTTGACAACATGTACATGCAGTTGCCTTGGAAGACAGCTTTGTGATTCTTTTCATATGAATTATTATTTGTGTAAATGGATTAATGGATGACTGTCCTATCAGCCACTATTTTCTAGGTTGAGTAGTCTGCTCACGACAGTTCTGGTGGACCACAAAGCTGTTGCAGAGAGACAAATGCACACATGGATTGTATTATGCCATGTCAGTCTGCTTTTAGGGCATTCTTGTAATAGGTACCAACATCTTCTGGTGGCATCAATAGCTTTAATTGCTGACTTCATTAGCATTGCTATAAAGTATCAACTTGGTGAGGTGTGTGAGCTGGAAAAATATATTAAAAATATCACATGACTGGCAGTAATAGCATACCTCCAGGTCTGCAGATAAAAGAAGGGTGATTGGAGGAAAAAAAAACAAGATAAAACCAAGTTTTTGTTAAAGTTATCCTATGGGGTAACTTTAATCCTAGACACCCACTTTAAGTAGCTGGGTGCCTAGTACTACTACACTGCCTAGGATCCTATGTATTTATAAAGCAAATGTGGCAGTATTTACAAAGTTGTTGTTCATAGACATAAAGTGCCAGCAGACTATCAAGGAAAGGGTTACCACGATGCATGTGGGTGTGTGATTTGACTGTACGCTGAATCCTATTAAGTTCTACCTGTCTATTGTGCAGAAGGCATGCTGTGTCTACGATCTGGTATGTGATGAGTAACCATGTTTGGGTGTGTGCGTCTGATGAGGATACTGACACACTCCCTTATCACATATATACTCAAGAAACTTGTAGGTGAGCCGGGGTTTAAATAGGAAGCCCTGGGAGGAACATTTCAGTAGGGATTTCAGGTGGAGGAGGAAGCAGGTTCCGAATACTGCCTATCAGGAAGAAGTGAAAGTCCAGGTGAGTCTTACTACAATCCATCAGTACAGTAACTCATTTCATTTCAGTGCCCTAAGGTCAAGGTTTTATACACAAAGGATTTCCTGAGTGTTTGCACAAAGAAAACGGTTGTCGAAGAGGGAGTTCCTGTACAACGATACAGAGTCTAAACCAGACATGCAGAGACCCTTTAATGTACTTTAATGGCAAAAAAATCATCAGGAAGATGTCTTCAGGATAGTCTATGGGAACATTTTTATAAAGCCCTACAAATATCTATGGAGAATAGTTCTTGTGTGCAAAGATGGCAATCCAGTTAAATCTTTTTTTTTCTAAACTGGCAACCACCGTGAATCATTTAGGGACACCGGTCTCCTGTGAACAGGTCATGGCCATATAAGCAAAACACTATTTCAGTCCTTTAACTGCTGTTCAAACAGAACTCCTACCATCCACAAACATGGTGAGAACGATGGAAGTTGGAAAACAACAATCTCTAGTGCTCCTGTGATTGGACCACCATATAGCGAATATATGTTCTTTCAGACTGTAGTTTTAACTTGAATTTGATAAGCATACTAATAGCAGAGATTTTCAAAACCCTAAATGTGGGTGGTAGCAATAATAGTAATTAGGAATTGATATCATGTCTTTATGGAAAGATACATTTCCTAAGGAGCCATGAATGTTCTGTAAATATGTGAATGTTTCTGTCCATCGCTGTACAGGTGTGAAGAGTTCAGACCCTTGGATGATGTGGCTGTACGTTATACTTCTGGGTAAGGATTGTTTTTCATTACTTAACAGCGGGTTATTTTTTCTGTACTAGCAGGTATAAGACTTTCTCCAGTGTTCACAATATGCATTGTTGTATCACACAGTGTCAGGCTACATCATGTTTCTCAATCCCAGTAACAAATGAAGGACAATTGTTGCTGTAATCTGAGTTACCCTGACAAGTTACTACATATGATATACCGTATATATGTTTTAATACATTCTAAAAATAATTTACAGTAAATACATTCAAAAATTCAATTAATACAAAATTCAATTAATAAAAGTCATTAGAATCCTTTGTCTGGGATTCATGTAACTATTTATAGTTACCAATAAAGGACATAAAAAGTGTTTTATCCATCTTCAGTAAGCAAACCAGGTGCCAGCAAAAAATGCTGAAAGACTATTAACACAGTGTTAAATGTTATTTATTTCATATTGATGACATTATCAACATCACCTTTTTTATTTTCCTATGTTTAATATTAGTGTGGTTGTTATGTCACAACTTTAGATGCCATTGTATAAATGGTACACGATGGTTACGTTTTAGTTACATTGGAAATGATTTCTCGAAATTATATTACTGATGTATCTGTGCGGGAACAGCTCAGACTTTCTTGTAGGACAAAAGGGCTAGGCCTTCATAATGCAAAGTGCATTATTCACACAGGTCACTTGGACTTTGACCAGCACCTTATGCCTTGAAAATACATAATATATCTCAAACACCAAAATATAACCACCTGCTGTCTTCTTCATAGTTTTGCCAGGCCTGCTGAACGCACAGAACGACTGTTTTCATGGCGCGTGCTACCCTGCAGTGGGAGACCTTCTTATTGGAAGAACAAACTATTTGAAAGTCTCATCTACTTGTGGGCTTGTGAAGCCAGAGACCTACTGCACCCCATATGGAGAGGTAGCTACAGAACCGCTTTCCATTACACATAATCCCAAATTTTGATGCTTGATATAATATAATTTGTTTTAATTCAGGGATGTTACCAATGTTTAATGAGTGTTGAATTCACATATTTGTCTTATATTACGGATTGAATCCACAAAGCGGCGCTTGAACAGTTGGGACCAAAACTCACAAGTGGACTAAATGAAAACAGAAAACAAACATAAAATCAGTCCTTTACTTAAATGATATCTTAAATCATAAAGACAGGATACAATGGCACAGCACCCTCACAGCCAAATTACATTAATAAGATTCAAGATATATTGCACATAATTTGAGATGTGCAGCTAAGCAAACAATCTCAACGGAGCTGGAGATGTTATCTTGATCCAAAAGACTTTATAAAGTGCTTTATAAAAGTGCTTCTCGGATTGCTTTAGTTTCCCAAGGTGCATCCAAAATAAAATCCTATATACCACATGTGAAAATGCTAATAGATACAATGCTTTAAAGCTTTAGGGTCATTTCTAAGCCCATAGCTTAATATATAGAAATAAAAATGAATAAACATAACAGTAAAAAATATCACAATAAAAAAGTCCTATGATAATCCTCAATGTGTTTCACATTTCCCTTCAGGAAGAGAAAAAAACATTCACAGTTTGATCCCCAATGTTGTATATTTCCATATACATCACCACCATATCCAGCATGGCAAATGTATAGCTTCCATGTGTAGTTTTCAATGTAGTGGATGAGTAGTTTTGCTTCCTACACGTCATCACGCAATCCAATTTGATCCATGCATAACTTCCGTGTTATAAGTTTCAATACATTGGACATGTAGCCTTCGTTCCAACCTTGAGCATACGGAATTCTAAATGGGGCAGAATAAATGTAAAGAAAGCCAGTAGTGGGCCATATACATACATTCATACAAGCAGGCGAGGGGTCATCCATACTAAGTAAAAAACCAATGTATAAATACAATATATATATGATATCATGTGTAAAAAAAATTATATCAATGCTTTAGTAAAAGAAATTTTGCAAATGCAGCCCCTTTGTGGATTCATATCATATCGAACATTTAGAGAATGTTTATCTTTGGTTGCTGCTGCATTTGGTTGGGAAGTATTTATATTGTATTACTTGGTAGCCACTTGTTTCCCTAATATTGGCAATATTAATTTTTGCTGTATTTATATTATGGATTAAAAGATCATGGTTGTTTGTAATATTGAAAGAATTTGATAATTTTAAGAATTGAAATATTACGATAAGTAGTTGTGAACAGCAGGGGTTTGCCAGGTTAAAAACCCAGTTCGTATCCGGACAAGCTGGCAATCATGGCAATTGAAAGTCATTTTCTGGCTCTACACCACGTTTGATGACATAAACTGGTTTGACATTCACATTGAATGTCATGGTGCTTCATTCTCATTGGGCCGTAG
>VKOC01000002.1:12064537-12078472 GCA_009364415.1 Spea multiplicata
AAAGCTGGCATCCCTTTCCACTGACAAAGTTCCAGTGGTGGGTGGCACATTGGTCACATTGTAGGCCACTGACACCGGGGAGACACTGACATTGTCCTGTTTCCCTGTGACACTGATGGTTACCTTGGGTTCCTTGAGAGTTACAGACACATCCTAGAATATCAGGAGAAGAAAAGTTGTTGGTATGAAAATTGTCTTTTTAAAACAATTATGCACTTATTATATATTTCAAACATGTAGTTCCCAGATATTCTGTTAATAAAGCCCTGGAGTAGAGCTCCGGACAGCCTGTCTGGAGTTTTTCTTCTTCTAAGTTTCCATTCTCTTTATTCTACGGGGGCTCCTTCAAAAACTAAAAAAATAGGTTTAATTGACAGTGAATTTGATGGTCATCCTGACCAAACTTGCATTGAGTTGTAATATATTGAGATACATATATATACACACACATTGTAGCTTTTGAGGTCTATATATGTGAATAAAACTCAGAGAAGGTGCTGGACTGCTCTCTTGTGGATGCCAGTGGAATCAAATATATATTTTAATGTTTCATGACATATTCCTGTTTGTGTCCTCATCACTTACTTGTACAGCCCTGTGGGTTGGAGGCACTAAACTGGTAATATCCAGGCTTGCACTGGTCACACCTTTCACCTCCTACATTTTCCTTACAATTGCAGCGTCCAGTCATAGAATCACAACTATCACCTTCGACACTGCCTTCAGGGTCACAGTCGCATGCTATAATAGAACAGTCGGGTTACAGTTTCACAGAACCATCATACGACTATGGTCATGGATAAGCACTAGAACATACATGACAGATATTTCTCAGCCATGCTGGCCTTTGTATTGGATATTTAAATTAAAATATCTAATAACATTCAAACACTTTAAGGGATATTTTTAAGGTTTATATTGAAATTCCATAATACGTTTGAATTGCTAACTTGGCCCTTCATAATATTTCCCTTTGACACATAATAATTCAGGGGATAGCATCTTGAGGATCTCTCTTAAACTCAATAACATCATAAGTGCTGCTGAAAGCTTAGCAAGGGGTGAATTCTCCATAAAAAGTAGCAAGCTAATCAACATATAGAATATTGGAGATTATAGAATATGCTGATCAGCTTGAACAATCGTGTACTGGGACCCCAGAATGGGAGAATAACCCTTCCAGGTAAACCAAGGTCTATTTTATCCTATGTTAATGGGACTCACAGATACAGGCATCCCTGTGATTCATGTCTCTGTTGGGATTCCGGTAATAGTCAGATTTGCATCTCTCGCAGTTTCTTCCGGTGGTTCCATCTCGACAATCTTCACAGACACCACCGCTCACTCTACCACTGGCTTCATACACAGCTGGGTCAAAGCGGCACTTGTCCGAGTGATTGTTGCAGTCACACTCTGAAATTAAGCATCAACAGGTCTGCAAATGGCAGCAATGCCACATTACATGTCAAGCATCTCCGAAAGATGGAGATATTAAAATGCATTAAGATATACATCATTGTACAAGCATCATTGTACAAGCAAAGTTACTTGCATAACAGTTTTGCACCAATGTCGCCACATGAGGGCGCTGAAACTCTGCACTAACACAAGGCTGAGCTGAAATGTAAAAAGTTCTAAGTCTAAAGTGACCTTGGTAACTATTGAAAGGTCAACGAGTCTTCCAGCGCAGCTGATATCAGGATGTCAAAGTGGAATTTCAAATGTCTCCTGAGTTAGAAGGTCCAGAATATCTAACTGACATCAGATACATTTAGTATAAATCATATTTTTTTTCTTAACCTCAGGGATCCTTCCAAATTTAACTTTATGTCATTTGTTATTATTTTAATCACCGAACGACCTCAGAGGGAAAACCAACATTATAGAAATTTGTTTAACCCTTTGAGTGCCAGGGTTGCAGCATACTTTTCCTCTTGGGAGACTGGGCACATTTCGTTATGCCAGTTTTGCTAAAATTAAATTTAGGTGACAACCACACAAACACTTTAAACTTTATCTAGGAAACGTAATTGTTTTTCAAAAGGGCAAATTAAGCTATTCATAGAGACCTAGGTTAACACAAACCACAAATCCAATCACTAACAGTAACCCCCCTAAAAAACCCACATCAATTTTAAACCAAATAGTAAAAACAATAAACAAAACAACTTTCAAACTACCACCGCCTTTGTAAATGTATCCTATAGAGAGGTAGGTGACAATACGCCTCCCATGTAGGTGACAATACACAATAAATGAGTAGTTTAGGCACACAAATGAAGAGGTTTTATAACAAAAAAACAAAAGACATAAAATATGTAGAAAATGCACATGGGGTGCACCTGCCCTTAAAGGCTACAACTCCTATCATCCTTCTGGCTGAGGGTGATGGGAGTTGTCCACCGATGCAAAGCTATTTTTTTCTTAAAAAATATATATCATGATTATCATTTTGAAAAATAGTGTTTGTTTTAGTTTGTCACAATACCTGATCCCTGCATAGTAGCACAATAATCTCATAGCAGACCAGCTGTTGGTACTTGAACCCCCCCCCCTTCAATGGTTGCAAGCGGCCAGATTCGGCTACCTACTCAATGGACCGATCAGAACTTAATTTTACTTTTTTTTTAAAGTCCTAGAGAAGCTGGTCTCATGTCCCCGTTAATAGTACACATATGGCTTTGCTTCTTTAACAGAACATAGAAGCCTTCTGTAAGGGTGGAAACTGATATCCTCCACTGACCTCCCTGGGCTACTCAGGGGAGATGAAAGGATCTCCCCAACCAGCCATGCTCCCCATTTCCCACAAAAGCGGGTGAAGCAGCTACCTGGCACCTTCATCAACCCCTCGTGCCCTCTGTGCCCCTTGGTACTGCACATATGTGTCACACAAATTTACATACACACTCTCGCACATACGCACACATGCATTCTTAAACTAGCACACAGTTACACACACTTCCTTTCACACACACATTCATGCTCACATACACCTCTCTCATCCCCTTACCTCAACCGCAGCCACAGTTTTCTTTCTGGCTGCTCACGCAGTGTGTCATGTGACCCCACTGCATTCCCACCTCGTCTTGCCAGTCCAGAATTCTTGGACCAGCCCTTTGTGAAGACTTTTGGACTAGGCCAGGGCAGTTATTGCCTACCCATGAGAAACCAGACTGGCTGACACTGAAATGTTTTTTTTTTAATATTTGACAGATCACCTGTTCAATCTCCTTTTCATATCCACTGCAAAGCCCACTACCACTACTATATTGTAATTTTTTGGCGTAGATTCAGACCTATATGGGATTTAGGTCTGTGAAAGCAAGAAATTTAGTACAACAGTGATTTTTCGGGGGAATGTTCAGGGAATATAACAGTGATAGGCCTTTCAGGATCTGCACCCGTATTCCCACATTTGGGGGATTCCAAGAGGGCCTTCCCCTACCTAAGATGATTTGCAAGGAATACCAATAAATCATCTGTGAAAGCTGAGATCGTGAAGTTTCTATGACAGACTATCACGCTAACTAGTGCCACAGTGTCAGGAATGTTGACCGTATTCATCAAGAGTATGAAGGTTAATACACCATCAACTAAATGTCAGCCCTTAATGAAACCCCTTTGGGTCCGACATATGACGTATTAGGCAGAATTTTCTGCAGTCTCTCTGCTTTGATTTTAATCAGAAGCGTGATGCCCTGAGTAGGTGGAGAGTCATGGGTCTTTTTTGGTTTAGGGATAAGTACTATCCTAGCTACAGTCACAAAATCAACAAGAATCTCACTCAGAAATATATCATTAAACAATTTCCTCAGGATGCCAATGATATGTGGGCACAGTAGCTTATAAAATTCCCCTGAGAACCTACCAGGGGCTGGCATTTTACCACTCTTCAAGCCCTTTTAGGCCATGAATTATCTCCATGTAATCAATTAGGGCATTCAAGATCTCCCTCTGGACTTTATTACGTTTCTCTATGCCTTGCTTTATGTGAAAACTATTTCCATTATTTTGGGTTTACGTTTTTTTTAAGTGAATGTTTTTACCCTGTTATGCCCGATACTCACTTTTGCACTCATTTGGGTTGTTTTCTTCTGCTGGCCTCCAAGGCAGGTCATTGTACAGGTCAGCACAGCGCTCGCAGTTTGATCCAACAGTATTGTGCTGGCAAACACATGTATCGTGTACCTGTGGTGAGAACATTCAAATACTAATGAGCCAAGAAAACCAAGTACACTACGTTTACGTAATACATATCTATGTATCATGATGGACCTAGTTACAACCTTATGTACTATGTAACTATGTAACTGTGTTACAGCCACATGACTATAGCTTACCCAGGACTTTGATTGTTACTGTAAGCGTACCTGAATGTCACCATATGGATCTCTGCCGTGAATACCACTCGGTACACATTGGTTTGCGTGGCCATAACAGAGGCAGGTGCCACGAACCCGCATTTCATTTACAGCATAGAACGCATTGGGCTGTCGATACCTCCGGGCGGGAAGATGTACGAGCTGCGTAAAATTAACTCTAACATTGGTAAACTCTCCAAGGCCTGAAAAAAAAATAAAGACAAAATTAGTAAAAGATAAAAGAACAAAAAAATATATATATGAGTAGTAGACAAAGAAGCCTGACATATTTATGGATAAAACCTTTAGTAGGACAGAATTTAACCCCTTAATGACAAATCAAAATGCATTGTTTTCAATGGGTTTAGGGACCGCCCATTGTCCTTAAGGGGTTTAAAAGAGTCTCAGTCTAGGGAAAACACTAAAACAAAAAATAGTCATGTCTTTGACCTAGTTACATTTCTGTGTCTACTAAAACGTTGACATTTAAACCTTTAAATGTATGATAATGTAACATATGCTGAATGTTCATCAGCCCGATACCAAGATTAAAGTATTTCATTTCATTGACAACAGGGTGGGGCCTTTAATTGAATTTAGTCAGCATTCCCTAAAATCTCAGATGAAAAATAAATACACTTTTTGTATAGTATGCCAAATCTTATAGGTATTTTTGTACGTTTTTTTCTCATATATCACACACGCGGCCATATTTTAACAGATTCCTTATCTGTTAAAATAAGTTATTGTGGTTAAAATGGAAATTCCTTTAAGGTTCTATGTATACTATATAATGATTCATAGTGATGATGCTGTATATACAAAATTTTTAAAAAACTATGCCACCGCAAAATTGAGGATTTTTTAAATGTGTTATTTTGGTGTTTGCCTGCTTTATCTAGCCAAAAGTAAATCATATTCTATAATATGTGACTGAGAAAAATATAAGATGATTATGTCTGAGATTTTTTCCTTAAAATAATCACAAAAAAAAAAAAAATAGGTAAAGCCCTTACGATATGTTCGCTGAGATGCAGGGACTGAAGGAGCTAGTTCCATTGGACTGAATCGTATCTACAGGAGCAAACGCAGACAAATTATCACAAATACAAGAAAATTATAATTCATGTAATTAACAAAATGAAAATGGTACAAAGCATTAACCTTTTAAATGCCAGAATGTTACGAGGCCATAATACAGAATGCATTTCACCCCCTGTCACCTATAGGGTTAAAGATATTTGCAGTCGTGGTTTCTTTATTATAGTATGTAGTGATCAATTGCTGTTTCCCGTCCTGTTTAACAAATGGAAAATTAAGTCTCTAAGATTTAAGGCTTTTTAGTTTAAAACGTTGAACAGGACTGTGGATTATGTTGAAGTACTGAAAAATGTTGTGAATTGTGAATGCAGGACAGTGTAAAAAACCTGGTCAGAATAAATAGATGGCGATAATGATACCACAGCTTCAAAATATATGAGAAATTATAAATCGAACATAATGAGTGTGTTCAATGCAGGTAGTGGTTTGTTCTAGTTAGGTTTTTACCTGCCCCCCCTGTGTGGGGTGTCCTTGAAGCTCCTGACACCGTACATCTTCTAGATTGTGGGGACGGCCGCGGCTGATATGCGGAAAAGTGGCAGCGCAGTCATAAGCCAAGTACTGATACACCTGCCATGTCCTCCCATAGTCAGAAGAACGCTCCATCGACATGCCAGCAGGCTTAGGGCTCTAGAAGGCAAACGAGGGGGAGGAGGAAGGGTGGGGGAAATGAGTATAAAGAAAGGCAGACAGAGAAAAGGGCAACAAATATAAGAGAAAAGGAGAAGAATTCACAAATGAGTTTTTTGAAGAAAGATCTTTACATCTATCAGTGCCAAAGGCTTGTGCAATGTTCTTAAAGGTTAAAACAGGTTTAAGTGTCTGACTCCCAAAGGCCAAGGTATGTCCCACCGTGTTCAACTATAATGCACAATTAAGCACACGGCTAATAAGTCTTTTTTTTGGTCCCAGGGAAAAATGTGTACTTACTGTAGGTCTGACATTTCATTGAAACATTTTGCTCTTGCCATGGCTGTTAGTACTAAAGTGTCTCCTACAGCCTGGCATGCAAGCCTAGACTAGATCGGCTTGTATTCCATTCTTAATTACCTACAAAGCCATTCTGATAGGACTTGGGCAGAGGAAGGAGTTTGTGGTTAGAGCTGAAGTAGCCCTTGTGGGCTTGAGTCAGTCTCTAGTACAATTTCTGACTTGTTGAGAACTACTAATTGAAGGAGAAGAAATGTGTCCCCCCACCCATTGCCACTGACTCCTTGCATTTATAATGGAGACCTGCTGTGTGCCTGAAAAGACAGATTGACTTGTTTTCTCTGTAAGCCAGGCTGGTGCATGGTTTGGCCCTGGCTCATACTGCACTATGGTTGTCTCACACACTTTGATTGTAATAATTCTACGAATTCTTTAAGCAAGTATTTTTTTGAAAAAACATGTCAAGATCCTGCAGGTCTCTTCAGGTATATCCAAAACATTACATTAATATCTTGTCTGGATTCCACATGGGTGGTGACAGTCCTAGAGTAAATGCTTACAGTTTTATGGACCACTCGCCATTAAAGAAATACTAGTTTAGAAACATCAAGGTTTATTTATCTCTATACAGAACTCTTGTGACCTAGGTACATTATATCATGATATGGTTAAAGCTTTCAGGGAGTGTCAGGACAAAATATTAATCTTTCAACTTATCACAGGCCTACTGTCTGAAAAGGGACATGAACAAAAAAAACAAGCCTTACCCTAAAATCCAGAGTAATGTCACTGAGCTGAAACCTCCTGTCCAGATCAAACTGAAGAGTAACATGATCAACCCCTGATGTACAGAAAACATTACGTATTATTGTCATTATTGTATGAGAAGTAAGAAAATACTGACAGTGAGCCTGGCTGTGTACCATTAATCTACCTACTTTTACCACTGAAACATACCATTTTCAGACTGCCACCAACGCTGCTGCCCAATGGGAGATAGCACATTAACGATACGGTGGCTAATTTCTGTAAAAGGCTCCCGAGAATCACAGCGACAGCATTTCAGTTGTGTCTGGAAAATAAACAAGTAGGCAATTTAAGAAACTTCAGTGCTGATTAGATACTTGACAATATTAGACCTGTAAGATATAGCCATACCTCGGAACTCAATTTTTTTTTTTTGCCCGAATCTCATAAGGGGCAGATGCTCAGGTTCACATAGTCTCACTGCTTCCTATTCTACACTGCTGGGACCATATATATCATACTTACAGTTGGTGCTTTGGCTACCAGCATGTCATGGTCATACCTGGGAACGTCTCGGCTCCGGCTACCCGGAGACTTCCCTTGCGGGACGTGGCCAGGGCTGCACACTGACGGCAGCGGGAAACGCCCCCATTTAAAGGAAAAAATTGGCGGGGAGCAAGGCGTGTCAAGACCCCGCTCCTGCGACCCGGAGGTTTCGGGTCTTGACCCGGAGAACCGGAGGAGCAGTGCTCACCCGGCAATTTCCGGGTCAAACCAGGAGAGTTCCCAGGTATGGTCATGGTCGATATCCCTGCTTAAATGCAGGTGACTCAATGAAGTATATATTTAAATAATGACAAGTCAAGGTTTTGGTTAACACATCTAGCAAGTCACTACATAGAATCTTCAAGATGGGCTAGTCAAGGATTCATTTTTCAATAGTCTCATCTCAGGGTCAGCTCTTGTAGAAAGCTCCTGGGTATGCATATTGCAGAAAATTCTGAGATTTTGATACATGTTGTCATGTGGAGCAGTGGTTTTATGATATCCTTCTTTATATAAAGCTAAAATGCATTGACAAGAACAGGAATACATACTAAATTAGATTTGGCTGCATTTACTTATTGTATCAAATATATACACACACATAATATATATATAGATATACATAATATATAATAATATCATACATATTATTATATAAATATTGTATATATTTCATTATAATATGATATATAATAAATAATATATATATAGATAGACTATTACATATGAATAATCATATATGCATATTTATATATATATATGTATATATATATTTATGTGTGTGTATATATTAAGAATAATAATGGAAATAATAAAAGGAGGAACTATATAACAAAATGTGTAATACTTTCATACCCACTGATATCTGAATGGTGAATAAATGCCAAATAAATCTTTTTATTTTTTAAAGAAAAGGAGAACCTACCATGTAAGGGTGACTAAGTGGTATTTACTGGAAATCATTTGTATAAATAAACTCTTTTTTTGGAAAAAGGGAGGAAGTTATCTTACGGTAACAAAATGAAATTTATCAGACATCACAAGCAGAGCTTTGTAGTGGCTTTTGTATGCCGAGCTTTACATGAAGTAGGTGAAAGGTTACTGGGTGAGGAGTCAGTCTGTACACGGTTCAAGCCGGTCTGTGTAATGTAAAAGGCTTTGTGTGATCTCCTCGGATTCCCACAGACACAGCTGTTTCACATAATACACTCCTTACACATTGAAGAATTTCTCACTGGGAGAGTATGCTGTCTTCTTGACTAAATATTTCTTGTTTCTTTGTTACTACATTTGCATGTTATGTAATTGGTGGATTTCTGAATTCAACATTTCTGTTTAATGTAATCAATTTAAAAACAAAATCATAAAATCTGTAAAGACAATTTGATTATTGACTGGAGGTATATATATATATATATAAAAATATATATATAAATGTATATATCATATTGGCTCGAATATAGGCTGTACCCGAATATAGGCCACACCATAAAAGTTTGGTGCTATTTTAAATAAACATTTATTTTTAAAGAAAAAATACACATTAGTGGAATAATAATAATAATAATGGAGCACCGGAAGGTTATGTCACGCCAGTGCTCCACCATAGAAGCCCCAGAGGACGTGCCGGCAGCGGAGGTTGTCTACGTGCATCGCGCAGATGCCCACCAGCTGTTGGAGAGTAGGATCCAGGCCTCCTGCATCCCGGAACTGCATGTCGCCGATGTCGGGCAATACGAATTGCGCCTCCCTGCACTAAACCGAGATTATAGGCCGCACCACCACTATGGGACAAAAGTGCGGCCTATATTCCAGCAAATACGGTATATATACACATATAAGCCTTTATTGTGATATTTTCGCTCAGACAAAATATTGAAAAAAATGTGAAATATTGAAATTGTGACATTCTGGTCAAGTGTCAAGCAGAAAACAAAATGGTAAAAAGCATATTAAATTTAAATGTATCCTCCAGTGAGTTGGAGATTTTTATAGCAAGAATTGTGAAATGTGGGATATTTTTGGCAAAGAGCTGTGACATTTGTTCATCATGGAAATAGGGGGAAAGGGAAATGGAAATTTAAATGCAATATTTACTGCTGACCATATTACTCATTATTCACAGAAAAACTATCACGTCTGAGGTAAAACCAGCATTAGAATGCCTTTAATGCTACATTTTAAAACATTTATGCTTATATTCTCCACCTCTGACATTCACCGGAGGTATAACCAGGAGATTTAGTGTATTACCCTGCATTCCCCATGACCCCCAGCAAAGACTACATTGGAGTCTCACTGTCAGCCCAAGATGGAAGTTGCTTCCTGGACTTTACACAATCAAGCAATTCCTTTCTAAAGCTATTACCGCAAATAATACAACACTAATATCCAGCTCCCACATATATCAGGACGTAAAAGGTAAAACGTGATTAATAAGTGTAAAACTTATGAGCAGAGATTATCTGGAACGTGACAGGAACTACAAAGTAAATGTCAAGAAAAAAGTCAGTTAAACAAAAAAAACCTACATCTTCCTCTCCTGTGCTATCCCAATTTTAAGTACAACTACACCCTGTACGTTGAAAACACTCAATCAGTATTCAAAATATAGATGTGGAACGAGTAAACGATGGTGGGACAATGGGGGACCATGAGACTCTCCAGTGGCTGGACCCCATGCAGCAGGACCTTCTGATCAAAGCCGTAGAGGCACAGATAACAAGCTACATACACCGAGGACTTGACCGCAATAAAAAATATCAGCCTGGCACTTTAAGGTAAAAGACCAATAAATAACAGGTTTGTGTCTGCCGGATACACTTTTACAGTGTGTGGCTGCTTGTACGCAGCAGGCAGCCACACACTTAAGGATTACTTTGGCCATCCAGGTGGACCTAAAGTATGTATCCGGTGTGCCTTACAGCCAATCTGGGCCTGGATAGATACATCTTATTTTAACTACTCTCCAGGCTTGAAATGCTGTGGGATGTTGGATGCCTACTGAATTATTTCACTGACCTGTCAGACAATATGTAAAACGGGAATCTGTTCGTTATTCCTGATTGGTTCGTCTACAGAAAACATGTCAGCTTTAGCACTGGGAGGTAAATAAGATTTACACGTATGCAGAAAAAATAAGCCATAAACTAAAAAGGGATAAAGTACACTTGGTGAGATGCTGTCGTCTTCACATATTTTAACATACCAAAGCATATCATTGAGGAGATGCTTAGTAGCAACGTTTACTTTGAGAAAGCTATGTGGCATAGGGTGGACTGGTTAGTATATAAAATTAATTCCCTGCTATGAAGTTATTTCCCTTCTGCTTAACCCAGCCTTACAAACAGGGCCATACTGGGAATTTATATTGGCCACGACAGTTTAAGGCCAGTGATCGATAGATGACATACTTGTGGCCTCTTACCAAAAATGTAATAATGGGTGAGGAACGATGAACCGGTAGGGATAATAATGATCCTGACAAGCAGAAGTAAGGATTGGCTGTTCCCAGTGGTGGTTATTTTAACATGAAACGGCATTTCACCGGGTTATTTAGTATACTTAACTGTAACGTGTACATATAGTAATAATAATAGTATGAACAGACATCTTAATGTTTGTGGAACCAGGGCTTATCACAAGAATGGGGTTAGCGAGAAGCCTACAATAGTATACCGATTATACCGACAAATGTACACAGATCAAGCACTGTTCCTCCTAGAAAATGATGGTTCATAAATAGCATTGAAACTTCACAGTACTATGAAAACGGGAGCAGTCTGGATTCCAGGAACATTCCATTCATGTGCTTCATTTACTATAATGTAAGTTCATGGGTAACAATGTCACACTGACCTTAAAACAAACGCTCTGTAATCCCGACAGCTACTGTATGAGTCATTTTACATGCGTTCCCAGCGGTAATTAAAAAAAATTGGGGAACACCAAATAAGCCACAGATTTCAGTACTCTTTGACCTAATAATAAAAAAACACTTTCTGACAGTCTGTACTGTCCTAGGACAAGAAGAAACTGGAAGGATTAGTAATGGTCTTACATCACAAACATTGTCAGATGATTTCCTTCTGATCACTTAAGGCAATGCCATTTGTTTTGCCTCATTCATTTTGTATAGAAGAATTATTAAGGATGTTGGGGATCACCTATAAGCTCTATTGCTGAAAATGAAGCGTGTTCACTATACTAAGTGAATGCAAGATATGATAGCTGTTAACAAACAGGTAAATCTGAGAGACTATAACCTATGTTATTCCTATACATGATAGAATTACCCTAGGGCTAATGTAGGCATTGACTAGGCTTTTGCTGGCTCTAGCCAGCATTACAATAGGAATGCACAGCACATTTCAATTGGAGTTGCATTTGGCAATAATTGCAACCTATCCAGCAGACACCTTGTGGGTTTTTTTGCTGCTAGGACCCCATGTCAAGAGGAATTTGGCTACGTTTTCACACCAGTTCTTTAAGCCATAGGGCAATGGGAATTTCAAATTGTGGACTAAATCAAAGCATGAATACGTTTTCCAAATGAAGTCAAACATCAAGATCAGCCAATCAGAAAATGGTAAAAATAAATGACAAAAAAAAGAAAAGAAATGTGATGGGAGATTGAGACAATGTTCCAAGATTTTCTGTAGTTAGTTTTAGACAAAAACCATATAAACAGTTCAAAAATGAACAGGACAAAAAAACAGGACAAAATGCGGCAGGTGGTTTGCGGAGATGTTCCTCATCACACCATGCTATTGTCTCTTTGGTGCCCTCTACTGGCTGAAGACTTAAAGTTTAAATAGACCAGGTGATCAACTGTCTAAAGGGTAGAGGGGCAGGTGGTAGAAAGATGTTGGAATGTGGGGCAGGTTTTAATAGGGCAGTAGAAGGGAGTGTAAAATATACCGTTAGACTGGATAGAGGGCAGAAAAAGGACAGAGCAGAGATAAACAGACAGAACAGACATAGGAAAAAGACAGGCAAATGTTTGGCAGATTGCTTGGGGTTCAGTTTATAGCTTTCTCTTTAGTGTAAGAGAAAAGCCAGTTTGTCTTCTATAACAAAAATGTATTATTGCAAACGTATTCATGTACAAACAGGTGAAGAGGTTCTCCAACCACTTTACATCAGATATATACCAGTATATTGGTTTATGTAACTTAATACAAAGTAAAATAGTGTATACCGCACCTTAACTTCTTAGAGAACAAAGACTTAAGGTTCCCTACAACCTGACATCAAAAAACAATTCTGTGCATGCACACATTCATGAAAGTAAGAGCTGGCAAAACTTGTGTATTTAGACCATGAGTTGAACAAAGATTCAACTTGCAATGACATTGCATTCTAAATACATAGACATTAATATGTAGTTGGTCCCCCTTTACAGCCATTACAGCTTCCACTCTTCTGGGAAGGGTTTTCACAAGATTCTGGCGTGTTCCAGTGGGAAATTTTGTCCCATTCTTCAGTAGAGCATTTGTGAGGTCAGACACTGATGTTGGACGAGAAGGTTTGGTTGACAATCTCTGTTCCAGTTCATCCCAAAGGTGTTCAATGGGGTTAAGGTCAGGACTATGTGGGGCCAGTCAAGTTGTTTCACACCAAATTCATCCAACCATGTCTTTATGAACTTTGCTTTGTGTACCTGGGCACAGTCATAAAACTTGTGTCTTCCCATAAAGTTGGAAGCATAGCTTTGTCCAAAATGTCTTGGTATGCTGAAAGGGACTGCACATAACAATCAGAGGGTTCTTTTGGGATTTCCCCCATGACTACAGCAACTGAGAACCCTCTGCTGTACACAGGAACCCCCTGATCGCTGTGCAGGGGAACCCCAAGAGACATCACCAGAGACATCACCAGAGACATCACAACAGAAAGCAGCTCTGATAGACAGCAATGTAATATATATTCCCCGACTGTCAAAGACCCACCGGTGCAGGGGACTCTGATATCTGACAGCCGGGGAAGGTCTGCGCGACGGACGCAGACAAACCCCCCACTGCCAACTCCACCTCCTTCCGGCTGCAGCGGAAGGAGACGTAAACCCGCTGCCCCGGCAATACAGCAGGAAATTGGAAGCACCGGTAAGTAAGTGTAAGTGTGTGTGTGTGTATGTGTGTGTGTGTGTGTTAAATGGGGGCATAGGGCATTTCTGGAATGCCTTAAACCCCTATATGCCACTCTGGCATTTAGGGGGTTAAAAGGCATATTATGGGGCAGAGTGGCATAT
>VKOC01000002.1:12078598-12091548 GCA_009364415.1 Spea multiplicata
AGACACACACAGACACAGTGAGACACACACAGACACAGTGAGACAGTAAGACACACACACACACAAACACAGTAAGACACACACACAAACACAGTAAGACCTCCCTCCCTAACCCCCCCTTCTCAGTATCTCCCCTCTAACTCCCTAACCCCCCCTTCTCCAGTTATCTCCCTCTTAAAGTTCCCTAACCCCCCCTTCTCAGGATCTCCCCTCTAACTCCCTAACCCCCCCTTCTCAGGATCTCGCCGCCGCCCCGGTCACTTACCTTAAACTCCTGTGTTGGAAGCGTGAGGCGTTTGTCTCGGGTGCCGGCGCTTCACTGCTGAGCGCCGGCGTCTGACGTCATATGCCGGCGCCCAGCGTAAAGCGCCGGCACCCGAGACAAACGCTTCCAACACAGGAGTTTAAGGTAAGTGACCGGGGCGGGGGGGGACACCGGACTCATTGGTGAGTCACCAGGACACTCTTTGCGGGCCGGTCCGAGCTATTCAGCGGGCCGGATGTGGCCCGCGGGCCGTGCTTTGCCCAGGTCTGATCTATAATCATGGTTCCAAAATGTAACAGTTTTTAGAGTGCTAATTAATTCTAATTAATTATGTTCAGTGCCTTACATAATTAAACTATTCCTCCTTAAATTTGTACTTTGACAATCTGTTTTTAACATCTTTGCCATTCTCATATGTTGTCTATTTACCAAATCTGTATTATGAATTGTGCTTATTTTATTTTTTATTTATTTAATTACTAACTTATAGATGGGATATCACTTTTAAATACCAATATAAATTATATTTAGTAACTTCTATTCTCCCACGTCTCCTGGTCGGGCATGCCCCCTCCTGTGAGTCACTCCCAGGTTGCTTGCTTGCCGTGAGCAGGCTGCGGTCTGGGGCAGCATCAGCAGTGGAGGGGTAGTTGAGAGTAGCAGTGAAAGGGCTGAATTGTTGGATACTGTTCCCGACGCGGCCCACCAGAATCAGTATGTTTCATTTGCGATCTCCCTAGGGGTGCACTTTAAGATGGAGGACAATGGCGTGACAAGGGGCATGGCGTGGTGGAAGTACGATGAGCAGTTTAGGCATCGCCTCGCGGCAAACCCAGGGATGTGGCATTTGTGTTGGCATTTATTTTTAGGCTTTTATGATTGGAGAGCTGGTGAGTCGAAATAAGGCGGGCAAGGGTGGTTTCCAAATGTCTAATGTTCAGGTTTTATTTCAGTTGGGGGGGCGTGATATACCCTGTGCGTTGTTGTCAGTTGTATATGCAGCAGAGATCAGAAGCTGGGGATCCGTTTTTCTTACATGAAGATGGTTCAGGGTTTTGGTTCAGTTTGGGACACACTCACTTAGGATTGGTGCGGCGACGGAGGCTGCATGGTTGGGTTTTGGGGATGACATTGTAAAGAAGATTGCGAGGTGGAAATCGTGATTCTGGTCCTATTTGCTTCCTGAGCTCTTGTTATAGTGGGTGGTCCTGTTTTATTGGTTGTTATCTTTCTTATTTTGCAGGTTTTGTTGCATGGATTGTGTGACATTTTTATATGTCTTCTGGACCAAATGGAGAGCCACAGTTCAGGAACGTGGTCGCGGTTGGGCTTTCTGGAGGCGCAGATCAAGTTGAAGTTGTTGGGGTTTAAGTGGAAGGATGTTATGGGTGAATATTTAATTTTTTGGGTACAGGGAAGGCCCCTAATATTTTGTTGTTGCATTCCGGGGGGAATGATTTTGGTTTGGTTCCTCAGAGGGAGTTGGTAAGGGAGACAAAGGAAAATCAGAGGAAATTAAAAGACAGGCTGCCGTCGAATGTGTTGGTGTGGTCGGAGGGGGGTGATTGGAAAGCAATGCAGGAATGTATGCACTGTATTATGTTTGGTGGTAATTCTGACAATGACTTTATTGTGTTAATAATTGATTGTGTTTTGTTTCCCATGCACATTAAAATATGTGGCCATTTTTTATCCAAAACAGTTTGTGTCCGTGTGTTCATTTGGTTGGGTGTTATGGTACTGGAAATCCGGGCCCACAAAATCGGTGATTGCGTCGTCTATACATTTAAACGAGCCTGCCTTGTGAGTAATTTTTAATCACTAAATAAATAAAATATCTACCCTCCTCCTGCTTAACCACTCACTCTAAATACGAACTGAACATGAAATGGAACACCCCATCAGAAGGCACAGGTCTACAAAATAACACCCTTTGAAAAAACGCCACTTTTGCCACAAGTTAGACCCTGGTCCACTGTAAGTACTATAATTGTGAAGAGAAAATGTCTAGAAGTAGCAATAGCTCAGCCACAAAGCGGCTGTTGGGAATTTGAATTTTTGCCCATTCATCCACTAGAACATTTGTGAGGTCAGGCACTCATCCAACCATGTCTTTGTGGTTGCTTTGTGCACTGTGGCACGGTAATGGTGGAATATAAAACAGTCTTCCCCAAATTGTTCCCACAAAGTGGGAAGCATAGCATTGTCCAAAATGTCTTGGTATGCAGAAGCATTAAGATTTTCCTTTACTAGAATTAAGGGGCCTAGCCCAAATCCTGATTTCTATAATAAACAGGTGTATCCCAATACTTTTGTATAAGTAGTGTACATCTTGAAAAGGAAAATATTACAATATACTGTATATCATACATGCATAATACAATGTTCTGGGTTCTGTCAATGCTGTTGACTAGTATTCCTGCTACTCTCATTAACTGTCTGATAAACCAATCAAATTACCACCACTGCAAAGGCCCATGATGGGGCATTGTAGGGAGAGCAGTCGGCACAGTGCACCCGTTTTCTTAACGTATCACCTTGGAAGGTGGGATTTCAAGGGCCTGTATCCCCAGTGGCTCTCCTGTCATTTTCAAGAAATAATAAAAGAAGAAGCTGGTTATAACAACATTTTTATTTTACCAGCACAAGGATGAACATCCAGTAGTCGGACAAGAATGAGATTGAGGAAGCCATATAAAGTAAACAAAACTAGCTATAAAATGCTGGAATGGATTGGATCCTGCTTGGATCCACACAAAGAAAATGCAACTTTTACCAGCTTGCCAATGTCACATAAGGGGTTATGCATAAATAAGTAATTCGAGTGAGATGTATGTCAAGTGGTCATGTCACAAAACAATGGAAAAAACTGAGTACATTTGCACTTCAAATTGCATACGTTCATTGGTAAATTGTAAATCTTTTGCAAATATATAAATATTAGCATATGTGCCCATGATTAATTATGTGTATTTTTTTTCTTCTTTTTTCCTCTTTTCTCTGTCTCTCTTTTTCTTTCCCTGTTCCATCTATCAATCTTTTTTCTTTTACTATTTTCTCTTCTCCCTTTTTTTGACTCCCGTTTTCATACATACACAAACATATACACAGGCACACACTCTTTCTACCCCCTTCTACTCCTGTGCTGCTTCATGGTCTTCCACTTGCCCATTGCATGTGCGCTCTGATTGGACCTTACTTCCAGGATGACTAATATTTTGCACATTGACAATGCTGTTATATATATATTGTCGCATTGCTGGGACCTGCTGCCAGCCGAGAAGCGGCTGCCTGCTGGCACAGAGGTCCACAACAGCGTGTACTCACAGCTGCATGATCACATGATGCCAAAGAGGAGGATCCAGGTTGCCTGCAGTGCTGCAGGGGATCTGGATCTTAGTCTTGTAGTCAGACTTCAATATGATTAGGCGACCTTGAATATAAGACGAGGGGTAGTTTTCAGAGCATTTGCATCTTATAATCCAGCAAATACGGTATTTGGTGCCCTTTCTTATGTAACATTGTTTAAAGCAGTTTTTGACAAAAATGGCTAAATCAAATCAATGGTGTATACCATTCTATCACTATCAAGATATTTGCTCGATTAGAAGATGACCCCCCCAACATTTGAAATATTAAGTTAGGAAAAAAGAAAAAGCCTGAATATAAGACTTAGGGGAAAAATTTTTACTAATAAATAAATAATTTTTTTCATATTTAATCAAAAGGAATTAATCAAAAATGATTGAGAAAATGCATTCCTTGTTTTTATTTCCTTTTATTTGCCAACCTGCCCCCCAGTTATTGACATCTGCCCCAGATATGCCTTACAGCCGCTGGGCACCTGCACAATTTACGTAGACAGCCTACGCTTCTGGTCGGCACTTCCGCCGCGGCTTCTATGACTGAGCATGGGAAGGTCATGTGATGCCATGCGGCCAGAGAGGAGGATCCAGGTCACCTGCAGAGCTATGGGAGATCTTAGTCTTATAGTCAGACCTCTGTTTGAGGTCCAATAATGAGACAACCTTGAATTTCCGACCAGGGGTACGACCAGGTACTTGTCTTATATTCAAGCATATAGAGGAATACATACATTACACTCATTCTTCTATTATAAAGATTGTCCAAACCTTACTTTTATCAATGTAATTTATTTGCACTATAATTGTGATGATGGCTGTTTTAAAATGCAGTTTGATTTTTTCAACCGGGTGAAGTTAGGTCATCTCAAGAAAAGGTGTCAGAAATTAATGAAGCAGAAAAGGCCAAGGGATAATTTTACTATGATTTAACCAATGGTTATATGTGTAAGTGTAGCTCCACGATTACTCTGAGCTGTCTGTCATGGTTGTATCTGTAGAATGTATTTGTTCTTTCTTGTTGCTACATATTAAAGTTGTTTTGATTTTTTTGTTAGTCTTTATTATTACAACAGGACTGAGTGCAGCATACAAGGTGCCAAAGAACACCCGAGCATCTGAAATAGCTGGGGAGACTCTTGAAACTGTTAGGGTATAGATCCAAATACAGCTATCTAATCCAAACAGTGCCACATAAATTGTAACAAGTAGCACTACAGCTTGGGAAGCCTTGTACTCAACACTCTTTCCGGGGTTTTTGTCGGAGCTGCGCATGCCTTGTACTTGCTTCCCATGTCTGTGTAATGTGAAAACTATGTAGCAGCTGGCCAATGTCATAGATCCTACGAAGGAGAAATCTCTTAGCGCTATAGCTATTCCATTGGCAACATAGGATTGAAAGGTCATGAAATCATGATTGCAGAATTCCAAATGTAGAGTGTACTTAGAGGTGGTGTAATTGCCTATGGCACGGACATGTATCAAGCATGATGGGTAAATTGCAATATTGATGGACCATAGGCACAGCATAATCCATGGTAGGTTGGGTGAGATCTTTTGCTTTAAAATAAGCCAATATTTTGAAGGTGGTGCTAATATTACACACTGATTGCAGCTCAACAAACTAGTGACACATATTGTCATGCCCCTGCAGATCCTATACATAAATGAAAATATTTTGCATTCAGTATCATTTAAGATGTTCCTTATGCCGATTGAATGGATGGCCTGAGGAATTCCTTTGGTGATTATGACTAAGAGGTTCACCAAAGCCAGCATGGTAAGGATAGCATTAGAAGGTAACAACTTCTTCTCTGTGATTTTAGTATGGATAAAAATGGCCATAATGAACACATTACTAGGAACGCCAATGATGATCAAAATGATGAATCCTACTGCCTTGAAGATTAGACGTACCTCGAATTCCATTTCTAAAAAATGCACAAGAAACACAGTATTAGTCAACCTGATGGCTTCTTCTGTGTATAATATTTTTATTAATTACCTTAATTGCAAATCTACTTAAGAAACTGTTGTACAATTCTGTTTGTCAAACACAATAATGGAAGTTTATCAGACAAATTAAATGATTAAAAATTCAAAAATACCTTCCATTTTACAATCATTATATACACTTTAATTATTCTATCAATTAGGATGTTGTATTGAGATGTATTAGCACACTAGAGCATAGATGGCATTCACTTTATATACAGCCCCTTCAGTGAACAGCTGTGCATAAATTACTATGTCAAGAAGTCTAGAGTTCATGCTACCAATCCATTAAATTATTGCAAAAAAATGACATATTATTCATTACAAAGTTACTAATATCTATATCTTGTGACCTTGATATACCCAATTCAATGAAAAGCCATTGAAAGTTATGCACTCTATAATTTTTTACATTAACATTCAGATCAAATGGAATTAAATACAGTCATGTCAAATATAAGCAGGGAACATTACTGGAATATTTAAACTTATATTATAAAATAACTAACTACAATACAGACGTGTGCAAATGCACACAAAAACAATTCAGATTAAATTTTTGTTTTGTTTTGGTTAATACATTTTTGAAAAACAAAATTTGTTTTCTAGCCTTTCGGATTCAGACGAAATTCGGAGGGCTATTTCCATTCAGAATGGAAACTCATTGTCAATCACCGTCAATCATGCTCTCTTATGCCCCCTCACACATTTTCACACTCTCATTTACTCTCTTCCACACTCTCTCTGGTTAACAGAGCTGGTACCAGGAAGAAGTGGACAGGAGATAGGGACACCGAAGCAGTCAGTAGAGAGGGTAGTGAGACATTGAGGTAGAATGTAAGACAGAGTAAATGTAAAAGTGATAGTGAAAAACCAATAAAATGCAGGCAAAAATTTGGAGCTCTCTGCTTCATTTTTATTTGATTCATTGGCGTTGCTCCTCATTTTTAGATATTTGTAGGAATTACCAAAATTGGCAATTTTCATTAAATGCACAAGTCTACTAAATTATCTACAGAAAGAACAGTAAGAGACCTTTAATTCATAATTTCACAATAAATAAAGATACATTTGCTATAGGTATAAAGTATAGTGTGTGCTTACCATACTGCACAATATATTTCTCTACATATTTCTGCTGGTACACGGGAAATCAGGTTGTCAAATGACAGAATGGTCTACCCTCTGCTAACTGGGGACAAAATGTGTGGACCCAAGCTGAGCAATGTAATGCGAAAGTGTTCAAAGTGCTTTCAAATTTAGTGACAACACTGGAGGATCCCTTCACTCTGACAGAGACCCAAAAGAGTCCTAGCAGGTTTCCCTCCTGCTAATTACTCTTAGTATGATCAGGAAAGTTTAGTTGCACAGCTCTGCCTCCAGATCACAGTGTGATCAGAAACCTTGAGATCACTAAACCATGCTGCAGTATGAGAAGTCATTTTATGCTCAATGAGCACTGTGCACTTTGGTTGCAGAGGGAAACCCTCTAGTGATATCATCATGTTCTCTGTTGCGAAATTGATCCTTGAGGTCTGAACAGAGGAAACATGGGATCTCTGGGATGGAGTTATGGTGTAAAAAAAATATATGTCAAAATTATAAAAAATAAAAAAATACTTGAAAATGTTTTTTTAAAAAGTATAAAAGAAAGGTAAAAAAAAATAAAAATAATCAGCCATACCACCTTATTCCCTCACCTAAAAACATAAAATTCATATAAAAAATGCTGTCACTCAATATACTTAATTATTTATTTATTACAAATGTTCCAATTTTGGCCCATAGCTTCCCCAGAACATTCCACACTTATGCATGTAGCTAAATACAAATTGGTTTGTTTCTGCAGGTATGCATAACTAGGGTAACAAATCCAAAGCAGCATTGCAAAGATTGTTTAAAAAGCAGTTTTTTTTCAATGTGCAATACAATGAGTTGGCTACTTTTTCAGAAACATATAGTTTCTCGTTCAGAATTCCAAATTTGAAAATATTAAAATTTGTAAAATAAAAATTCTGAGCAAATTTAACTATTTGCCCTGTAATGCTAAAATTAAATTCTAGACAAATGAGGTGGACTCAGGATGGGTTTGGGGTTTTATTTTACATTGGCATTAGCTATGTAGAAAGAGGTAAAACTGTAAAACAATTTGTTTTTTTCAAAGGTTTTAATATTAAATATATAGATGAATACGATAAAAAAGAAAGCTCTACTTGTCTACATATACATATATATATAATTGCTTTGGGTCTAGGAAATTACAGTTGAAGAAGGAAACAGCAGAAATGTTGAAAATGCTGCCACCGACAACTGTAAAATGTCTTCGTCAACAAGGTGTTAAGGAAAGAGTAATCTTTGAAATATTGTCTTTTCCATTATGCTCTTCTTAGCTCTCTGTGTTTTTACTAAACACTTTAGTTTTAATGACCTTGCAAAAAAAAAGGGACATAACTTACGCCTTAACACAACACATGTCTTCTAATTGTAAACTGTAGCTCTTCAAAAGTCATAAAATAAAAAAGAACTTTGTTTCTAATTACTGGCCATCAAAACTCAATTGTTTGACAACACATAACCACAAATTCTAAATGCATGTTTAATGAGATTAAAAAAACAACAGATACTGCTACAAATACTCTTTAAAGTCAATTAACTGTCTAATGCAGCTTCACCAACAAACAATGCATATTAAAGTGATAAATGCTTATTCTTTTTATGTATAGCATTACTGATATTTTGCTAAGATGTAACCAAATATTCTGCATTTTTGTTTAATAAAATATATATATTTTTTTAAAAAAGTACTTTGTTAGTACTTTAATATGTATTCTTCAACATGTTACTCAAAGTAATAAATAATCTTTAGGATAAGCTGCAGATCCACAGCTGCAGCACACTGCCCCAACTACATTTTATGAAAGGACGCCGCTTTCCCTTTCCCCATTTGAGCCAGTGGTGGAGCTGACTAGAAGTGAGTATACCACAAGTAGGTGGGGGACAGGGTATAATCCAAATGCATAAGGTGATTCTGCAGCAACCCTCAATGCATTTGCACCCAGATTTTAAAGCACATATGGAGTGTCCATATGTATGAAAAGGCTGATCAAGGTGTCCTGGTTCCCAGTAGCTATAACTATTATATTTATACAAAAGATATTAATCAAATCCAGTTTGGATAGCAAAGTACTGTAAGCACTTCAACGAGTATTTGTTTACTGAAGCTCCATGGCACATTGTCACCTCCATGGTCCTGTTTTCAAACCACTTTTCGGTGATTAAAGTTTTCTTAACATGCACACGGAGGATATCTTTAGGGCCCACAGAACTGCTACAAGAGCCGGCACTGTTAATTTATACCATGACCTTTTTTTTAATGAGTTCAGTTTAAAAGTAGGTAGTTATAAACCCTAGAAGACCTACATGTGCAATAAAACTCTCCGCATCAACATATAAGGCATTTGGATCCTATGGGTTCAACTAGGCCAGGGCTTCTGGTATTAGGCTCAACTTGAGTGGATGTTGCTCTAAAATTTAGGCACCACTAACATGTAAGGGCAAGATCTTTTGTTCTCTCGACATGCTCTTTGGCCAGATACGCCATAGCACCTTCACTGAAAAACCTTAATTTGCTTTTATATCATGAACAAATCTCTAGTGATACTTTCAATGTTTACGGATTCTCATAATATTCATAATATCATTAGTCAAGGCAGTATTTATTAAGCTAAAAATGGACTCTAATGTCTTAGGTGCTCAAGAAAATTATGGGGAGTGTAGATTATAGTGTATGATCGTAATATTTGCCAGAAACTAACACAGGGGATCTTCATGAAGAAATTACAGTTTGTACAGCTTTGTAAAAGTCTCGTATTCGTGTGTTAAGGGACGTGTGTTAATTTGTCTTCGCTATTATCTGGTGAAAACTGTTATCTTCACGTTATTTCAATTTCTGTTTGACTACATGATATATCTAGACATTTCACTAATCTATCATACCCCAAGGGAAATCAAAAGAAAGGAAAATACATTATAGACTTCTAAGACAATTATAAAAACAATCTCTTTGGAATTGAGGATCTACAAAATTACATTTAAAGCCTTCAAATATATGCAGTCTTTATTATTAATTAATTATTTCAAGGGTTATCTGAATATGATGTGCATTTGCATGGATCAATATCCTTTCTGCTATTTTTATTATTCAGCATCTTATATTATTTGTACAATGAAGGGCATTTAGAAAATTAGTAAATGTTACATTTAAATTGGTGGTAGATATATAATAATATGTGAAAATTGTGCGAACCAAGGCCAGAAATCATTTGAATTTTAAGTAATTTCTAGTTAAAACAATAATAATTCTTCTAAATAGACAAACCGGCTAGAAAAGACATTTCATTATAATAGGATAAAAGTACCTGTCTTAAACATATCAACATTTAAGAATAAGCAAATACTAAAGAATGCTTTCATTAATGAATTATAGTATTTTTTCTAACTATATGATTCCATAGATTAAAATATACCAATTTATTTTTTCCCAATCATAGTCTACACTTTGCAATGAAGTTATTTTAATTTTTACAAAAAAATTGTAAATTAAAAAAGAGAAAAAATATTTTAGACAAAATATTTACATATCCAAATGGTATGAACGGATGTAAATTGCATCATATTAACATACTTCTTTTATAAGTTTTTAATCCCTTTCTGTACCGCTGTTTTTGACATATACAAATGGTATGAACAGATGGAAATTGCACCAGTATTAACATACTTCTTTTATAAGTTTTCAATCCCTTTCTGTACATCTGGATAATACAAGCAGAGTGTCCGATCTACATAAAGACATTTAAATGGCCTTACTGTGTCACTTGACAACTATCTCACACCTATAGGTATGCATAATGAGGCATTAGTGGAAATCTGTTGCCAAAATCATCAAGAAAAAATATATTTGGATAGCTTGTTTTACTAAAAATGTCTACATTTTGCATTGCCTTTTAACCTCATATTTAAAAGCAATTGTTTCTTGGATATTTTATATCCAAGGCTGTTATTACGCTTCTTCTTCAAGACTATATACCTATATAGAGAAATTTGATTCAGGTAATTATTACTTCCTCCTTTTTTGCAGCATCAGCACAGTAAAGCAAGGTAGTCAAGAAGTTGATGAACCAGGGAGATTAAAACAACAAATTTAAGATAAATAAGATAATTTCAGGATAAGTAAGATAATTTCAGCAACTCGATACAGTACTATTCACACTACACCATATTTGGCGCTGAAAAAAAAGAAACATCCTAAACAGGAGATCCAGTGATTGTACAATATCTAACAAAGTTATCACATCTCTGATAAGCTCCATAATATATAATATAAACATAGAATAAAATTCATACTGTTTATGTTGCCTTAGTTTCTTCAAGTACATCTTAATATTTTATTATTTCAATTTTCCCTGGTTGTTTATTTTGGTGTGAGATTTAAGGGGATTAGAAACTTACCAGAAGTGCAATAAAACGAACAGGCAGTAACTGGCCTTCAAGGCAATGACAGTCCTATCTACTATTTATATTTCTTTCCATTAGAAATGGGAATCTGGGGAAAACACAACAAATATCCTCTGAGACGAAATCAGAGAGTCCAGCTTTAACTCACACATTTTATCAACGTGTTAATTTGCTCATTAGACTTATTAAAACTGAATCTGAATCCTTTGGGCATCTAGCAGTGGTGTATTAAGATGCTAGCGATGTATTCCCATGTTAATTTAGCTAAGGTCCGGCTAACTTAAAGATAACTACACCAAGGCTATTGTATGTCAGTGACAAATGTAAATGTTTTATATGTATAAAATGAACAATCATTTTTTTATGTCAATTGTTATTTACAATAAACATTGTAGTCTTTTCTCTACAACCAGACCTCACAATGGCTTAAAACACTCTTCAGAGCCCCTTAGCTCCTTCTGCTTTCCAATGTTGGCATAGATGGTTGCTGACAATGTTAAATCCTGATAATGGATTTGTCATGACTAACTCATGGGATATGGTGGATGCATGGAAGGGTAATCCAGCAGAGGTGATTAGTTTCTTTGTGTAAGCATTCAATGAGTTAATCTGATGTTGATTGAAATCGGTTTCTTTGTGCATGCCCTATGTATCTGTTCTGGCTAGAAGTGTCATTTTCCCAAAGAACCCCTGTGGAGATTCATGGCTAAACTGATAAGGATCCTGAGTTATAGGAATTTCATTCCTAGGTTAAGTGGAGGGGTTTTCCATCACCTTTAGTAATTAGTAATCCAAATGTGTCTTTTGGGCTCTAGTATTGATATCCACAAACCCTAAGAGAGGATAACACGTTACCAAATTTGTATTACCGTATTTGCTCGATTATAAGACGAGTTTTTTTCCAGAGCAAATGCTCTGGAAAATACCCCTCGTCTTATAATCGAGGTCGTCTTCTAACCTCTAAAAATGTCTGCTGGGGCCATGCTGCTTACCGGGCTTTGGTCGCGAGCAGCGTCTGTGCTACCAGCAGCAGGAGAACAGGAAGCGTCCTCACACAACTCTACTTCCCCCTCCCTCCTCTGGGGGCAGGGCTAGAGAAGTTGCTCGCACAGTCGTGCCCCTGCAGAAGTCTTCGAGTGAGAGATCTGCAGTTCAGGTAAGGGGGTGGGGGAGGGTTTTTGTGATTGATGTGTGAAGTATGTGTGATAAATGGAATGAATGAGTATTTAAATGTTTGTGAATGAGTGTGTGTGTGATAGCATGGATGTGTAAGGGGGGTAGGGGTTGTAGCATGGCATAGGGAGGCTGTAATCCCACTACTATCATCCCCAGGTTCCAGCATGTACTGGCTGCCTTGGCATGATAGGAGTGTGATTGCTGTTAGCAGTTTGATATATATATATCAAACTGCTAACAGCAATCACACTCCTATCAAGCCAAGGCAGCCAGTACATGCTGGGTTAAAAGGCATATCATGGGGCTGAGTGGCATATAGGGGGTTAAAATGCATTTCTGGACCTCAGCCCCATGATATGCCTATATACCTCCAGAAATGCATTTTAACCCCCTATATGCCACTCAGCCCCATGATATGCCTTTTAACCCCCTATATGCCAGAGTGGCATATAGGGGTATAAGGCATATCATGGGGCAGAGTGGCAAATAGGGGGGTATAAAGCATTTCTGGGGGCAGAGTGGCATAACTGGGGGGGGCAGGTTGGCAAATAAAAGGAAATTTAAAAAATATATTTTTCTCAATCATAGCTTTTATTAAACATGAAAAAATAATTTACATGAATTAATATTTACTGGTA
>VKOC01000002.1:12091648-12122215 GCA_009364415.1 Spea multiplicata
TACACTGACACCACACACACACTCACTCTAACACCGTACACTGACACCCCACACACACTCACTCTAAATCTTAACCATAAAAACCATTAAAAATAATTTTTTCTATAAGTCTGGGAGGAACTGCGCATTTAAGGGCCTGATTTTTTTTTCTTCTATTTTTCATTCTCCTTTTTCCTCCTCGTCAGTCGGTGTTTTGTGTCGCGCTGCTTCTCGCTGTGGATGTTTAATTCTCCGGGGGACAGTTTGATGACATCGAGTTGGTCAGCCGAGGGCACACTGGCCCTTCAAAAACATTGGCCAAAAAATGTTTTACCGAAAAAAAAAAAACCCTAATATTTTTTAAAGAAAGACAACAACTTAGCTCTAAAAGAACCTTCAAAGCAAATTATTTGCAAAGACATTCAGGCCAAGTAATCAAGAAATAAAACTACAAACTGCAAATAGTTGGCTGCTGATCACGGCTGAGTGAATTACTGTCAAAACAGAGCACTCTGATAGATGAGCACTCGCCGCGCACGCCCGCCGCCGCATTCTCCAGATAAACATCGGAGTGACAGAACGATGGAAACCCAGGCTTACGGTAATTCCAGGGGTTTCCGGGACCTCCTCAGCCTCAGAGTCAAGGCCATAGGGGTTAATACACTAAGCAGCCCATAGGCACCTGTCTACAGGTAACCACATAGAGAGATTCAAGCAGCCAATCAGTGGCAGGAAAATATTCCCATTGATATTAATGGGATCCCTTTCTGTGTGTACACACGAGGGTCTCCACAGACCGCCACTGGCAGTGCTCGCCAAGACGTCACTAGACCGTCGCTGAGTATATCTTCTGCAGGGCATTTACGTGGGGATTGGGGATGTAAATGGATCGCGCCGCTATTATATACATTCAAGATGGCTACATTACATAAAAATAGTGAATATCCGGGATCCACCCTGTGAACAGAACGGAAAACCATCAAACCTGCGAGCTCGGGGGGTTTTGCGCGGAGGCTCCGGGTGGAAATCCACTTCTCCAGGATCTCCGCGGTGCTCAATCTCCACCAGGAGCGGCATTTAGGTTCACCTAATCCCACCGATTCCCCTACCCACGGGGGCAATGGAGGCCAAATCCATGTCCAACCCCGCGAAAGCACATGGGTAGCCCTGTCCCTTGAGTGGGTCGCCCCACTCCTCCCTCAGCCACTCACCGGGTAGCCGGAGCTGCAAAGTTACGAGCTTTGAAAATTACGCGCAAACACCGTTCTCCTGCGAGGCTTTCCCCAGACCGATAAGGACACGCGACATAAATCACCTCTCCTTGTATAGATTTTACTTGGGCAACAAACCAAGTCACCCAAATTGTTCTCCTGCGCGCTCCTCATCCCGTCTCTCGTTGAAAGGATTCAGCCGCCGTCCCCATTAGCGATGTTTGTGTATTTTGATAAACAGCCCCCGACAGAGACTTACCAATTACCGGAAGGGATGAGAGGCTTCCAGAATCAAAAATAATCTCCTGTTATCTTAAACAGATAAGACGATCCTCCGACGTCCTCACCATTGTGATTATTTGATTTCTGTGTTTACTGCTTGAGTGAAGTGCCAGGAAACCGCTGCGCATGCAGCTGCTCCTCATCCCCTCGCAACGGGAACGCGTCCTCCGACTGTTTAATGCAACCAGTAAATTGCTTAATAAGAAGATTGTAAAACATTTATTAAGTGCTTCTTGTCAAATCAATAATTCATTTTTTTATTTTTTTATTTTTTTTTCCGGAGGGTCCTGTATTGCATTCCGCATTTTAAGTACCAAAGGTCACCTTTTTAATGCTTCGGCGCATCTGTAAAATTCATATAATTATTAGATTAATTCCATTACTATCGCATTCCAGTATAATTAGCATTATAGCGCTTGCTGTTATTTTTCCATTTTTTTTTTTTTAGCAATGTACTATTTTCTTTTAATGCAAAACAATGTCAAAGCAGACAAATTAACCATTAATTAGATGATTGGCAATTATTATTTTTTTTTCTTTGCTTCGAAAGCACGTATTTACATCATCTTATACTTGGTATTTTAATGGGAAAAAAGGAATAATTAGGACGGCACAAAGCAGAGCTGAACCCGACGCATGCAATTAACTTGTACATCATGTGACATCGTCGCGAATAAATCTTTTAACACCGGAGTGTTGATCTGATAATGGCATTTAATGTTACATTTAGTCACATGACTCCATCCGTTATTTACACTGAGCTTTAGACTCATATTGCAAAAAAAAGAACAATGAAAATCAAATAAGAAACAAACAGATAAAGTTCACGGTGTTTCTAGGTAGACCAATCCATGTTGTTTTATTTTCTGGCTCAATTTGTTTTTTTCCAAGAAAAAAAATTCTCTGTACGTTTGGCACAAGATTCTGCGTAATTGGCTTCTCTTATCACACGTACAATAACAGTTTTCTGTTGCGATTTCACATACTTATCAGTTTAAAAGTAGTGATATGTGAACAATAAACATGTCGGATATGAGAACAGATACCATCCAGATTCCCAACAAAACCAGTATGAAAAAAAGGATCGGAGGTAAGCAAAGTCTACGACCGTGATCAACGCGAGCCCGATGTGTCCTCTCATCGATCGGTTGCATTGACCAATGTTTGTGGGCCAATCCATTGATATAGAGCATGTGCAGAACACATTCCATGTAATAACATGATCATACAGTATGACACGCTAACACCTGACATGGAAAGGACTGTCACATCTTCCGGTAACCAACAGGTAATTTTTACTATGATATAAATCAAGGCCAGTGGTTCCTTGAAATCAGTTATTGATCCTTCCCAGTATCAACGGTTTGACCCAAAATGGCCAATAACTGCATCCCCGAGCTTAAGATCCATCAAGGTGCGTCCGATACTTTTACAGCTTCATGGCACAGGTTGGTTTTGGCTTTCATATCGTTATATCTTCTCTTTCACCCAGGCTGAGAATCGGGAAACATCTGGCAGGTGTCTGAGGACCGAATACAGGAGACATCAGAAGCCTTCGTAGAACCCGACGGCAGATAAGACCCATTTGTGACCAATTTCACCAGCTATAAACTGCATGACTGTAGAGGATTCTTTGATTTCTACCTTTTTTGAATTAGGTGATATCCAAAGCATTTAAAACCCAGAAGAAAGTACCGTGTATTGCACCTATCCATGGGGAGGACTAAAAAACCATTTACAGTGCCTGAAACATGGGCGCTGTTTCTCCATGGCCACAAATAATGCACGGATTTAGTCCCTCTTCTAAATAATCAATTTTATCTGAAGTGTCACATCCAGAATACTCGTATGTGACGTCTGAAACTTGGCCCATCTTACCTAGAGCTTAACATTCAGTCCAATATAATATGGAATTTGACACCCAGCTCAATGTAACATAGCAAGGGAATGTAAACATGCGCGGGATAGACATACGGCTCCTGAATCTAAGACGAGACCAACGACTCATTAAGGCTTCAGTCTTTACAGCAGGAGAAACGGCGACTAGACGGGGGCCGGATGGGGCCGATTAACCTGCAGGTTCTGTGTTTCTATATAGCTTGATAGTGAGTCCAAACTGATCTAGAGTTCTATGCAGTCTAAACGTTGGGCTTTAAAATCCAGCATTGTCTTTCCCTTTCTCAATAGTAGATGTATTATTATTATTATTATTAAACACTGATATACAGACATCAGACAAGCCAGAAAGCTTGTTTTTCTCTCAGAAATCTCATGGTGCTGCCACAGCCACAAGGGATTCTGGGTAGGCCATGCAAATAAGGTCAACAATCGATATCTTCGCCTCTATATCCACTTTATACCCAAATCCCTTGAAGTAATTGCCCCACAGTACAGGACAGCCTTTAGAGAGAAAAAAAACTCAGACAGATGCAGTAGCCGGATCGTCGGATCGCCAGATCGCCAGATCGCCGGATCGCCGGATCGCCGGATCGCCGGATCGCCCTTAACAGAAGTCATCAGCATGATGTCAAGCACTGGCTTAATAGTTGAGTCTTGGAGTAGTGAAGAAATACCAACTACATAAGTTATGGTGAGCGAAGGTGATGGAAATCCCTTCCACTTAAATTTAAGGGGGTAGTAGAAGTATTATTATTAAACACTCATCAACAGACACCAGACAGGCCAGAAGGCTTGTTTTCCCTCAGAAATCTCACGGTGCTGCCACAAACACAAGGAATTTTGGGTAGGCGCATGCAAATTTAAGTGGAAGCGTTTTCCATCACCTTTACCCACCATACCGGATGTAATGGTATTTCCTGTCTCAATATAAATGCACTGGGATCTTTCACACTTTTGGCCTCATACTATAGACAGTGATAACCCCCCAGTGCAAAAAAAATTGGTTTTATTTTATCTAATTTTGATTCAAATAAACCCATTTATCTGCGGACCTGGAGCCAAAGTTGCTGTCAGTCATGTGATATTTTGGGTGACTTTCCCGGCTCAAACACCGCACTGAGCTGATGCTTTATGGCGATGCCAATTAAATTCCTTCCTCCATTGTCTTTCATTAATAAGAGAGTCTGACTGGGTGATTAAGACTGAGCCATTCTATAGTTTCCCACAGGCAGCATGGTAATGGTTGTCTAGTAAATTGGGACTTGTATAACAGAGCAAGAACTCATTCAAATGGCTGATATGCAGCTGCCTGAAAACATGATATTATATATCTTAACCATTTTATTGCATTACAGCATGTTTCATAATCTGACACTATAGAGCTACTGAATGATGTCAGCATGACATAATAAATGTTGCTGTAAGACGATGTGGTCTCTCTCCTTGTTCCGGGACACTCACTTGGTGTAATTTCAGGCGTCTGTCTCATGCCGGGGTTTGTAACGCGTGCGCACACCGTGTTCCCATTAACGCTCTCTGCCAAATCCCGTCTGTATTGTTGATTTTCTTTCTGTTATTGTTCTTAGTTTTCGGTGTTGGTTTTTATATTGTGTTCTTAATAGTTTTTTAATGTGGTTTTTTTTTTATTTAATGGTGTAAAAACAGGCTAAATGTGATTATTTCTCTTAAATAATTGTCCAGAACATACTATCATTTACGTTAAGTACATTTAAAGGAAATCCTGTTACATATTTAATGCGATTGCTAACTCCCCGTACTACATCGCAATTTGGCTCGGTTTTGCTGCAGCAGCTTCTGAAAATACAGATTTTTCCTTTTATTTTTTAACGTGGATATCGTTACTAATAATAGGCAGTGAAAGAGTCAGGAGAAACATTTACGGATCGGATCTGAGCCCCTCACGTTCCGGATCCTTATCCGTATTTACTAACAGAGTTATGGGATTTTTTTATGGAAAAATACAATGTTGCAGGAATTGGATATTTTTAGTTATTTTAGAGCCGCCTATGGCTGCCAATAGCTCCGCCTCCTCTTACGTTATCAGGTCAAAGGCCATGATTTACATTCTGTTATCTGATTGGATGAAAAGGCCAACAACCCAATAAATATTCCGACGTATTGTGTAATGTGATACTAAGGGGATGTATCAATGAGAAATATTAAAGTAACATCAGATAACTATGGAATGCTCTTATTTAACACATAAAAGTTCTGACGCTGTAAGATCTGATGATGTCATTATTTATGTGTTAATATTTTTTATTTTTTCACTCTCTCTCTCCCTCCTCTTCTCTGTGAATTGTTTCATACCTCCCAAGTATCCCTCTTTAGGAGGAACAGTCATTCTTTGCCCCCCCCTCCTCCTAGCTGCCTTGATGTCCCTCTATGTATATGTTATATATATATAAATGTTTGAAAGTTTGTTAATAACTCCTATTCTCTCTCTCCGTGCCCATAATGTGCTCATTGTTATCGAGGAAATGGTAATGCGCTGCAGAATATGACGGCGCAATATAAATCAATACATGGAAAAGAGTGATGAGAGTTGTAGTTTTTTTTATTTAACAAGGCGTTTTTCCATGTGCTTTTATGGGTCGAGTAGCTATAAATATTTGTCTAAAATGTGCCATTTCCTCCAATATTCATCCATCAGGCTGCCGCCTCTCAGTAAAGAAAATGCAGATTATAAAAAGAAATGTTTTTACATGGAAGCCGTACGATGGCGTCTGAAATGGCGTTCCTTCTTTTTCGTTTTCCGTACGCCTGGCATGGGAAACAAGGCGCCCGCTGGGATCGGTGACACGCGCCGTCCCTACATTAAGGGAACAGGAAGGTGTTCGAAACGACTATAAATTATATGTTCTTTAGAATATGGCATTAATTGCACTTTAATAAGCGGACTATATTTTTCTTTATTCTCGGCTGCTAAAATAATGCCTCCGCACCGCGTCGCCGAGACGTCTCTCTCCCCGGATCCGTGCCGCTGTTAGCACTTTTGCTGTTGTTGATTTCTTTTCTTTTCTGTTTTTTTTTATATTCTCAGACATTTTCAACAATAGGAAATTTCGGCTTGAATCTGAAAATTGCACAGTGCGTTCATTACGCCACTTTAGATCAATGCATATTGAAAATGTAGAAATAAACTCATTATACAAACGCACAGACGCATTGTAAAGTGATTTCTGATTTCTATAGAGAAAAATGCAAAGCGAATAGAATCAAAAATAAACTTTATTTCCCCCCAAAAGTAATTTTCTATATGAAGGCTTGCGAGAAATACGTGATAAATACGACGAGCGCTGTATAAATGTCTTTGTTCATCTTGAAGAGTCGCCTACACAGCTTTTTACATCAGGAAATTCTTGTCTGTGATTTTGTTGCAATAAAAGTAAATTGAATTGTTTTGAAGAGTTTAAAAGTTTACATTGTTGAATCGGTGGCAGCTTGTGGCAGAGCCAGCATTACCTGATCCATCCCCTGAAGACCCCTCCCGCCCTTATGGCCGCCTGGACCAATCAGTGACAATCCGAAAACTAACAATATGGGAGCGATAACTTAATGGGGAGGAATAATCCGGCAGATACTGGGATCTGTGGAATTTTTAGTTTAAATGCTCTTCCTGGGGCCTAAATGATTTGTTACTTTTAACAGTAACAAAGATTTATCCCTTTTTATCCCTGGCCAATTATACAATACTAGGGGATCACGTGATTGTCTTAAAGGCTGACATATAATGTCTTCTTAACCCCTTAATGACAAAGCTCGTACATGTACGGGCTCAAAATGCATTGTTTTCAATGGGTTTTGGGACCGCCCAGTGTCCTTAAGGGGTTAAAAGAAGCAATTATTGTTATCAATTATTATTTATTTATATAGCACCACCATATTCCACAGCGATGTACAGTGGCTAAACAGGACATAACAGATCATTTGAGTTACAGACACAACAGGCGAGGACATGACAGGTAGAGCATGACGTAACAATTTGGACGGAAGTAAAAGGTGAGGAAACCCCTGCTCAAAGAGCTTACAATCTAAAAAGAGTTTACACAAGGCCTAAAAATGCCAATCTTAGCTACAGACCGGCCGTGTAAGTGAACCTCGTTGTTAAAAATAATCAGTAATTATAATGCTGGACATAATATTTTAATTCAATTGTTTGATAAAAGTTTTAACCAAGGCAGAAATCGCATTTTATGGAGTACGGGTCCCATAATTAGGAGGCCAAGACAGAGCAAAGCTCCTGGTAAGAGCCCCATAACAGAAAGTGAATTGCAGGCAGAGAAAATAAAAGGAGCGAAGAAAGGAGTCAAGGTGGTGAAAATCCAGAGGTCATGGGAGCAATAGGAGCAGAAGAAAGCTGTCCAGGTAATTAATACCTATTGTCTCTCTGCTGCTTTGCCAGACCCAAGACTTAAACATTGGAAAGGGGAACAAAACTGGACCCATCGGGGTTACCAAGAAACGTTGGCTTTTTGCCATTTTCCATGATAACCCCCATCGGTGAGCGTAGAATTGATCCTTTTCCGCCTATTGACGTCATGCTACTCGAAATGCTTTCTGTAATGTAATGCGTGCGTCGGGACATCACGAGTGGCAGATATATTACAACACCTGTCACTTCAACAAGAACTCAGAAACAACGTTTTTCCCGAAGGTGTAAAATGCTGGATTCCACCCATTTTTAATGAAGATGGTTTTTTTAGCCCAATGCTATTAATAACCATGTGGTTCTGGGCAGCGCCGTATTCTGGCCTCCATAGCCTAGGTTCCGGGTTAGAGGTCTAGAGCGATCAGGCCGTTCACACTATGGAGGTCTCCGTCGGGCCGGCACAGCCTCCATAGTTTACTTCCACCCAGCGCCGCACGTGCTAAAAAAGTGGAGCACCAGCCTATGACATCATTTCCCAAAAATGTTTCTTGTTAAGGGCCTCCTGAGCTGCTTCGATTCCCCTTCCGCTCTCGAGCTTTTCCAGACCTGCTTTTTAGGGACTTTCAGTCTGCTCTATAAATAAAATTCCATAATTTTTTTTTTTTTTTCTCTTGGTGTTAAAAACCAACGTTTATAAACAGAAACGTAACCCAGAAGAAGTCATTAGCGACTTTGTGGGAGTCAATTATTTGTAAAAATGATATACCGTTTAGATTCAGTTTTTACTGCAAATTACTGCACTTTGCAAATCACTGTCAGTTTTGTCAAAACGCTAAAAATGTTCCTCGTTATGTAGGACAGTTGATTAGCTATTTTTTGGGGGGGTTTATTCGAAAAAAACAAAAATCTGGGAAAATAACTTACACATGTGGAATTCTGGTATTTTATAACAACGACCCTGTGACCTTTATCCGCTGATATATCTATCCCGCGCATGGATTCCGATTACAGATTTACAAACGGCTTTTTTTTTTTAAATTCGCTAATTAACATCCATTCAGTTTCACATCATCAGAAATCATTATTTTTCCAGTTGTTCCGACTCTATTTATGGAAAGAAAAAAACCCCTGTATTTTCTGAAAGCCGTCCACGCGAACCCATAACTAACGAATATTGTTCTATCTTTATTTTTTCGCCGCGTTATGGTAAGTCTGACAAATTACTGCCGTTTCCGTAACAATGATTTCATTTGCTATTTAAGGGTTTCAACATAATTAAAAATACATGAAAACGAAATGATTTAACTTTATAAACCTCATGTTTAACAGATGCTTTACGATTCATAATCTGATAAATTGTGTAGAAAATCCGCAAAAAAATAATGGAATTTATTCCCCGCTGGTTTTATAGATGCTGTGGCAAATTCACTTTTTTTTTTTAATAAAAATACTTTTTTAAACTGTTTAATTTTAGGTCAAATAACAAACTGGTTGTATCTGGACGCTGCTGTTGGATAAGTTGCGTTAATGAAAGTTAAACTGAGAGGTTTTTTGTTTTGTTTGAGGGCATCGATGGCGTGGAATATATTTAATATATTTAAATTTTTCCGCATATAATCTGAGTTACCCCCAAGGAACGCACCAGCAACTCACGGAGGCGAAATATAATTACACAGGGAAGAACAATCCATACGCGTTACAATTTATGCATAAAAGAACGCATATTAACAACTTTGTATTCTGTTGACGTTTTAAGACGAAAGCTGTTTGTAGAACCAGGAAATTCATTGTAATCCACAAAGCAAATTTCATTTTTTAATAAAAAAAAAAAATAAAAAATATACATTAAAAAAAATGCGCGTTTCTGTAGAGGGCAGGAAGCTTTGGTATATTCAGAAAGCAGATGTGGATGTTTTTATTGCTGAATACGACGTTGCGCTGGAAGCCGCGGAAATAGGCAGCTCTTGAGTTTAATTGTTCCAGACATCGAAAAGTAGCGAGCAGCAGGAATATCTTGACCCAGATACACTGTTAAACTCCTCAAATAGCCAGACTTCCCGTACAAATACTCTGTTCAGATTTCATTCCGTGACATTTTATCCCGACGCGTGTTCGCTCCGGAGCCAAGGTAGAAGGTGCGCTTTCTAGTTCATGACAAAATTCAGAGCTTGAAGAGGGAGAAGCCCTTAGGGGGACTTGTAAAAATTTCAAGTAATCCATTCTTAAAGGGAAAGGCGGTTTATTTCCACTCCTTGGCGCATGCGTTTATATAGAACATATTCATCGTTTGTTATTTTTTTTTATACCTAGGATGATCGCATTTTATTTCTGTGATTCAGGGACACAGTATGGAGCGGATGAGATTACACAGACTGGCATGTATTATATATACATATCTCATACACATAAAAAACATTACATAATATATCATTAAGCCTTGGGAACCATGACGATTTCAGATTTACTGATATATCTATATTATAATATGCATACAGTCATTACCAGACATGAGCAGTTACAGAGAATTAGCCCCTCTATTACCAGACGTTACACAGACAGACAAACTCAGTCAAACACACGGTGGGTTTCTTACCGGGTGCTGAGCTCCATGTGCAAGACTGTCCTGGGCGTTTGGGGACATTTGGCTACCATAAATTATTCCCTCATTGTTATTTCCTGTTGTGTTGTATGCAGGAGCCGCCATCTTGCTGTCCACTCGGCTTATTTGTGATAATAGCGTTACAGAGGGAACTGCGTGGCTGGAAACAATTTTTAGCACTAGATGCTCATGCGCCGTTCACTAAAGCAGGCCTGTCCAAACTTTTTTCGAAGAGTGCCAGATTTGATGAGGTGAACGTGCGAGGGCCGACCATTTTGCCTCACATTCTTTGAACCATTAAAATTAAATGCAAATTAAATATTTTATGCAAAGTTTATTGAAAATGGCATACTTTTCATTTTGTGACTTGGATGACAAATCTAAACAGGTGTTAAATCCCTCTGCCTTTAATATCAAAAAAACAGATCTATATTTAGGCAACTTATCTGTGGGGCCGTATCAGTCCAAAAAACGCGCAGGCCACAACTAGGGATTAATCTAGCCTTGGTGCAGTATTAATCTAAATTTTATTAAAGACAGGAGGCGAGTATTTTGCATTAAACCTTCTTTACTGTTAACCTCCAGCAGCAAAACAGTTAACAGAGAAACAATAAAAACAACCAATGGGAACACAGGAACAGTCTATAAATGTCAGCACATCCAGAAACTCCTCCTCTTTCTTTGCGAAGAAACTGCAACGACAGCCACAACAGCCCAGCAGAAAAACTCAGGAACACAGGAACAGAGTCGAACATGGAAACCATCGCTCCCACACCTCAAACAACTGGAGGACGACCTGAAAAGACAGAGATCGTGACAGTACCAAGCAACATATATCGAGTGTGACAGAAAACATAACAGGCACAGCAATATAAGCAGACAAGAGCCAATCACTAACCCCCCCTAAACCAGCGAGACCGAAGTCAAAAAATAGAGGGAGGGAAAAACAATGCGAAGGGAGGGAAAATACTCGCCTCCTGTCTTTAATAAAATTTAGATTAATACTGCACCAAGGCTAGATTAATCCCTAATTTTATAGCAAGACAGGAGGCTTCGTATTTTGCAGTTTTAACGCCCCTAAATCAACGCCAAAACAGCATGAGCCGGGGGCCGGAAATAAAAGGTCCGGAAAGTAGATTCCCTGGACCAATCCGCCGCTGACAAAAGATCCGAGAGGGAGCAGCCGGCCGAAAACGCCGCGGAGGCGGCCGCACCACGAACCGAATGCGCCCCGAAGGAGCCCTCAATGCCAGCGAGCCTGAGAAGCCAACGAATCCACCTGGAAAGTGTGGGAACAGAGACAGGGCGAAAGGGACGCACGTAAGAGATGAAGAGCGGACCCGACCGAGAAGAGCGAAACTCAGCCGACCTGGCCAGGTAAGATTGAACACACCTAGCCACACAAAGCCGTGGGCGGTCGGGGAAATAAGGGTAAGAAACCGACGTAGAGTTGGATTTCGTCCGCCGGAAGACGGAGACCGAAACACCCTCGGGAGAAAACACAAACGAGGAAACATCAAAAGCACGAACGTCAGATACCCGACGAAACGAAACGAGGCACAAAAGAAGAGCAGTCTTGGCAGAGAGCTGCCGGAAAGACAACCCATCGTTGTCCGGCCAGTCCTCCAAAAAACGGAGTACGCGGGAGACATCCCAAAAGGAGTCATAGCGAGCCCTCGGGGGCCTGGAGAGCCGAACGCCCCTAAGCAGACGACAGACCGCCGGATCCCTACCAACACCCAGTCCCTGCACAGGAACATGAGCCGCCGAAATGGCCGAGCGAAACAAGTTAATAGTGCGGTAGGACCTGCCGAGGGAGAAAAGATGGGCCAAAAAATTAAGGACCGTCGTCACAGGTGCCGTAAGGGGATCAAGGTGTCGAACCAGACACCAGCGACCCCAGGCGTGCCAAGCCTGGAGGTAAGATTTTCTGGTGCCCGGAGCCCAGGATCCCCAGAGCAGATCTCGAGCTGACTGCGATAAGCCTGGCACATGCCAGGATCCCCGGAAACTGTCCAAGCCACCAGAGTCAAACGATTCTGGAGGATGAGAGGATGAGGGTTCCCCTCCGGATCCTGAAGCAGATCCCAGGATAAGGGAAGGATCAGTGGATCCGCACACGACAGTTCCAGCAGTAGTGGGAACCACGGCTGTGTCCTCCACAGGGGCGCTATCAGGAGGATCGACACACCCTGACGACTGACGGAATGGAGAACCCGCAGGATCATGTTGAACGGGGGAAAGGCATAAGCTCCCTGGAGAGGCCACGGCTGCAGGAAGGCATCCACCGCTGAAGACAACGGATCCGGAAGCCAACTGAAAAAGGCGTCGGTCTGACGATTCGCTCTGGACGCGAACAGGTCTAGATGGAGTGGACCGCGACAACGGTGGAGAGAGTGAAACACGTCCGGACGAAGACGCCAGTCGCTCACATCTCGCCAATGGCGAGAAAACCAGTCGGCCACGAGGTTCTCCTTGCCAGGCAGATACTCCGCGCGAATGGACAGATGGTTGTCCAGGCAGAATTGATAAAGCTCCTTGGTGAGCTCCGTGAGAAGTCTGGACCTCGAGCCCCCCAGCCTGTTGATGTAACGGACGGCCGAGACGTTGTCCATGCGCAGCACCAGAGAACAATGAGTGACGTCTTTCATGAAGCTGCGAACCGCGAACGAGCCAGCGATGAGCTCCAAGCAATTGATATGGAGATCGCGCTCTTCCGTGGTCCAAGGACCCCCGGTAGCCACGTCCCCGCAAACAGCCCCCCAACCAGACAGGCTGGCATCGGAGTCTAGGACAAAGTCTGGGCTTGACCCGAAAATGGCACGGCCATTCCACGCGTCCATGTGGACCAACCACCAGTGGAGCTCCAACCGAGCCTCGTCTGACAGAGCGATCATAGCGTCGTAGGAGGCCGACTCCCGTAGGTGTCGCGTCTTCAGACGCTGGAGGGCCCGGTAGTGGAGCGGGCCCGGGAAGATGGCTTGAATGGACGCCGAGAGGAGTCCTAAGACCCTGGCCAGGCTCCTGAGAGAGACCAGGCCGCCACGAAGGAGCCTGCGAATTTCCTTCTTGATGCCCAGGACCTTGTCGCGAGGGAGACGGAGAACTGCCGCCACCGAATCTACCGAGAAACCGAGGAAGTTGATGGTCTGCGTCGGGGCCAAGACCGACTTGGTCTCGTTGATAACGAAACCCAAGTCCTGCAGAAGATGAACCGTGAGGGAAGTATCGCGGCGAAGGGAATCGACATCCTGGGCCATGAGAAGGATGTCGTCCAGGTAAATGATGGAGCGGATACCGCGCGCCCGGAGGAACTCCATGACCGGCTTCATGAGCTTGGTGAAGCACCATGGAGCCGAGCTGAGGCCGAAAGGGAGGCAGGTGAACTGCCAGAGGAAGCCCTGCCAGCGGAATTGCAGGAAACCACGATCGTCGCGATGAACGGGAACCGTGAGGTAAGCGTCCTTGAGGTCGAGGCGGGAGAACCAATCGTTCTCCCTGAGAAGATCGCGGAGGAGATGGATGCCCTCCATCTTGAAATGTCGGTACACAACGTACCGGTTGAGGGACCGGAGGTTGATGACGGGGCGGAACTCCCCCGACTTCTTGCGCACCAGAAAGATGTGGCTGAGGAACCGGGGCGCAGACTCGGCCCTTTCTATGGCTCCTTTCTCTAAAAGGGACGAAAGCTCGGAATGAACTAGGGACGCCGCAGCGCAAGACAACCTGGGAAACCGAGGGACACAATCCTGACGGGGAGGAGCGAGGAAATCCAGACGGAAACCCTCTACGGTCTGCAGAACCCAGGGATCCGACGTGAGCCGGGACCAGACATGGGAAAAATGGGCGAGACGACCTGCGATAGGAATATGAGGAAGAAAAACGGTGAGCCTTACCTGAGGCTGATCTTCCTCTGGTGGATGAGTAGCCTCTGCCTCTGGATCCACCTCTGGGAAAAGGGAGCCGGTACTGTGAGCGGTAAACCGTGGAGGCATCCGGAAAACGGGGTCTTGCACCATACGAGGTCGATCTGCTGGCGGCACGACCCCTCTGCCGACCAGCTCTGGAGGAAAAACGGTTCCCCGTGTTGAAGACTCGCCTCATGTTGCTCTGGGCCTTCGTGAGTGACGTAAACACGTTAACATGCTGGCTAAGATCTTTAACAAACTTTTCGCCAAAGAGCAAGCCCTTAGCGTCCGCACCGAGTTCCTTGGGTGCGAGGTCTGCCAGTTTGGCATCCAACTTAAACAAGGCTGCCTTGCGCCGCTCCGTGGAGATTGCACAGTTTGCATTGCCCAAGAGACATAGGGCCCTCTGGGTCCAGTCACGGACCAAATGGGGATCCAAGGAGGAGTCGTCAGCTATAGCCTCATCTGCCATTTGAAACACCTGAGTTAAAGGGCCACAAACATCCAAAAGTTTGTCCTGGGCAGAACGTAGCCCCAATTCAATGCCCTTGCGAGGGTCCTTGCCGTTTTTGGTGAGGAATGTAACAAACGGTTGATCAAACTCCGGTGTGTGCAACACCTTGTCCTTAATGGTGGGACGGGGACACTCGGACCGTAACCGTTGACGAACCTCCTTATCAAGAGGACGACGGATCCAAAATCTTAAAAACTCGGCAATATGGGCCGAAGGTGTCCATTCAGAGGAGCGTGGGTGGCGCAGGGCCCTGGGGTCGAAAAGTGGAGTGCCACAATCATCTGTCACTTCAAAGGGTTGGTCCGGTGCGCTGAATGGGGTGTGCCGGGTCTTAGGAAGTTCAGGCACCAGGCCCTGAGCCCGTGCAGGCGAGGCCGGCCCTGAGGAGCCCGCACTGTACTCGTCCAAAATCTCATACTCCGTGGGATCCTCAATTGGAGAGAGGTTAGGGATAATGGCGTCGCGAGACCTCTTGAGCGGAGCCTTCCCTTTGCCAGATGTAGAGGGGGCATCAGCCCAGGTGCGTTTGAGAGAAGACGAAGCGGAGCCGCCAGCTTCCGAATCCTCTACGCCCGTAGGGGAAGGAGGGGGTTGGATGGAGCGAGACTGGAGCTCCTCAGTGTGGTCCGGGAAGGATACAGCCAGTGCAGAACGTAGCCAGGCCTGGACCGCGGCCGGAATCTGAGTTTGGGAATCATCAGCCATCTTACACCCAGGTGTGACTCTATGGATAACACAAACACAGGCGGTGAGTGGAAATAATCATATCCATCTGACTGGAGTAAAACACGGGGTTCGCCCGTAGGAGAATGGGGTTCGCCCACCAGGTCAGGTGTAAGGGAAGGGGGTCACCCCTAAAGCAAGGTGGCAAGCACCTGTAAAGCAAATTTAAAACTCCAAAGCCGGGCCGGCTAGGGTTAAATCCAAAGAATAGCGGGGGTCACCCCAAATAGAGGCAGCAGGGGTTCACCCCAGGTAGAGGCAGCAGGGGTCCATTTTAAAATAGGCAGTAGAGATAATCCCAGTAACAAATTCCTGAGGTAATATACCACTGTAATTAGCCAGAGAGATGACACCTAAAAGGAAAATTATCTGCAGAAAAAGCTGAAAAGCAAGAAGAAAATGCCACTAAAAGGCAGGGCAGATTAAGGCCCGAGCTATGCAGAAAACAAGAGCCATCACACCAGAAAAAGGAAATAAAAAGATAAATACCTCAACCTATGAGGGAACAACGTGACAAAATGGCGCGCAGCGCGGTGAAAACTGACAAGTGCGTCACGGCCGAAATAAACGGCCGCAGCGCAAGCCCGCCGAAATCACCGCGTCGCGGGCCGAAGACGGGGAAAACAAACGAAAAAACCGCCGAGAGGAACCAAAACGAGCGACCGGGACACCGGGAAACGGGATAGAAAACCACACGCGGCCGGTCAAAAACCGGCGCGTGAGGCAACCGACGGCAGAAGCCGAAGCGCGAGGCAGCACGAGGCCTCAGAGCGGAGGACAGATACGAGTAGGAGGAACACCCGCGCAGAGATAAACGCTGAGCGGTGACAGAAAAAAGGTACGTATCAGAGCAAATAGGGTAAAATAAAATAAGGTCAAAAAAACACAAGAGGAAAATCAAAACAGAACGAAATATAACGGTACCGAAATGAGTGCCAAAAAACACTGAAAATCACCATACCAAGACAGGAAAATATCCCCTAAATATCACGTAAATAAAATAATGGATATGAGAATATCCACATATAAAAAGGAATGTTCTCACCTGGAGGTTAAGCAGCAAAGAAAGAGAAGGAGTTTCTGGATGTGCTGACATTTATAGACTGTTCCTGTGTTCCTATTGGTTGTTTTTATTGTTCTTCTGTTAACTGTTTTGCTGCTGGAGGTTAACAGTAAAGAAGGTTTAATGCAAAATACGAAGCCTCCTGTCTTGCTATAAAATTCAGGCCTCCAAAGCTCCTTGTTGCTCAGGAAGCTCAGGAAGTAAAGTTGTGCTACAATTGCCAACTTTCAATCTTCTAAATATATATACACTATTGTAGATTATATAGAAATCCACAAAATAGGTATTTTTTTTCTTTTAAAATAAAGAAACACTTTATTATTACAGATTCAAATATTTAATCAATGTTCTTGGTCTCCTCCAGACCCTTTGACAAGATAATCATTTCACAACATAGCATGACAATGGTATGACAAATAATACCTTCTGTCATGTCTCATGACTCATGGTTTATTTTGTATTTTGATTTATATGCTGTTTGCTACTGGCTATCATGTTATTTGTCCCTACTGGGCTCCCTTAGTCAGGTTGTATCCGCCCCTTTCCTGTTCATTCTGGTGCTGTTCATTATACTGTCTGACTGGTAGCAGCCATTTTCCTGTGATTTGTTAGCAAGAACTACTGTCTTTTCACCTGCACATCTGTACATATTTACAATGAATGTCAGCCTGAAGATTAAAACTTTACTGAGATCCTCTTCTACATGTCAGTTTTGCTGAGTTGACACTGTCTGCTGAACTTTCATTGTGTGAGTACTGGTCAATACAGATTTAGCAGTTGGTCTCAGGAACCCATATCTCACAGCTTTGTTAGTGAGGCAGAATACCTTCCCCTGTAACCCAATAAATACACAGACTCCAAAGATTGGCAGGTTATATTTGAAAATTACTGCAACATAAACGTAGCAGCTAGATATGCTGCAACCAATGACATAATACTTGTAACGGATCATTTTGAGCATACCCACGGATAAATAACATAAAATAAAAACATGTAAACATTACATAGAACATAAAGTGGTAGCATGACCATAACCGGATCCTAGCCCATCTAGGATCGAGGGCCCCAAGGCTCTGGCGGAGGCGTAAACCATACTCAAAAGCTACTGGCGTCGATGTAATGCACAGTAGCCCGACTTTACTCTCCCAGGGATGAACCATACTGCTACTTGGGTTGGCCATACCCAAGCCGACCAACCCCCCAGTCCTACCATGGACTATGCGCGCTATAGACTCCTCCACACAGCTACCGCTTTCTTAATTCTGGACTGGATAGCCAGGTTCCAAAAGTCCAAACCTATGTGTGTCAGGTGCACTCTGTCTTCCCGATACAACAAAGCCTCCATTGAGTTCCACATGGCGTACAACAATGCCTCCATTAAAAACCACAAACCGGGAAATAGTACTTCTTCCTGGCACGTTTAATCCCCACGAGGGAATGGGCCCCACGCCAAATTGATACCAAATTGGACCATACGATGACCAGGACTGGGTATTACAGCCAGAGCCTCAGGATATCAGCTTTCATGAAACAAATCAGTTCCCGGAGAGGAACAGAAAATAAATCATTACCTGTAAGGTGGAGGAAGAGAACCTGGGGAGAACCCCATCTGGCCATAGATTGAGCCAGTAGTGGAGGCATGGCGTCTCACCGGAGACCCCGGACACCTATCCAGCGAATCTCCGCAAAATCCTGTTGAAGTCCCAATTGCAATCCGCCAGGACGGACGGCTGCCTGCTTGGCGGCCCAAAAAATGCTGTAAGATGACAACCTAAATGCAAAAATATATCCAAACATATATGCCTGCAATCTAAGGATATGCATTCATTTGTTGTTTTTTCTTTAATATTATTATTATTATTGTTTTTTCTTTTTTTGTTTATTATTAGCATTACTGTCTGAATAAAAGCAACATGAATATTGTTAAGTAACTGAATTGAATATAAGCATAAAGTAATGAGCTATTACTCATCCCCACGTGCAGAATCAGACAGCCTGTTTTCTTTGTTTTTAACCTCTGTGGCTTTGTCAGCTGATACCACACTAGGGGTCTCAGGCACTACTTCTTGTGTGGCTGGTAAGCACCCCAAAGTTGTGAAGGTGAGGGTGCTCCCCCGTGCACCATAGCACCCGATTCAATCACTTTAAAAATATCTTTAAGACCTGAAACTACATGTATAAGCATGCCGCAATCCCCTTGCGGAGCCTGCGGTACACCCATCGTGTCCCCTAAAGCTAACTGAGCTAACCCTGCTGTGTTATTTTGCAAATTATTGTGAGGATATAATTGTGTATGTGCATAGTGACGCAACAAGACTGAATCTGCCACTGATCCATTATGCTGGTATGCAGTGGCAGTAAACAGATGGTGTGCTGGAGACAGAGAACGCGATCGGGAAAGCCTAGGACGTCACCGCAGATTAGCAAAATGTATGGGGGGCAGAGTTACGGAGTGGCGGGAATCGCTATGTCCGCTTCTAGGAGAATGTTCTTTGTAGTGCACTCAGTCCGAAACTCTCCTCTGGGGCATCCTGGTGCTGGTCCATCTCTCTGTGTTTAACAATCAGGGTAGCCTTTGTTTTGCTGTTCCAAACCTGCTCCATATATCTGCGGTCTCGGTCCCAGTTGGTCGTTTGGATTTCACCCAAGTTGTGGGATTCGTCCCACCGCTGCCAACCAATGTTACAGGGTCACTGGACGCAAGGAGGGGTACTCCTGTTCGAGGGCTGAGGAATCACCAGTCAGTCCTTCATACGGATAGCTCCTGCTATCCAGGGATCAGCCAGACCACCGTTCATAGTAAAACAAGAACTCCTTTATTTCAAACACACAGAACTTACATTATAACCTCAATTCAATCTGCACCGAACCCAACCCCATCAGACCACATCTCATCACAAATCCCATCAGTATACAGGCGATGTATCAGGTGAGGGGATTAAGGAATACTATGGGTTTCCACCACCTGTGTTATTCCCCCATGTAGTGCGGGTGCCATCTGGGCAAACAGGGCTGTGCTGGCTGATTGAGAGCTCCAGCCAGGTTACAGGATTGTTCCTTTGAAGGCTGGAGCTGCAGCCACATTCAGTCTCTGGGCCGGTTATAAAATAAAACACAATATAAAATATTACCGGGTCACGGTGTCATGAACTGGACACAAAAGCGCTCCATGACCCGGCTAAACTTCACACGAAAATATGAGCCAGTTAGCCTGGCCCTATGCACATCTTCCCCCTGGCTTGCCACTCTGCCCCCCAGATATGCTTTATACCCCCTTATATTTAACTCTGCCTCCCAAATAAGCCTTATACCCCCTATATGCCACTCTGCCCGCAGAAATGCCTTATACTCGCCTATATGCCAAACTACCCCCTGACTTACCAATGCATTCCTAGACTTGTCCACCGTGCTTTAATGGATGTCCCCTGCATTGCTGTGGGGAATCCTCCTCTCTGGCAGCCGGTGAATGTCTGCACAATGCGCGCAGACAACCTCTGCTTCTGCTGTCACTTCTGCTGGGGCTTCTATGATGGAGCACCGGAAGGTCATATCATGCCGGTGCTCGGTCATAGAAGCCCCAGAAGAAGTGCGGACATCCACCGGCTGCCAGAGAGGAGGATCCAAGTCCCCTGCCACACTGCAGGGCATCTGGATCTTAGTCAGAGGGGTCCGATTATAAGACAACATCAAATATATTGCAAGTTTTTTTTTTCCAGAGCAAATGCCTTATATTCGAGCAAATACAGTATATATTTTATCCTTATACATTAAAAGGTCTGGAGGTGACCCAAAACGTTGATGAAATATTTGAATCTATAATGAAAAAAGTTAAACCTAATTTTAAAATGTTGATTAAATATATATATATACCGTATTTTCTGGCGTATAAGACGACTGGGCGTATAAGACGACCCCCAACTTTTCCAGTTGAAATATAGAGTTTGGGCTATACTCGCCGTATAAAACCAACCCTCTACCCAGTATACAACAACCAGCCAATCACGGCAAGCGATGTACCTTACCGGTGATTGGCTGGTTGTTGTATACAATGCCTGCTTGGATTGGGTGGGTCAGCTCTCCCTAACATATGCCTGTCCACACACACATGTATAGACATACACTGCCCTTACACAACCCTTCCTTTACACACATATACACGTACACACCAGCTTACAAACACACATATACACATACACTGCCCTTATACACACCTGTCCATACACAGACATATACATACATACACTGCCCTTGCACACACACACACATATATATATATATATATATATATATATATATTTACACATACTAACTCTACGCCTGTCCCATACATACACATTATACACGCCCTCGACCAACACCCTGCTTAACCACACACACATATATACTTGTATATTATAAACACCCAGCTACACCCACACACAAAACCATGACACATGCGCTCTTACACACACCTGACCATACACATACACTTTACCACCTTAATATTGTAAACCAAAGTTCTCATGTGGCACAGGCACATGCTGGTCTGTTAGCTGTTACTACCATGGTCATATAATTTTGCCTATTAATGGGTAACTAAACTTGCCTCCCACCCTCAGGAAACCCTCCTCTTGAGCCAACAAAGACAGGTTATGGAGATGAGGTAAAGAGGTATTGGAGTGGGAGAGGAGAAAGACAGGGAGGATATTTTGCCCCGTGCAGATGCCCATGCTTAGATAGCCAGACACAGATATAAACAAGCAAGGCTAAAGCAAGAAATAACAAGGTGGACATATCCCCATCACAGGAAGTTAGCAGTTGCTATAAATATCTAGTAATCAGCAAACCCATTAATATTCATAAATCATTTCCATTGAAGCCACAGACAAAATTGCAGTGAAATTACTCTCTCTGCCCTCTTTCTTGATTGTCCCTCTCAGAATCTGTCATGCATATCATAGTTATCTAAGCAGTATATTTAATGTATTTTGTCAGAGATCAGCAAATACATTAACCTTTTACCCCCCAGTGTGATTAAAACTCCCAGAATAGCCATATGATACATCAAACATGCAATTTAAAGTGTTATCTGTGGACATCCTGACGTAAAGCAGACAATTTACCTATATCTGTACTAAAAGGTGTTAAAGCATTACACAATTAATTCATTAATATATATGGTATATTTAAAAGCTATCAGAGCTGCTACTATTTTGATTTGGTAATGATCACTAATAAGAAATGCTAGGTTACGGCAGTATTAATCTTGTTTGTCTAGCAGATCAGATCTGATGTAGTATGAGATCACAGGAGAAAAGTATAGTTAAAATCATACCATTTATTGGCTAACTGAGAGTTTGATTGCGAGCTTTCGAGACCAAGTTGTTAGGTCCCTTCCTCAGGCATTAATGAAGCTAACACAGACTTATCTAAATACAAAAGCACAATTCACACATTAACAAAGACATTAGATAAACACAGAGGTATTGGGGATTAAAACTCTCAGTTAGCCATTAAATGGTATCATTTTAACTATACTTTTCTCCTGTTTTCTCAACGGCTAACAAGGTACAAAACCTTTTTATCATTGTAGTATGAGATCTAAATCCAATACATTTGTTGGGCCAGATTGGCCCACAGGATACCAGGTAGGCCACATGCCCACATGCCCTGGGCTGGTCTGGGAGTCGAGCAGCTGACTGCCACAAAAATGGCTGGTCGTGGAAGTCACTTTCCTTGACCACGTAAGTCTGCAGTAGTAGCATCCTAAGAGAGGAAGGTGCTGCTTTAGAAGGAGGGAACCCATTAGGTTCTGAAGGTCTGAACAAATCCCCCCAGAAGACCAGGACAACCAAACTACATGTGGTTACTTTAAATTATGCCTCCTTATTATATTTATTTTATTGAATGTGTGTGATATTAAGTATATATTTTGTAAATGTGTACTAATAACACAAAAGCTCATTTTATTATTCCAACCGACCAGGTATCAACAATCAACAATTTAAAAGTATTAAGAAAATAAACAAACCCAAAAAATTAAAAACCCACTTGCAAGGAATCATATTCTAAAACAACCAGTACGTAAAACAATAAATAAAAAACAATTAGCAAGCAAATTATTTAGTTAAAAATGTAACACTTTTGTTATCATATCTACCAGTCAGATTAGGGGTAGGATATAGCATAGTTGACACCTGAACTCCCACTCTGCGGTCACTGTTCTGAGCACTTTACAATAGTATTTAAACATAATTACAAAGAATTTATGGGACAATGCAATACAAATAAGGATCATATTCTTCGGATTTCTGACTTTAGACTAAAATGTTTTAAGTGCTTTTAAGTGTTTTACTGGACGGTTGGCTTGCCCCATTGGCCAAAAGTTACCCACTGTCTCCCGTAACCAAACAACTAGGCTCATTTGTGACATTACTCCACTGGGTCAAGGTAAAACAAAAAGAAGGACACTGGACCTCATGAAATGGGAGGATTTTGGTCTTTCATTGTTTGGATTTGACCCAAATGTAACAGTTATATGACCCTTAGGTATAAGTGTACAGTAGGACTTAGCTGGACCTGGCCTAGTCAGGAGTGGCTTAAAACCCAACACCCGTCAGAATAATTCATTAATCTACAGGCCAGTACGAATATTTTACTCTTTGTTTTAAAGACCAGAGTCCAGAAGAGTAATTTACCAACCCCCAGAGAGTTAATACACTTGAACAAGTACTGTCCCTAATGAAAAATATTAACACAGTCAGACTTTCAAAGGAAATTCCCCTGATGTCAGTTAGTCTACACCACAGCATGCCAGACCAAACAGGTTTTGCTCATGGACATACTCTGCTTTTCCCAAATAATGTGACTTGTATGTATGACAGCGGTCAACACTGTCCTCAACAAAAGCTGATTTGAAAGTTAAAACTCTCTATATAAGCCAACCAAAAAATTGCTAAACTGGCAATTCAAAGCAATCCAGTCCCTGACCATTTATAATGTTTCCGTTTTCTCTGTGTATATCTATTTTTTTGTTTTATAACGTCTGTACAATTCCACCTAATATAAAGCTTACATTCTTTGTCCTATAAATACAAGAAATCACAGTATAAATCTACCAAAACTGTACGGAGTTTCGTGCCTAGAGTTGTGAGTCTTTACTAATCACACTATAATTGCTTTTTCATGAAGACTTTCTTCAGTAGAGTTATTGAGAGAGAGAATAAAAAAATAGCTGAGAAAGTAACAATTGACCACGTTCATTCTGCAATATATTATGGTCTGTCATTGATTCAGTGTTAAGATCATCCGATTTAGTGTTAAACTCTTTTGCCTGGAGGGAAGTAGAGCTATTTGCAGGCCTTTCCTTGATGGCATTGCTTTCTATTATATGGCACTCCAGACAGGACACATCACTATTAAAACTGAAGTATGTCCAAAAAAGTTAAGAAAGCATACACAAGTTCCTAGTAGGTCTCCCATTGAAATGTCAAAGGCTTTTAATTTTTCACTAGCCTTTTAGGAAATATAACAAAGCACTACATTTTTGTAGTTTGTATGCCCACACCAGTGTCCATTGTGAGTACTGACATGCTCTCAAGGCCACAGGTTCTTGACCATACCTGAGAACTCTTCAGGTTTGACCCAAAGATCTCCGGGTGAAGCACCACTTCTCCTGGTCCCCGGGTCAACACCTCAAAGACCTGCATAGAGATCGCAGCGTCTCTGTGCCTCATCGGAGGGCACGATATCCCCACACGATGACCCTCCGGGTTACGTCAGCAGTGACGCAACCCGGAAGGGAATGCCCGATCGCGCGTTTGCAAGATCGCATGATCGAGCACTTTCAAATGTAACAGCTTACCGGCTTTCATGCCGGAAGCTGTTACAGGATATCGGGCAGCAGAAAGCCGGCGATGCCGGCTTCTGCTGCCAAGGAGCAGTCCAGGCTGTTTGACAGCCTGGTCTCCCGTGCAGCAGCAGGGATGTGTCCCTGACGCTGCACGAAGGGCTGGACGTACCGGGACGTCCATAGGGGTTTCTTAGTGGGCGTTTTTTTAACGTCCCGCTACGTCTATAAGGGATTGAAGGGGTTAAAGTAATTATGTTAACCTTTTTTTCGTTTTGTCAAGTCTTTCCAAGGAAAGAAGTCTTGATCATTGGACACTCATTCATTCACTGGGCCCAAGTGAGGGCTGCAGTCAGACCTTACGAATGCCAGCTGGGGATGCCACGCAGCACATGAATATTCACTGGCTTGGGAAAAGAAGAATGACATTAAAGGACGTTCCTCACACGTTAGACCATGCTGAAAGGAGCTGGGGTGAGCAGGACCTTGTTATTCTACAAACATGACATCTAACAAGTCAGTTGACTTAATTATCCGCTTACAAAGGGCTAGACCTATTTAATGATGAACTGCAGAATTTTATGGAGTTGTGGTAGAAGTCAATATTGATGGCCGCAAGTGGGTTAAACAGTTAGAGTCCCCTCTTTTAGTGGCAGTAATGCGGCCTTCTCTCCTCCCAAGGTTGCCAGCAAACACCCTTTACTGTTTTAATTCGGCCCGATGGGCACTGACTTTTTGGTTGGGCCTGTCAATGGCAAATAGCTGGGTGCAGGCATATCCCTCTGCTGACGGTATTGGTCAATGGCAAGCACTGACTTTGTGGTCAGGCTTGCTTCTTAGGGATTTTTGTTAGAGGAACGTCAGGGTCTGGATGGGGTGGGCCATTCTGATAATGCCCCATCGATCCTCCGCAACAGCAGCTGGGATGGCCCAGCTCTCTATCTGTTTCTCTGGGAGGGCTGGACGGCTACAAAGTTTGGAACAAAGTTATCTCACAGTTAAGAACCATGCCAAGGGTACATATTGGGCATATGCAACTTTCTCCATAGCTTATATTTCTCTTCACGCCTTTCCCTCTGCAGTGTAAGTTTGTGAGAATGGCTGTCAATTCTAGTGTTGTCATATCCCTTGAATATATCTGTTGTAAAAATCACTTCATAAATTGTAAATAAAACATAACATTAATAATAATGTTCATGGAATTCATGTAATTTTTGCCCATTCACCCAGTACGGCATTAGTGAGGTCAGGCACTGATGTTGGACCTGAAGGCCTGACTCTCCATTCCAGTTTATCCCAAAGATGTTTGATGGGGTTGTGGTGAGGGCTCTGTGCAGGATAGTCAATTCTTTCACACCAAAGTCTTCTAAACATGTTTATGGACCTTCACGTATTAGCCATAAATGCAACTAGCATTTGATAGCCCCATTCCTACACACTAATAGCCACTCCCCTCCAAGAATAAAGTACTTTGTTAGCTTACCCAGGGAAGCGTATGTAAGCGTATCAGAAAATGTAAGATGCAGGGGGATGTTCTTATATATATATATATATATATATATATATATATGTGAGGCTTTTATTTTTGCTGTTCAAATATTAAAAAGGAATACAACCAAGAACAGCATGCAAGCCAATCCCTAACATTCTGTTCAACAGAAATGTAGTTTCTTTTATTTATGACTGTTACAGTAAGATATCTTTTATGTGTGTATGTTAAGAACAGGAGAGATGTATTTGCCTTGATAAAAAAGAGCTAAGCTCAAGGTCTAGCACAGTTTGAGCTATTACTGTTGCTACCATAACGTATGAACTTTGCAACCTGAAATGATGTAGCATTTGGAAAATATAAAAAGGCATTTGATAAATAACCACAGAGGCAAGCAGTTCCTCTCATATAAGATGGGTTAAAATGGGAAGAATAAGGAAGAGACTAACTGCTCAAATAATAGCAGTTTTTGGCAACAGAACAGGGCAATAGTGCCTATCTGCCAAGATCTGATGTACAGGTTAAAGCTGCTACGATCATGTCAGGATATCATTAGCTCTGACAATGAAGGTCAATACTTGTCTTCTAAGCCAGAGTGGGAGGCAGCTTTATATACAAGTTCACTCCACCAATTCACACTGTAACATCTGTGGTTCAGAAAAGAAGACTGTGATGTATTAAGTGTGTCCTAGCAACAAAATCATCACTGTGGCTCTTTCTCAAAGAAATTAAGTCTTTGTTGGAATTGTTGCATCTAAAAAAGAAAGTCCCTGGTGTATATTTATACTCGGATTTTGGATCTCTTAGCTCATAGCTCCTATCCTCTACAATAAGTTTTTCTTCCCTACAATTTTACTATGTATGGTATGTTATTTGCCAATTGATTAAGTAGACATCCGATGGATGGATCCGATGTTCTTTCTTGATCTACATCAATAATGTCAAGAAGCGCTTCCAGCTTATGTAGCTAGGAGCAGGTAGTTCACCATCTTTTACCTCTTCTGTTCTGGTCTTTCTAGAAGGGATAATTCCTGTGGGCTGAGACATCATAGAATTGCATACATACTATAAAAATCGCATTCCAGCAGAAGTGGTAGAGCTTAATAAAGTTAAGAGGTTTAGGCATGCATGGGATAGGCATAAGACTATCCTAGGTTTAAGGTTGGGCCAGGACATAATAAATGTATTCAGACACTGGGCAGACTAGAGGGCCAAATGGCAAAAAAATTAAAGGCTTTCTATCTTGTGGGCCACTCTCAGAAAGGAGCTATGGTTCTAAAGCTGTACATGACAGTTGGATATGTGCTGCAGATAAATCAAAAGCAACACAGGTCACGGACCTTTACAGATCTACTATGCGCTATATTACCAAACTGGGGACACGTGACCATCACGCTTATATAAGTTTTTTGGACATTGCATTCCAAAACTATGGGCATTACGGCAAAATATGCATTCCAGTTTATCCTAGAGGTGTTCGCTGGGGTTAAGGTCAAGGCCAACAGATAGTGAGGTGTGATTCATCACTTCAAAGAACCCATTTCATGAAGCTCCCAACGCAAAGTCGTTGCTAAGCGATACTAAGTACAGGTGATTTTTTATGCTACGTGCTTCACCAAACAATATCCTCACTCTGTGAGTGTGCATGGTCTACTGCTTTGTGGTTGAGCTGTTGTTACTCCTTCATTCTTCCAATTCAAAACAACAACACTAACATTGGACCAGGGCAGATCCAGCTTGGCAGAAATTCCATGAACTGACTTGTGGCAAAGGTGGCACTGGCACCCGATGACAGTGCCATGTTTGAAGTCACTGAGCACAGTACAACACATCCACTGACAATATTTGTCTATGAAGACGGTATGTGCTTGATTTTTTTTATTCTATACATTTGGTGATGTAGTGTATATAAAAATGCATAACCAATTAAGTCCCAATCAGAACAGCAGTATGTGAAGTCTGCACAATAATTACTAAATAACAAACAAATTAAGAAAATCCTTTGAATATTAAGGAAATGACAGCTGTGTAGGCAATAAGTGATGTTTAGATATAAACAAAATGGCCTAATACATGATAACTTCATAAATAAAACAATGGTTTATTATGATGTTATTAAAATTTTAGTTAATTTATAGTCATTGCACAAAGGAGTCTGCATGTTTCCTGAAGTTATTAGTTCTCTACATCTGCCTGTCTTATTAAATTGGACTAATTAGTGTCGGGCAGAATCATGTTTAATGCACTGCAGAGAGTGGGAGAGCTTAATTCGCAGAGCGTCAATTAGCAAGAATTATTTCACATGTCAAAATCAAAGTAAATCATATCAAGTACAGGCAGGGGTTTGTTAAAGAGGTTCCATAACCATATCATAGTCGATAGGGTTGTTAACACTTTCACTCCCTCGTTATAAGACATCATAAGGTAAATCTGGATTTTATTGACTAGACTGTCAGCCACAAAGTTTTAACTGTGTTATGAAGAGACTGTCATGAAAAAAAGGCTTACAATTGCCTTTCATAAATGGTTAGAAAATATGCTTAATAAAGGGCCGACTCCATAAAAACATGCTTGGGTTGGCCCTTTATACTATATATATATGGTTGAGTTAGTTAGATGAATTGTTGTTAATCTCACTGCACTTCATGGGATTTATATCTGGATGAGCTAGTTGTAGTTTAAGTCATACTCAAGCCTGATGTTGGGCTTGTACCTTTGGACTTTTAATCAACTAAATGTGTCTCAAACACCTTCTTTTTGTTAGGTCCTTAACTTTTGAACATCTCTTGTTTATTTCTGCTTTCAGCTAGTCTGATTTAGCTCTTCATTAATTGTCAAGCCAAGTCTTGGGTTCCGGCTCAACCACCTCTATTGTGATTGAAGTGGTTATGTCATTTCAAGGGGGTATCAAAACAAAATGCAATTATCAGATAGGATCTCTACTGAAGTGCATGATATCATAGATATAGCGGGGTGAGGCGTTAACACTCAATTGCAATGTCCTCTCAACAGGAGGAACACAAATCCAAGCTTACCCAGTGTAAACGCTTTATTTGCTTCTTTTTTGGGTCTATCAAGACCTTTATGTCCAAATTCATCAACATTTATGTTAAATGTAATAAAAAATACTTGTTTCACCACATCAAGTCTACAGCTTTATGATAATTTTTATATTAAAATTAATTTGTTTGTTCAATCATTATTCCTCTTTTTCAAGTATTTACACAAATTATACATATTTTTTTAAGGAAAAACACTAACATATAAAATAATGACCAAAATAAAAAAAAAATGTTTGCCTATTTTGAAAACAAATCCAATGTCTGTTAAGTATATATATATAGTTTTTTAATGTTGTAGGAGGGCAAAATGTTCTCTGATGTACAACACTTTTTTAAAACTTTTGTGTTGAGGCAACAAACATTTTACTATAGTCTAGGTGGACAGTTTTTCATTTTATTATGTTTTTTACTTTTTCTAACTTTTTGACTAAAGATCCTTTTTGGTATTTATAGAACTTAGCAGATCACACTTAAGACTAGCTGGTATCCACTGATCATATGATTTTTTATATTTCAGGAAGCAGTAATGTACAAACCCTCAGGGGTCTCAGCTACACGTGACTGGTGTTTCTGAGAGTATCAGCGTTGACACATCCGAAAAAGAATGCTTAAATGGAAGTTAAACACTGTTAAATATATGGGTGATTGCACCCAGTGACGCAAAATCCTCAGGATGTACTATTAGGTAGTGGAGTCTTTATAGGATGTAGTAGTACATCCTAAGGCTGCGAACAGGTCACTGTGTGCTAATGTGCTTATATCTTAGCTAAAGCAAAAATATACACTTACTTTATTAAGGATACATTTATTATTTGACCACACTTAGTGCATACATATTACACAAGTATCTGTAACTGATAAGAATAATTTTTTTTATTAAAAATGTCCTTGTATTTCATATTAGAAATATGGTCAACGTAAGGGTGGTATGCTGGGGCTTAGCTCAGCTGGGGCTTAGCTCAGCTAATGGTTCCCTGTGAATGACTGTGAATGAACTCATCGCCATAAAAATATAAAAGAAATAATATGGCCAATACAAAAAAAGTAAAAAAAAGCAGCTAGGTTATTTATACGAAACAAAATCCTCTCAGTGAAAACAAAATATCCCTGCACAAAGTGACAATCCCAGGTATGTCCATCTATAATCACAGGACACCCTTTCTTATTTGATATCAGAGGTCCTCTATCAGTGATAATGTCACTGATATGTGAGATGACATAATCATTTATGAGGAAAATTTAGGAGTTTTAATTATTCAAAGATATAATTAAAGCTAGAACTCTGCCTAAGGACATCTACAGAAGGCTATTGCTATATGCATATTTCTTTATTATTTAGATCTGCTATGGTTGCTTGCTGTGTATATATGGTTTGTATAGAATTTTTCTTAATATGCAATAAGAAACCACCACAAGTACACCCAGAGCCTTTTCTAGGAGTATATACATTACCGTATTTGCTCGATTATAAGACGACCCTGATTATAAGACGACCCCCCAAAATCAAAATATTAATTTAGGAAAAAAACAAAAAGCCTGAATATAAGACTACCCTATAGGAAAAACATTTTACCAGTAAATATTAATTCATGTAAATTATTATTTCATGTTTAATAA
>VKOC01000002.1:12122363-12151484 GCA_009364415.1 Spea multiplicata
ATATAATTTGGTATATACTGTAGATGTCCATCTGTATAGGGTGGTGGTAAATTTCATAGTTAAAATTTCAAATGTTTAAGTAATTTTGAACAACTGTAGTTCATTTTGTAGTGTCAGGTGTAATTTTTATATTTTTTTACATTTTTTATTTTACATTTTATTTACATTTTTTATTTTTCATTTCTATATGATTTTCCAGCATATCAGTTATATTTATGCTTTTACATATAAGGGTCGGTTATATTGTTACAGCTACCTTGACCTCTTAACCGTATATGTAATGGTAGTTAAACCACATTTATCTGCTTGAAGAGCATTGTTTTGCTGTTTGTTGTTATCTACTTGGTAATATCTTTAGACAAGGCACTGGCCATTACTTTGAGAAATGCTTCAGGCTGATCCCACAGCAATGGAAAATACTATGATATTGTTCCAGACATAGTTCATTTCAATAACTGTGTTGTCTTTTGCAATTTTCTCTTTAATCCCTGCATTATAAAACCGTGTCTGAATGATATTGCAGTAGCCAGTCTGCAATGCAATCTAGTCTGATCCTTTTCAATTCACACTTCCAATAAAATACTAGATGAAATACTGTAAGATACGCAAGGATGTCTTATCTCTTACAGACAGTGCTGTATGTTTGTTATTTTTTTTTATTAAAAAACGAAAACTGGACTTTTGTAGCAATATTGACTAGGTTTGTGGTAACCCTGAGGTGTAGGATGAAGTAATTATAATGTGAAAAGAAAAGAAAGAATTCTTGTGAAATTTAACCCTTCTGCTATGGCTATATGTGACTCATTCTGCACAACTTAGTTTTTTTTTCTTTTTTTTACTCTGCACAACTTAGTTTTATTTATGTATGCATATTTTACATGCTCCCTTAGGTAAGCTGTGGATGTTAAATTGACGGTAAACTTTATTTGTAACGCTTAGGAAAATGATTAAGCAAACCTTACTTATATGAAAAGTATGGTTTGCACAATGGTTAATTTAATAGCTGGAATGTAAAAGTTTAATTTGCCCATAACTTATCATTTCCTGGGATCTCTGTGGGCAGAGCCAGGGACCAAGTGCTGGCAGTGTTCACAAACACATAAGCATGTGTGTGATATACCTACGAGTGCCCTGAACATAAGAAGAAACAAAGGACCGCATAAACTGTAAGCGATTGCCAGATTAATTTGGCTAAACTGGTACTTTTCTGCCATCAAATTCTTATGTTTCTACGTTTTACTAACAGAGGGCCATAGCTAGAGTAAGATACCATTGAGCTAAATTAGGACATGCACAGTGAAATATTGCTAGCTATCATCTAGTACATTGAAATGTGGCTAGAACAATGACGTTTACTAGTGCTAAAAGATAAATGGAAATTACCACCTCAATACATTCTACCCCCCGTGCCAAGAAATGCACAAAAAGCCTTTGCAATATGGCATTGTTGGCATGCTAAAAGACAAACGTTTATAGACCAGCCTATACCCATTCTTCTCATCCCTGTGGTATAATTTAATCTGAGCATTTCCTGATTCCTACTGCAGAAGTAACTGGCATGTGGTAGGGACATATGTGGAAACATTGCTTGGTACAGTCACACAATGTTAACGGTTTGGGCAGATAGACGGGGGTCCCTTACACAAGCCAAGTCATGTTTCCTGTGACTTGTCAGACAGAATGCTGTGTTTAAACTCTTACTGGCCTCCCATTGTGCTATTAATTCAGTGCTTTCTGCTACAGGCAGCCAAGAAATCCACCATCTGAAGAAGTATTCCATATTTTACAAAAACTCATTTTTTGCAAACAAGGGTACTGTTTCTGCTTCAGTAGCAACGTTCATCGGTTATCTACTAAAACATGTTGCTATCTGTTATTGTTTTCAAAAATTAAACTTTTTTATTTCTTCTTATTTCCCCCTAGGAAACAATTTAGTAGTCGAGTTTAATGTATTATAACAGCAAAGTGTATAGGAGATACAGTGCACCATACACCACCAAGCTATGAAATAAATAAATAAAAATAACATCCACTTGCACGGTTCGACTTCCACGGTTCCACAGCATAGCTGCTTACTCTAGATACAGATAACAGTCATTAGGTAGGAGGTTTATATGGGTTAAGAATTACTGGAAAGAAGTGGGATTTTTATTACGAGCATACTTGAGTAAAGGAACGCCTAATTGGGCAAATGTATGTTGTCATGTTGTGTACATGGGCATACACAAATTTTGTGGCAAACTAATAACCCTGTTCAAGAGTAAGGCACTGGCAGAATAAGGTGTGCCTTCCACACTGCCCAACCACCTCATGGGTATAAATCTCCATTAAAGATTTGCATTTGGAAAAAAACAAGAGTTCAGGAAATACCAGTTAAACCATATGAGCAATGGGGGTGATGATAAAAAAATAATTTGTCAATATGCATCAAGTAATTTAATAAGTGCAATGCACAATGCTGCCAAATAACTACACCAAAAAATGTTTTTGCATAACTGTTTTTTTGCACTGTAGTCTTCATTAACTCTATAGTGGCTTTATTACAGATATGAATGAAAAAATACAAGGAGGGTACTTTTTTTAGGGGTGAGGTAATGAGATAGATAATATTAACAGTTTATTTACATAATTTACAAACAAATTTTTTCTATAAAAGCTATTGGGACATTAAGGGCTGTAGGACACTGGGATACACTCATACCCAGCAAACATGCTGAGCTTGTAGGGTCAGGGTCATCTGGGAAGGAAAGAGGGGCAGAGGATTTTGCATCATAAAGAGAGACTAACCTGTCAAAACAGGGACACTTGGAAAGTTGGGATATATCATGCACAAAATCTACTCAGACATCTTTACATGCACCAAAAAGGGAGAAACATAAAACCAAGGGGCCCAAGCTTATCATTAGAAATAACACTTATGTATTCCCTTTCCCCATTGTATTAATGAAAATTAGCTGTGTGACCGACTACCATATCTGCCATAATTTTCCATCCTTGCAATGGGCAGTATCTGAGAATGTGGATCGTTTAGGCCTTTGCTCACAGGCATGTAATGAGTCTGGAATTTTCACTTTGTTGCACAGGCTTGTTCTTAGCCCAGGAATGCACACATGATACAGCACGTTTTACCTACTTGCTAACAAGCGACAGCCCTAGGCTTTTATCTTGAACCCTGATAATGCAGTCCATCTATTAACCCTGATACCACCATATAAAAGTCACAGTAGTGAATAGCTAGCCAGAAAACCCTTTTTCCTACAACCCCTTAAGGGAAGATACTTTTACAAAGTGCTATATCTTGTTGGAGGAATGTCTTAAGATAAATACACCTAGGATTAGCTTAAAGCTACACACAGGAAATGACTTAGCCCTACAGGGACATTTGTGAGAGTGCGCAACTAAGAAAATCTATGGGATCTTAGGCTCGCTTTGACCTTTGGGCCACATATTTGTATTTGGTGTAAAAAAATCTTCATTATATCTGACTGTTAGATGTGTATTACTAATGATTTGTAAATTTGGGGTTTATTTAACTGGTAGTTTGCTGTTGGGTTCAGCATGTCAAGTGACTGAATTCACTATATATGATGTTAATCTTGGAGGTGGCATGGCAGGAGAGCTGAACATCTCAGCTCTGCACGTTTCAACCATGCTGGGTTAGTATGTGTATGTCCTACAAATGAATGGAGATTCTGCTTGGTCCTGGTATTGCCAGAAGTCAATACACAAATCTCCCAATATTGTTATTTATACTTATGTATAAAAAACCCAGAAACATAGCATCTGATCGCAAATATTTGTCCTATCCAGTTTTCCAATAATTTTCTGCTGAAAAAAAACTTTCAGCAGTTAAGAACTGGTGTTGGGTTGTAGCGTGTGGACCATACTTAACCTTTCACTCATAATGTATAGGTGAAAAGTTACCCCCAACAAACTGACACCCGACAAAGCAGAAGCTTTCTTGCTCAAAGTAAGAAGTTGAACTGCCACGAGCCACATGCAGCAGCAGCAGGAGTACCCCACATCCTTGATCTACTACTTGTGCTAAAATCCTGTCCATCCTACCTTCCAAAGTAAGGTACAGTTTTATTTAGAACCATGGATTCACTGAGGGTTCATATGATGGTTACTTGGTTAGCCAAGATAGCCTGTAAACTATTTTATGGTGAAGCACGGAATAAAACCACCACTACCAGTACCACCGCAACCAGTCCTGTGCTCTTCCTACAGTCCTGGTGCTACCGCTACCACAAGCACTGTCAGCATTGCTCAGAGCAAAGATGGGCAAGCACTGTCAGATGATAGCAGCAGGGGGAAGGTTGACTCTTTAAGCAGGAGTGGACCTCCTCTGTCTTCTTCCTAGGTGGAAAAGGATATGGTCATTGACGACGACCATAGTGTTGATGATGATGATGAGCCAGACATGGATGAGTCAAGCAAGACATTTTCAAGTAATAATAGTAGTAATTGCTCCTTCCACTCTGCAGAAACAACAGCAGCAATAGCTGGTGTACACACACAGAGTGACAGGAGGGCAGCAGAAGTATACTATAGATCCTTCCTTATCCATGCTAAGGTGTTGGATGAGCAGCACACATCAGCTCACATTTTGGCAACTTTTAGGCAGATGCTGGTTTATTGGATTCGACCACAGGCAGACAGAAGCAGGAAAAATGGGAATGGTGGTGACTGAACATGCAGCAAACATGATGAAAACGGTTAGAGATGGGAACTTTGTGGGCTTGAGTTGTGCAGCACATATACTACACCTGGTGAAAAGGGTAGCTATTCCACCTGCTGGAACTTCACCATGGACATAATGGACAGGATTCTAGAGCAACAGTGGGCTCTTCACTCCATTTCCTTTAAGCTGAAGATTGGGGTGTCCAGTCCATTGAGCAGAAGGCAATGTGCATTAATGGGGCAGGTGGTGGCAGCCCTGAAGCCATTCTGGGATGTGACAGGGGACTTAAGTCACAGGACTGTCACTTTGGGCCAGGTCATCCCCTTAATTACCTACTTTTAAACAACACGAATGAAATATTGGAATAAAAAAATGCTTTTTCCAGGTGACAGATTACATATGGAGGTTGAGAACATAATCAATAGGGCAAAGAGGAGCTGACAGGTTGCATGCAAGCCATCATTGACATCCCACATACATGCTCGTCACCCTCTGTGACACAGTGGTTGAGGGCAAGTTGACCCTTAAAGATGTCAGAACTTGGAGGGTCATGCTTGCCCATAGGGTGCCTGAGATGCAGCCCAAAAGGGCCATACTAAACGAAGGACAGAAGTATGTGTTGGAAATGGAAGTGCCCAGCAACAGAGCCAGCCACATGTCTTATTTCCAACCCCTTGAAACCATGCAGCATCAGCCCATTGCCCAACTGCTGCTGCTCCTCTCTCACCGTCCTTACTGTTGGGGATCACATTTTATCATTTCTACAAAATTGGGGAAATTTGGTGCATATGCCTATAATCTGTCAGTGCCTACTTGCCTAGGCGCATTGCCCTACTGTTGCTGCTGCTCCTTTCTCATCACCCTTACTCTGCGGGATCATTTTTTTGTAAATAATATAATATTGGGGATATTCAGTCCTGCACCAAGGGGCTGCATGTGCCTATCATCTGCCAATGCCTGTCTGCTCAGGCTCAGTGCCTTGCTGTTTCTCCTTAATCTCCTTCCTTACTCTGGGGTATTCATTGGTCAGTTGTTTTATTTTTTTCAATTTTGGGGGAATTCAGTTTTGCACCAAGTAGCTTGATATGTCTGTTTGCCAGTATCTGCCGTGTCCTGTGTCCTGTGCCTAAATGTCCTTCCTTACTCTTAATCAATTCTTAATTTTCCTAATATTGAGGGGTTTAGTCACATAGCTGGAACTGTCTGTTCACCAGTGCCTGGCCTGTCACATTGCCTGCCCTGCACATAAATGCCCTTCCTTACTCTAAAGGGGATCAGTTATTGTTTGTTATTTCTAATATGGGATGGCAATCAGTCTTGTTCAATGCTGTATTGTCTGGATGCCTCTGTCTCTGGCAGAGCCTCCTTTGTGTATTGCCCTGTCCTGCTTCTGCTGCTGTGCTGTGGCTCAGTCTCCTTACTTACTTACCTACTTTTTTCTACTATTGGGGAGAGTTTCAGTCGATCTTTTGGCTGGATGAGTCTGTTTGTCAGTGCCTGGCCTATACCCTGCCCTGCACCTCACTGTGGGGGTTCAATTCTTGTTCCCTTTTTGTACAGTCTGGATCTCTCTGTCTGGCAGAGCTTGTCTTGTTCCTTGCCCTGTCTTGCCACTGCTAGTACATCGGCTCAGTCTCCTTCCTTACTCTGGAGAATCAATTTTTTTTTCTATTATTGGGGAAGTGTCTGATGTGTTGGTCAGTGCCTGGCTTATGTCCTGCGAGGAAAAGATGTCAGCAAGTATGGTCCAACAAATCGACAGGACAAAAAATGCCAAAGAGGGAGGAAAGAATAGAGCAGAAGGAAAATAGACCACAAGAAGCAGAAGGCAAAAATGGGGGGAAAACAGCTTGATAAAGGCAGAAAATCCTGAGAAGGGTCGCTTACTATATATTTGCTCCAGACACAATGCTCCAAAATCTGTCCTTATAGTGCACCCTGCAGCTTTTCAAGCACCATGAACAAGTGTGCCCTCTACTGACTACTCTCATGGAGCCTGTATGTTTAGCATCAGAAAGTTTATAAAAACAATACAGATAAATACAGGCAGAGGAAATAATCCTGTCATCTATTCAAAATTAAATGAAGAAAGGAAATATTTAGGGGACATGAAATGGAACACAAGTAAGATATGCTGGATTTAAATTTGCAAACTTCATAGTGGACTGTCACTGAAGTAGTTTCCCCCAAATATATCATCAGTGTCTTGAGTTTGGAAATACCTATATGCATAGAATTTCCATACCTTTGTGGCAATTATTAGATGGTATACTTTGCCACAGGGGTGCACAATATTTGGCACCCTGACCAAAGAGCAGCACCCTCTTCAGATGGAGCCTAGAATGTAATATATATCCTACATTTCCAAACATATGAGCCTTGATTGAGCAAGACTTCCGACGCGGGGAGGGTTAGTGATGGTTCACTGTGCAGGGAAACATCAGGTACCAGTGTGCACATCAATACTATAGTCAGGAATTTCCATGTCCTCATGATACGTTTGTAGGCACACCTTTTCATGAATTCATTAATGTTAAGTGGATACGTTTCTGATTGTTGTTGATTGGTGCAGCAACCTTTGTAAACGTGAGGTAAGGAAAATGGAGAGAATGGAGTTTTTTTGGTAAATTATTGCAGAATTATTGACAGGGTGGATGCTGACTGGTTAATATTTATGAAAATACAATTACAGAATAAGCATGTCCATAGCATTGTAAATGCATTACATTACTAAGGCCTCCAGAGGGGTAGCAGAGTTAATTTCTGGCTCAACACCAGAGACAGAGATATGTAATGTTTGGTAGGTGGGGAGGGAAGGGCCCTCCCCCGAAGAAGCGGTCGGAAAGAGGTCAACACCCATGCCAGGGGGAAAGGTCAGGGTTCTCCCTAAACGTGGTAATGGGGAGAAGGGATGGTCGACAGTTGCGTGCTCCAGTTGCAGAACTCTAGGTTTAGCCTGATGGCCTGCACCAACGGCTCCAAAGAAAGCACAAAAAACAATGGGGACAATGGGCATCCCTGAAGGGTCCTGTTACAAATGAGGAAGAGGCCGGACAGGGACCCATTTATGCGGAGTCTGGACTTGGGAGTCAAGTATAGAGATTGGATCCAGGCTTTATGCGGTTGGCTAGTATCTTGGCAAATAGCTTCAGATCAGAAGTGAGATAAGGATGTAACTAGCGCATTGTTCCGGATCTTTGCTTTATTTGGGAATAAGGGTAACAAAGGCTGTCATTGTGTGATCATGGATCCGCCCTCCCTTCAAAATGGAGTTGAAGGCTTCCACAAAGTATGGACCCAGTATCTCTTTGAATTGTGAATAATACTTCAGTGGCAACCCATTGGGACCCGGACACTTCCCTGCCTGGGATAATTTAATGGCCGCCATCAGTTCTGGGAGGGCTATTGGGGCATAGAGTGCTGACGCCTACTCAGTAGAGAGCCCCCCACGCACCGTCCTCTTCAGGGAGTCTGTCAGCCTTGTGTCTCTACTAGACGAGACTGAGCTATGACCATTAGGATTAATGTTATAGAGGCTGGAGAAATAGAGAATAGAAAACTTTGGGAAATTTCCGAGTGGAGGAGACATGCTTGGCCACTGGCTGAGCGGATCTTAGGGGTATAGGTAAGTTTCTGGAATTGACGGAGGGCCCTCACTAGGTATTTCCCGGTCTTGTTGCCATATTCATTTTATGATCTAGAATGACCGGCCGCCATCTTGCGGATGGCGAACATCACAAGCAGTGGCGGCTGTGACCGCTCTTCGGAGCGGTCACAGCCCGTCCTGGGGTAAGTGTTTGGTGTCGCTGAATGCCTCGTGATCGTTGATCGCCTCCTAAACTTTTAAAGCGGGCGTCCGCCGCCTTACACTTTAATGGATGTTGATGCCCACGGGGAGGGGCCAGACATGGCCCATGATGCCTATCTCGGTGTTGCTGAATGGCTCGACATCGAGGCATTACAGCAACACCGTTTAAGCAAAGAAAGTGATCGTTGATCACTTTCTAAGCTTGTTTAAGACTCATGACGTGTCAGGCACGTCATAGGTCGTTAAGTGACCGTTTTGCATGACGTGCCTAACCCGGCAACGGACGTTAAGGGGATAACATAACTCGAGGATGTCCACATAGGCAACTTATATAACAGAGGATTAGAACGCAGTAAAGCCACAGTACATGAGCTGTAGGATCTATAGGTAGGCCGAACACACACCTCTCAGTAAAACACAGAGCGCTATCCAGCCAAGTAGTAAAGGATGCCCTATATGCCACATCCACAGAATATATATATATAAGAGGATGGTGTTAGTTGCGTGTAAACTCAGAGTATGATATATTAAATAAATAGAAAATCAACATTTAAGAGATAAGCAAGCCAGGGCCTATGTGCTGAGAGGCATGTGCTCAGGCCCAAAAAAACACATAGCATACATAGCGAGATTCCAAACTGAACTCCAAAGTGTAAGCCAGAGGTCTGGAACCAATGTCTTTGTATCAAGTATCCCTGAGGCATCCAGTCCCAGGTGTCAGTAGTGTCAAAGCAGTGTTTACTTAGATTACTTAGATGTGTGGTTTCATATGTATATGTATAAGAACAACTTCGGCGAACTTAAAAATTGAGAGGTAGTCAGATCAGAGCCCAGGAGCTGAGGGACACGTGCTCAGGCCCAATAACCTCAAAAACTATGAGAAAAAAAAATACATCTGGGAACAATGTCTCCATGTGTGCTTAACCTCGTGCCTTAGAGCATAGAATGCAGTAGTGTCAAGTGTCACTTAGGCATCCAGTCAGAGGTGCCAATAGTGGTAAATCAGCATTTGCTTATAAGATGAGTGTAACAGGTGTTCCAGGAGTGTGGATGTCTTCTATAGAGCCCCGGTGGAAGTGCTGGCAGCAGCGGAGGTTACCAGACAGGAGGCTCTAGGTCCCCCGCAGCGCTGCGGGGGACCTGGACCTTAGTCTTGTAGTCAGACCTCTATTTGAGGTCTGATTAGAAGATGACCTTGATTATAAGACGAGGGGTATTTTTCAGAGCATTCGCTATGAAAAAACCTTGTCTTATAATTGAGCAAATATATATACATAGTTTCAATACATGGATTAAATGGATGGATTTAATGAAAGAACAAAGCAAGCGTATTTGAATCAGAAATGTATCATTTGTATTTACTGCCAGTGTCTGCACAAAGATCTCATTTTATTAATTTGATGGTACACCTATGCAAGAGGAATGCAGAAAGCTTTCTTGGACAGTAATGGTGTATTTCAAAGCTGATTGCTGGAGCTTGGTTGACTATGGCTGTGGGTATTTGAATACCTTTTACAAACACTGAAACATTGATGGGCCAACTACTGCAATTAGCAGAAGTAAATCATTGTTTTTTTATGGTGGTCACATCGATTTGAAAACTTTGCTCCAGAATAGATATTAAAAAAAAACCCACTATTGTTTATTGGCTTAATAGGGTAACATGAACAGATTGCTCTTTTTATTTATAGCTTTTAATCTTAAGCATATTTTAGTATCCTGCAGTACATGCTTAAAATATATGCACTTGACTTGTGCAGGACAATTAATGACCAAAGGTAAATAGTAGCATACTTTTTGTCGACAGATCATAATGAAAACATGAAAAATAATCAACTAAAATGAGACACAATAAAATTGACTGAGGCCAAATAAAACAAGGTTTAAAGTGTAGGTTTACAGTAAAACTTACTGAAACAATTCATATAAACATAACAGATAGGCTGGAGGTCTGTGGTGTTGCAGCACATGGCTCTAAGGGGTCCCCTCTGACACTGCCCATCACTGGTCCCACCCATTCCCTTCTTCTTCGAGCCTCACCCCCAACACAAATGTCCCAGTTTGGACACTGAAATGTTAGGAGTGTATATAATAGCAAGCACCTGCATTGGTAGGCAATAGATGCAAGGAAAAAGAACAAATGCATAGAGGATGGTGGATTTTGATAATGTAGTCATGGAGAAGGCGAAGAGGACTCCAGTGGCAACCTGTGAAGCTCTGGTGAACTCCATGCCCAAGAGGGTTAAGGCAGTGCTGGAAAATAATGGTGACCACACAAAATAGACATTTTGGGGCCAATTTGAACATTTCCACTTGGTGTACTTACTTTTGTTGCCAACGTTTAGACATTAATGGTTGTGTGTTGAGTTAGTTTGAGGGGACAACAAATGTCCCCTCAGATACTGTATGTGAATGATTATCTGTGGACAAGTGCCAGGGCTGACATGATACTAAAGGGGCTAGCTTGGGGTGGCGTAAATACACAATTTGGGCTGGCTGGGGCATTAAGAGGGGTTGGGGTGTTGGGGGTATGACGCAATTCAATACTAAAGGGAGGGCTGTCCGGTGGGATAAATACACAATGTGAGGCTGTCTGGTGGGATAAATGAAATTCCAATAAAAAACATGTATCCTTTATCCCTAATTCCAGAATTGTTTGGTCCCGTTCACAATTCTACCATGTTTACTATATATATAGTCAGACATACAAATCCTGTATTTGCAGGTATACAATAAAAATGTATTGCAACATTGCAGGTATTTATCAACTGGAAATCACATGTAAACTCTGCACTGAGGGTATAGATCAAATAAACTCATTGAAACAGCATTGCAGGTATTGATTCACATAAAAACGCAGCATTAAAGGTATAGATAAAACCCTCCTAAATTAGGGGCATAGAAACCTGACCAGCACCCAAATTACACACATAGGACTCGCCATCTTTGTCCCTAAACAGCCCAGCCTGTGCCATCTTTGTCCCATAAACACCCAGCCTGTGCCATCTTGGTCCCCAAGACTCAAAAACTGCTTGTGTCATCTTTGCCTCTTCACAAATCAAATATACATCTATGATAGACACAAACACTTTTACAGTCACTCACTAATTCTCACTTTCATTCACGTAATACTTTATTCTCTCACTCATTCACACAAATCATTTACACATATTCATTAATGCGCTCTCCCAAATTTATTAATTCACACTCAGTCATTTAGACAATTCATTCACACATTCATTCATACTCCCACACATTCAAAAAAATTAATCCACACATTACTTTTTTCATTTTCACACATTTATTCATTCTCACTCTTTATTTCAATATTCTTACCACTCCTTTTTCACTATCTACCCTCTCCCCCCTTTTTACTATCTACCCTTTCACTATCTACCCCCTATTTCTCACTATCTACCCCACTATCAACCACTCTCTCCCACTTCTCACTATCTACCCCACTATCTACCCTTTTCCCTCCCTTCTCACTATCTACCCCCTTTGAAGTTCACTTAGCTTGTAGAGGTCCTGCGGTGGGGGCGTGAGGCCTCTGTCTCCCTGCTCTGCAGCGGTGCGCACTGCTTCACTGCTGAGTGCGGGTATATGACGTCATATTCTGGCACTCAACATGAAATGCCGGCACCGCAACCGAGGGGCCGCCGAGCGGTTGCTGAAAACTTCATGAGCGACACACCTCTCTGTAAAAGTCCCATTGGCAATCCAGGACATATGGTCAGCCTAATACCCAGACAGACACTTATATAACAGGCCTCATTGTTCTCAATGCAGCTTGCACATGCAACTTACTGTATGTGACCCCGCTGAAACCCTGCTCTTCCTGAAAAGCAAATTTCTCCTGCTCCCTTTAGGGTATTTTTGTTGACCCCAAAAATCCAGAATTTGTGCATTTCCAAGAACCTAGTAATGCTAAACATTTTTTATTATGACTTGTTATATGGAAGTGGACACAAGTCCTTTAGAAGCTGTTCTTTGTACTGCCTATCAGACCTAATGTATTTTATTTTAGGTGCCCAATAACATGGCAATTGAAATCTTACCACACTAATAATAAATATTATTTAGCATTAATGATTTTAATAACATATGTGTAATCATACGTTTACATAACATGTAATTTTAGTGGAAAACCAACAAGTAAAAAGAACTGATAAAAAATGGATGCTGCTCTGATGTAACCACTAGGTGTCACTACTGAACCTATAAATTCCGTTCACTAAAAGAGGCTTTTAAAACAGGTGCTGGCAGAACAGATCATTCTAAAGAGAATAATCATTCCCCAAGAATATATACAGTATATATACATATATATATATTTTATAATTCCCATAATGACATTTTTATGCATGTGCAGTAGACCTTGTTGAGTAGGAAGGCAGATGTCATTATCTTTTAATTTTTCATTCTTCCAATGCGCTCAAGCAACTGATTTGTAAAGGCAGAGAGATTGGGTCCAAATTGGATATTTAGTATTATGAGACTGTTGCTTCAGTGTAGGCAAATTTCTTTTTTTTCACAAGTAATATTTTATTGAAATTGCACAAACCTGGCAGTAAGGTTACATTTTCCATGGCTTTTACTATGTGTAGCCTTTTGCAGATATAAAATGTAATTTCTTTCAAATAAGCTAAACCTCTGGAATTCCTGTATCATTCTGTGAAATTCTATTTCCCCAACTTGGCGTCCACACATTTTGGACATACTAAAAAGCCAAGGACTAGGATGATGGCCTTTTTTAATGACAATGACCCAAACATACACACCATGACGAGCTCTGCCACACCGTCACCAAAACATACACAACAGGATGGGCTCTGCCACACCGACACCAAACAACACACCAGTCAGGCTCTGCCACACCACACCCAAACACACACACCTCTGCCAGGCCAGCTGCCACACCGACACCCAAAAACACACACCAGGACGGGCTCTGCCACACCGACACCCAAACACACACCAGGAGAGGATCTGCCTCATCGACACCCAAACACCAGGATGGGTTCTGCAACACCAATAACCAAACGCACACACCAGGACAGGCTTGCACACACATCCGGCTAGGTTAAGTTAACAATATTTTTTTTAAAAAATGTCTACTTCTTATGTGAATTTATACCCCCACACCCTTGCGTATAGCCCCAGCAAGCCCTACATTGTTTATTCATGCCACCCATCCAGCTTTAGTTTCAAATCACCCCTGGCACCCAGATTGAGTCCACAGGACCTGCCTAGCACCCAGATTGAAAGCATAGGACTTGCCATCTTTGCCCCAAAACAGCCTGCCATTTACACACCCATGCTATTCACAAATACTAATTTCCTCATTTAGATATTGATTCATTCACAGATACTCATTCACAAAAATTCATTCATTCCCTCATTCATATACTCATTAACTCACTCAATATCACATACTCATTCATACAGCCTCCCACACCCCCTTGCCTGAACAGCACATGTCTTGTGACGTGACTCGCTGAGCTCCTTCATCCCCTTGGCACAAGAGACGTTGCTTGCATAGTGGGCGAGCAACGCACAGATAAGTAGCGTGCCCCTGCGGAAGTGATCGTGGGGGGTTGCCCGGGGCCCTAGAATGGGGGCCCAGTCGCAACCGCAGGCTCAAGGGGAAGCTGCCCCTTTTGCCTGTGTTAAAGACGGCCCTGGCGGCCACATTAGCAACGCATAGGTCCAGTCAGTCTGGCCTGTCTTTCACATCATGCTGAGGGCTTGTCCAAGGGCTGTGCTGCATCAAAGAACAAAAAGCATACTAGTAATGAAGACAGCCTATGTAAGAGCAGAGCAGGCAGAGGATCCTTTCATTTCACTGTGACTGCTTTATGTGTTATGTGACACTTCTGTGCTGCATCTGAGCCTTTTACAGAGTGAGATTCTTCTGTGTGCAATTTGGTGAGCCTTAGCCTGCCATTTCTCACAATGTCTAAGACTCTCTAACATTTTGATTTTATTAAGATCGTTAATTTAACCAGTCTTTTACAATCCTTAACCTTAACCCTATAACATTAAGCTAATTTTGACCCATCCATTGGTCTCAAATTATCTGTTGAACGTATTTTACACGTTGTTTCGATGGCAACCGAACAAACAAATGGGATTTCCCAAAAAATAAAATGTTGGAATAATTTTCGACCAATACAAACACAGGCGAATTTTGAAGAAAATGTCTCCCCCGAAAATGAACACGAAAACAAACTTTACACTGACATCCAAATCTACATAAGTTACAAAAATAATCAAACAGGTCAGCTGTTTACAGCTTCTATGTATTTAAGAACAGAGGGCATCAGGATAGCTAGTACTGCTTGACATAACATATCAGTACATTTTTATGTCTCCATTAAAGGAAAAACGATGTCACTTTTTTCTTACCTTAATGTCTCTCACAAAACAAATATGTTCTCGCTGCCAATAAATGAAGTCAACAAAGTTGTTCATCATACCTTACAAAAAACAACTATCCCAAATGAGAACTGATGCTAGATCAGTAATTCCGCATCTCTTATTAATCTTATACTTTGATTTGCTCTCTCAATAGCTACAGCAGTATAGATGTGATTAGTATATTTCACATCTCACATAGACAGGTGGCATTTGCCAACCCCTTGTGAATGGTTTCCAGGATGCACCAGTGGCAAATCTACCAATGCCTCTCTACCATAGCTCCCAAAATATTACAATTTCAAGCAACTTGGTCCTCTTCTGGTGTTCAGTTGTGTATTGATACACACAGCACTAAAGGCATACATTGGTGACCAGGATTAAATGACAAAAATTATGCCAAAAGAGCTTGGCTAGCGTGACAGAAATGTGGTAATTTACTACTTAAATCATAAGTTAATGTGGATAACAGGATACCTAAAAATGCAAAGGAACTCTCACTTGGATGATCTGAGACTACATCAAGCATCAAATTCAGTAACAGTCTGGTTGTAGATTCCACTGGTTACAAAAAATGTTTTGCTCCTGTAATGATCTCCCACTGGTGCCTACTGCAGTATTACTTACCATGTTAATAATTAAAAAATGTTGACATTAATTTGCATATACACATAGTAATTAAAGCTGAAATAATATGATATTAAGATATATGTAATATGCACAAGAACAAAGTTTGCAAACCGTTAAACATCAGTTACAATTATTCTACCTTAAAATGTATGGCTGTATGGCTGTATATTAAAAATAAAGAAAACTAGGTGTCAGGTTATGTATTTAGTGAATAGATTCAGATACAGAGTAAAAATGCAGGGTCTAAGATGTGTACAAATCCCTGCAGACACTCTGTGAGAATCCCGCTGTCCCACACAAAAACAATAATGCAAAAGAGAATAGAGGTGATGTAACCCACCCCAGTGAGTGGAGCGAATAAGCAAATAAGGAGATATAGCTTAAAAACGACCAGAATCCGGGATATACATAAAAGATAAAAGAAACAAATAATAGTGCAATCTGTATGCAACACAAATGAATGCAATAAAAGTAATGGGCTAGAACACTCACATGAGTGGAGCCAATGTGACTTATTCAAATCGAAATCGCTATGTGCGATTTGGCATCACACACCCATCTGTTGGTGAAGATCTGATCTAGGGCCCCCACCCAGGCTCTGGTATGGATTACGCTGTGCTGACTGAGGACAGCACTTCCCCTTTAACACCAGCCTAAATATAGATAGCAGCAGGAAAATATAATGGATCCAGTAGGGGATGAGTCTTTAAATGGTACTGTGCAAAACTGAGCAATATGTGCAGAGGATGCAGTATGTGCCAGTAATGCCAAATGTGCAAAATATGCAAACTGCAGTATTTATTTTAAACACAATATAACAAATAAAAACACATAATCCAAATGCAATACTCAAGTGAAAAATAGTCCCCCCTGTGATCCTCCAATAATGCGTTTCGCCTTGGGGCTTTCTCAACTTGGTCCTGCTGTCTTGCTGCTTCAGTCTTTTAAACTGTGCAGACTCAGCATTTGGTTTATTTTGGGACTTTGCTACAATAATGAATATGTAAGGCACTAAGGGCAGATCCAGGAATAGAAAGTTGAAGGGCAGCCAACGTTTTTGAGATGAGTGTGCGCACACCCTGAGACAAAAGAAATGGTGCAGAAAAGATGCGAGCAGATACTTAAGTGTAAGAATGCAAAATTGGATTTTGAAGTGTAGAGTGAGCAGCTCATTTTTATATTTACCCATGTATTTAAATTTATGATGAGCCATGACCTAGGTGATCAATTTGCTTATAGAAGTGTGACCTGCTTATACATCTCTGTGCGTGGCTAATGCTAATGTTTCATTGCCTGGCTTACATGATTGTTGATGGCATTTATGGACTACTGATTGAACATCCAATTTAATTGCTTAAATCAACTTATGTTATTTTATTACAGCTTTAACCAACTGGTGCAGCCACAGTGTATGTCTAATAAACTCAAATCTATCTTATTCATGTGGCTGGGAATCAATTATTCAAAGTGTACTTTCCTTACCAACTTCAGTTATCCCTGCCTTGTAATAACTTTAGTAGGTAATTCATCTCCTCCAAAAAAAGGAAGCACTTCATTTCTAATCATCATCTACCACCTATAGCTAATTGTCTTCCAAATAGATCCAGTGGCAATCTGTGCGTCAGGTATCAAATAACTTGATCTTGGTACCTGTACTGTTCTTCATCATTCCAACACCAAGGGTTTGATTTACTACGGACTAAGCTGAGTTTAGTAAACAAAAAAACCAGAGCTTTTGAAGTGAAGATGAAGTAAGTCCTTATAATATAAACTTTAGGAACAAAACTAGGGAAGTTTAAAAAAATGCTAAGGATAATGAAAGGCCTTGGTAGCTGTTCCATATCTTAAAAAAAGAAGATGGATTAATGCTAAGATTTTAGTATTCAGACTCCATTTTCCTTTTGCGTAATATAAATTCCAAACAAGTGGGCTTTGTTCCTGGTCACTGACAATACCACTAGGCTACTTAAACTAATCTATAAAGTCTAAACCTCAGTGGATAGTGGCAATGACAATTTTGTTTTCCTGTTGTGCACGCTTTGGAAGAATATGGTTGCCTGTACAATTTTAATGGAAGCTGACTGTTTTAAGGAAATCTTAAGAAAAATACCTTTTTCTTTATACTATTCTTTTAGTAAACCCTGGCAAGCTCTTCAGCCTCAACCACCTTCCACTGCTCAAGAAAATTATAACTCGTCCAGAATCCTGGTTGTATCTACATTGTCAAGCTGGAGTCCCTGTTCAGGGGCAGGATCTTGCTCTGATATCAGCTGGAAGCTTTAGGCTTTCTCTTTTTTTTGCGATCTGTAGACACAACAAAATTAGGCTCACAGTAATGGGATTTGTTGAATAGACAGGTAAAGACAGAATACAATGGAGTCTGTAGAATGAGCAGATGAGGAGGGGATATGTTGCACAAAGAGGCAATAAGGGGGTCTGTAGAATGAACAGACGGCAAAGGGCTCTGTAGTATGAGCAGACGACAAGAGGTTCTGTAGCAAGAACGGACAACATGGGGGTCTGTAGCACGAGCAGACGGGAAGGAGATCTTTAGCACAAGCAGATGACAAGGGGGTCTGTAGAAAGTGTAAATGGAAAGGGGGTCTGTATAACGAGATGGTGGCAAGGGGACCTATTGAACGAGGAGTCTGGGGAAGAATAGCACAGTAACAAATGATAATCTGAATTGGGAGTGACATTTTACGCCAAGAAGTCAAAGTTCAGAACATCCAAAAAAGTCAAAGTACAGTACTGATCCCCATGTGGAGGCGGAGAGGCCTGGTTCAAGCTTCCATGCCTTTTACCAAATTATTTTTCCAAGATATTAAAACAATTATAAGGGAAATAAAACATTCCCATTATCAGCATATGACTAGATAAAAACTAGAGGAAGTAGTATTAGTAGCCGGACTAGTAGTTCCGGGGCAGAGGTGGCACAGACAGCCTGCTAAAGGGGCAGCGGTGGCACCAGCAGGCTGTTTTAGGGGCAGAGGGCTGGCTCAGTGTATAGTGATGGGAGTTATGCTGTGCCATATCTGTTCAGTAAATGTTATTTATTTAAATTTATTTAATTTATTTTTTCAGATTTCAGTTGATATACAATTTACAAATTTGTTAAATAAATATTCTATTTTTTTGGGGGGTGCCACATACAGGATCTGTCCCAGGTGTCAAATACCCCTGTTGCATAGGAGGGGCCACAAAACCATTTACAATTTTAGATAGGAGAAGACCATATCATGTTATGCTGGTGGTGGTTTCTCAGCAGGTCCTGATGCAGGGGCAAGTTCAGGGATAGGATGCTGCATAAGACTAATCCTTAAAGGGAGGCACAGTACATACATGATGAGTAAAAGCAAATATCTGGTTGAGGTTTGAACCCAGAATATTTTTAAACATACCTTGCACTTTAATTGTGAATAGTTATCATCCTTTGCAGTGTTAAAATATGTGAATAGAGCTTTAAAATGTTGTTTAAACATTTTGGTATCACTGACCTTGACAGAATGGGCTGTTGAAACACATAGGTGCAATTGAGGTCAGTAACACAGAAGAATATGACATAGTTGCCCTGCAGGTCTCGACCTAGGCAATGGCAAGTGCAGACAATTACAGTGGGACAGTAATATACCCCCTATATGAGGCCAATAATTTGTTTTATATTAGAGAGAGGAGATATGCTGCATAGTTATGTAACCATTTGTTTGTCAAGTTTATTCCATGAAGCAGTAAAAATATCATATACACTCATTACACTAATCATATGCTTATATCATCAAGTCATATTTTGAAGTCAAGCCTTAGCATAGCCACATGTACTAGCACAGAAAGTACACCACTACACATAAATGTTCTGATGCAACCTTCTGACATATGGATTTCGTAATACAAATTTTCTTCCCTATTTACACCCATAGAAACACAAAGTCAGTCAAAGTAGTTTATCCTGATCACTTGGTGTTTGTTTTTCTGCTGTGTTGTGATTGTGTTCCTCACAGCCGCAGCAGCCGTTATGGTCAAGAGGAAGAGTTCCATCCGCCTCTGTGGTGGTAAAACCAAGAAATCCAGGCGCTTATACCTATAGATTACAGTCTTGCCACACTCAATCCACCAAACGGGAAGTGACGTCAGACTTTTCATATATTGGCGCCAAAACCTCTAATTGGTGCCTAGTCGCTTCCCATCCTTTTAAAAACCATCAGTGGACATCAAAACGTTACCCTCTGATGGCCATGCCTATGTTTCATATGGCTACTCCTTAGTGCGCATTCTGTGTTTGACCTTGGCTAGTTCCTGTTTACTCTGACCTCTGGATTCCTGACCTCGGCTTGACTTTGACCTTGAATCCGCCTCTTCCTTGTGTCCTACCAACATTCAAGTGAAAATATGCTTGAATTGTAAGCGCTGTATTTATCTGTAACTTTATATATTCTGTGTTAACCTTTAAGGTGAAACCCACGTCAATTTTTTTTATTCCCACCTTGCCAAGAAATAAGAAGCTTCTGATTGAAATTCAAATGTATTTCGAGCCTACTACATTGTGCTTTATTCCTGCCATGCATCTGTGAATTGCATTCCACTGTCCTCACGGACCATCTTTCTGCACAGTCAATCAGATTTCCATTCACTTTTTTTTCTAAACAGTATCTTTAAGCAAGAAAATGTCCTGGAAACCTGCACTTGATTTATTACCAATAATAAACTGAAGATCTTTTTTATTGTTCAGTGCTGGGAGCTTTGCTTTCTAGTCATCTTATTGAAGCTGTTGGCCAACCGATAAATTATAGTAAGGAATTAAGTCTATCTCAACAAACTTCTTTGTTTGTGGCATTCTGAAAGCTATTAATAATGTACAATGGCTGTCCATGTTTCCTGAAGATGGTGCTAAGGGGAGCAATTTGAATGAACATATTGAATGTATTGTAAATCAGGAATGTACCATTTATATAGGCTTGAGTGGAAGAATGAAGAAAATGTATTTTCTGTAGATATTTTATATATATTCTACTATGATTGTATCTTGCGAGCAGGACTCTCTCCACCTAATGTATTTGTTTGTCTTAGTCTGTCAATGCGCTGCATAAACTGTTGGTGCCATATAAATAAAATATAATAATAACAATAATAATAATGATCTTATCCAAGAAATATTTGTATGAAATACCCATCAGCACAATAAGCGAAACAAGATTAAATAAAGAAGTATTACATTATATTAATTTATATAGTGTCAGCAGATTCCATACCGCTGTTAAAATCAGTAGAATAATTTAAAATCACACACAATATCAAACTGGTACAAAGGAAGAAAAGGACCCTGGCCACTTGCCAGCTTGTGGTTGAAGGGGAACATTAGGAAAGGACTTTTTGGATGGGGATGAGTTGACAGGGTCTGAATGATCTGTAGGGGTTGTTGGTCATTCAGATGGCTTGATTAGGATGATGGCTGAAGAAATGTAGTATGCTTCTTGAGAAAAGGGTTCAGAGAACTTTGAAAAGTCTCATACAAGAGAGAAAGTCTGACAGAACAGGGAATGGATTTCCACAGAAGGGATGCAGCACAGGTGAAATACTGAATACAGGAGTGAGAATAGGTAATAACAGTAGAAGAGAGATGCAAGTCATGAGTGCAACAAAGAGTGGTTAGGGGTATATTTGGATAGGAGCGTGGAGATTTAGGTGGTGCAGAGATGTTAAGGGCTCTGTTGGTCAGGGTCAAAAGTTTTAATTTGATTCTGGAGGGTATGGGAGCCAATGGAGCTATTGGCATAGTAGAACGGCAGATGGAGAACAGTGACAGAGAAAGATTAATCTAGCTGCAATGTTGAGGATGGATTGGAGTGGCGAGAGAGTGAGACCAGTTAGTAGGGAGTTGCAATAATCCAGACAGGGTATAACAAGGGAGTGGATTAATATTTTTGTTGTTTCTTGTGAGAGGAATGGGTGAATTTGGGACATGTTTTTCAGGAAATGAAAGAGAGAGTAGAATCAAGAGAGGAGCGAGTCAAGAGAGGGAATTGGTGGCACAAGTTGAAAGGTGCAACACCCTCTCCCTGTCTCCAGCTCTAGGTTTGTGTGGCCAAAGGTGTAGACCACCATACGAGTGAGCAACGGGTGCTAAAGTGTTCGAGAATATTAACCAGGTTTCAGCGAGTGCAAGGAGACTAAGATGGTTAGAGCTGAAAAAACTGTGGACAGAAGTGAGTTTGTTTCACACAGACCATGCATTCCAGAGGGCACAGGAGAAAGTGGTGTAGGGGTTACAGTGGACTGGTTTCAGATAAGAAGGGTTGCAGTAGTTTGTGTTAGTACGGAAGGTGCGGGGGAGAAAGCGGGTTGGGATGGTGGGTTAGATTCAAGGTCAACTGAGCACAGAAGGAGTAGGATACAGAAAGATAACAAATGGGATTGTGATTTTTAAGGAAGGGATGCCTTCACCTGAGAGTGGTTATTGGTGGGGATGGTATGAAGGAAGGAGAGAATGGCATGTGAACTAATGTTGGACAAAGGCAGAGATGTGGACTATGGAGGAGTTGTCAAGAAGAAAGTTGGGTTGAAATATATTTAAGAAGTAAAGGGAAAAGTAAAGTAAAAACATGTAGGGGTTCATAGTAAGAATTAGAATTAGTGGAACGAAATAAAGTGGGTTACCTGCTGATTACACGGGGAGATGGTGGTGGCAGTTTCCCTCCAGTTTAACTCCAGTGAAACTCTTATCTGGCCACTTATGATGAGGCCGCTTATGATGGGGCCCCTGCAGCTACATTTCCAATGGCTACCTCACAAGTGGTCAAATAAGTTGATTGCTTATAGAAGGGCAGATGATTATTAAGAGTCAAGAAGTTTAGAAGTTATTTATGTGTATTTTTGTTTAAAATCTCATAAAAGATGACTGTGTGAACTTATTATTTGTATCAGATCAAATTTTTGGAATCATGATTGTATAAAAAACATTGTTAATTTTGGCGACGCGCCTTAAGCCTTTTATACCTGGTATAATCCATCTGGACCAGGTGGGTTTTGTCCCGGGACGCGAGGTGCGTGATAACACTATTCGCGTCCTTGATGTGATAGCGCATGCTCACAAATCCAATACCCCTCTGGCCCTGGTTTCAACCGATGCGGAAAAAGCCTTTGATAGGGTCTCTTGGCCTTATTTGTTCCAGGTTCTCCGCCATCTGGGTCTTGGAGTGGCTTTTATGGATTGGATCTCCGCGTTATACTTTAATCCTTCGGCTAGAATTAGGGTGAATGGTTTCCTCTCAGATCCTTTTGCTCTATCAAACGGCACACGCCAGGGATGCCCCCTCTCTCCCATTTTGTTTGTCATTGGCATGGAACCTCTTGCGGGTGCTTTGAGAGCTAACCCCAACATTAAAGGAGTTATATCTTCCAAGGTGGAACATAAACTAGCCCTGTTTGCGGATGACAATGCTTGGACTGAACCTCTCTTATCTCTACCTCACAGGAGCTTGAGACTTTCCAACTGATATCCAATTATAAAATTAATTTAGAAAAATCTGAAATTTTGGGCGTACGAGTCTCAGACTCGGTTAAACTTGCTTTAAGTTCACGCTTCCCAATTAAATGGTGCGCTACTAGTTTTAAATTCTTGGGACTGCAGATTCCTGCTGACCACTCCTTATTATTCTCCCTAAACTTTGTCCCCCTTTTGGACCGGGTGTCTCGGGATCTGCGCCAATGGTCCTTTCCACATGTGTCTTGGTTCGGGAGAGTCTCGGTCTTAAAAATGAACATATTACCGAGATTCCTGTACTTATTTCACACCCTGCCAATATTTATCTCACGAACTTACTTTACACAATGTCACCGAACCTTTTTAAAATATATTTGGTCCTCATCTACTCACCGCCTGGCATTCTCCCATCTGGTCCGACCCAGGCTCTGCGGGGGGTTGGGGGTTCCGCACTTAGAGTTATACTACCACGCGGCACATATGCGGAGGGTGGTTGAGTGGACGCTTCGTGCCCATAAACAGTGGGTTCTGCTGGAGGAGGAGGCGCTCCCGCATCCTATCCACTCTTACCCTTGGCTCCCGGTAAGGTCCAACCGGTTCACCAACATCAGGCATCCTACTATCTCGCCGACTTTACGCGTCCTCAAAAGATACATCACGGGGGGTCGATTACTCTCACACCCCAGTCCTCCTTACCCGATCTCTGACAACCCAGCCTTCCCTCCAGGTTATCTCACCGGTAGGTGCAGACGGTTTTCACCTGCCCCCTCGGGCGATCTGCGTTTCCACCAGTTATGTGTTAATGGGGTTCTGAAACCCATAACAGACCTCCTGGGCTCTCGTCCCCCACACGCCCAAGACACTTTCTTCTACATCCAACTGCAACACTTCATTGCCTCACTGCCCAGACGTTCTGACTATTGTAGACCCTTGACAGCCTTTGAACAGCTTTGTACTGCAACTTCCGAACCGGGTCACCTGATGTCCACACTATACTTCTCACAAGGTAGACTGGGATAAAATTGTTCAGTCGACCCATAAGGGCGCCCTAGCCAGCAGAATACAAGAAGCTTCTTACAAACTGCTTATCAGGTGGTACTGTGTCCCGCATACTCTTCATAAATTCTTACCAGGTGTGCCTGACCTGTGCTGGAGGTGTGAAGATGGTCCAGGCACTTTCCTACATATATGGTGGGAGTGCCCTTTAGTTGTTCCATATTGGAAGGTAATTGAGCGTGTCATTCGTGAAGTAAACGACCCCGCGTATATTTTGACCCCTGAAGCAGTCCTATTGCATCACACTTCTCTTTCACTGACAGCATACAAACACTCAGTCACCTACCACATACTCAGCGCAGCCAAGGCAGTGATCCCGATATGTTGGAAGAAAAAGGAAACTCCTCCTATGCACATCTGGCTTAGCAAGATGCATTTTATTTCACAAATGGAGGAATTGGTGTGGACGTCCTGTGGGAAGGAATTCCAGTACAATAGGCGATGGTTTTGGTGGAAGGACCTTATCTCTTCTTCTAGACTTCCTGAGATACTGCAATCTGTCAGATAGACCTTTTTGATATTACTGCAGGCATACCCCGCCTCTACGTAATTGATCTGTTTATTCTTTTCCTTTTATCGACTGACACCGTCAACACGCGCATCGTTTAGTTTGTGTTTTTTTTTCCTGTTGTTTATACAGGTTCTTATGTGCCTTTTAATATTATGCCTTGGCTCTCCGTTTATTCTGCTGTGGCCTACCTTTGCGGCCTCAGCGATGGTTTCGTACTGCGACGGTTGCCGATTTCCCATCGCACATGATTCGCTAATCTGGTATCTACCTGTATAAGTGTATTCTGTTCTGCACCACTGTGATTTATGTCTACACCTATGTATCGCTTACTGATTGTATGTTATGCTTTTCACTGTATAAGAGTATATATACTTTCTTTATGTGACTTTTTGTACACTACTCGTTTGGATGTACTTATGGGTGTGCTGAACCGACGTTACTGTTGTATAACATCCTATTTCGCAGTATTGTGTTGTGATGTCTTCTGTTGCTTCTATTACAATAAACAGAGAATTTACAAAAAAAAAAAAAACATTGTTAATTAAAAATATATAAATGGATATCTGTGGTAATTGTGGAATTATATTGTCAGGATCCCCAGGGATTCGAACGAGCAACCTATCCACTACTCCGTCGGGTGGCCTTGTTATTCCTGCATGCTCTTGACACACCTACCCCTCGTTCGGGCAATTAAGGACCAATATAACCCCCTGTGCTAGAGCATTGTGTTCCTGGCCTTGTATACTGAGCTACAGATTTGCTGCATCTGATCCATTTTCTTTCTAGTATTTATCCCTTGGTACCTCACTGATCGTGATATTCTGTTTTTTTACCTTTTTGCCTGGACTGCGACTAATCTTAGGATCATTTGTACCGTCACCATCCACTACCGTCTGCTGCCGTCTGTTTCGTACTGTTCTGCTGCCGACTGCCAGTCTGCTCCTGTCTGCCAGCATCCCTGCCAGAGGGATTCCAGCCTCGCTCCTGCTGTGTGCCCTGTTGGAGGGCTTCTAGCTATGCTCCTGCCATTGTCTATCTGCCTCCGGCCATGCTCTGAATCCAAGCCTGCCCCTGCATTGAGACTCCTACCTGATCCGGCACCCAGTGCCCTTACAGAAGTTATCACAAGTGCATCACAGGATGCCTAAATTTTCACTTGCAGCATAGTAATATGTAATATGTAACTTTTTAGAACTCGTCGTAAAGGTCCCTTTCCCATAATTTATCAGAAGGTAATATTTGACATATATTTATACATTTTATGTTCATAGTCTGTTTACATCTATTTATGAAACAGTTGGAACTATTAAATAGTTCCAAAATAGTTAACATAACAACAGGTTTGCATTTTTACCTCCTTCCCCATACCATACCTGTGACATCTTTTTGAATCCCCTCTAATGCACAGAAATAAATATATCTTTATGCCAGGATGCATTTATATTACCTGTGCATTCAGAATTGAGTGAATTGCAAATGTAACATAACAAAGAATTTTTGTTCAGATTTCAGAGGCTTTATCACTTCTACTCTCTCATTCACGTTCTTTCAAACTCTCTCTCTCATTTACTCTCATGCTCATCCTCTTCGCTGACCGCTTTCATGTCTCACAGCTTGAATTCTTCTCTAGCATCTTCTTCATCTTCTCACTTCTGTATTCTTGAGAGAGAGAGCATGAGAGAGAGATAATTACAGAGTAAGTAAGAGTGTGAGAAAGTAAATGTGGTCATGGGACAACAAATTTTGTTTCCAAATTTAAACAATTTTGTCCAAAACACATGGGCAGGAAACCTAATGAATGTCTGAATAGCTTTGGGTCCATTTGCACGTGCCTAATGTGTATTATTAACATGAATACAGTTGTACTAAGTGAAAGAAATGAATAAAGTAAGTATATATATATATATCTGAGAGAGAGAGCAAAGAAGGATTTTTATAAAGAGATATTATATTTTAAGAGCACCTATTGCTCGTGCCATTGGCGCCATTTGAAAGAGAGGGGCGCTTTGCAACTCCTCGTTCTCCCCCGCATCAAAAAAAAAGACAGCGTTTAAAAGCCGTTTTCTATTTTATATGCACTGAATGGGTTAACATCCTACATCACTTTTATGTAAATTCTGTTTCCAAAACCAATTTAGCTAAATGAACAAGTTCATCCCAATGAGATAGATGAGATGGAAGGTGACATGAAGGAAGCAGAGATAAAGAATTAAGACAAATGACAACAGCCGATGGCAAGAAGATAACAAGCAGTAAGATGGATGGGATTTAAGGGGAAAAAGCACAGGATCGATAGACACAAGAAACTCTGCATGCAAACCAATCAGAACTAATCACTTACCAAAAACGATGATTAATCTTTATGAGTTCAATTATTTTTCTAGGATTGTAAAGAGGAGGCAGAAGAGCAACATGTTGTGCTTCAGAAATAACATTTTTCATCTCATCCCAAGAATTGTATTTCTCACAAAGTAGCAGTGTGGGGACAGATTTAAAAGTTTTGTTTTTAGCTAGTACATTAGGAAAAATACCATGTAGCGTACAATTGCTTTGGCATAGTAGGTGGGCAAAAAAATGTGGCCTATTCAAATTTAACCCCTTAAGGACAATAGGGGTTATTACTCGTAGTATATTGTGGGACAATGGCTCTTTTAACATTTTTCAGTGTTGCTGTTTAGCTGTGATACTCTTCTTTCTCATTTCATGCTCCCACATATATATTGTTTTTTTTCAAAACAAACAGGGCTTTCTTTAGATACCATTAATTTTATCATGTCATCTAATTTACTATAAAAAAATGATAAAATATGGGTATTTTTGGTTACAAAATTACTTTTTCTAACTTTTTAGACAAAAAACTTTTACTCATCTGCAAAAAACTAATGAAAAAACCTACTAAAAAGATTCTACTATTTGTCCGGAGTTTAGAAATACCCAATGTTTTTATGTTTTTTTGCTTTGTTCTGCACGTTTCAAAACCATTTTTTCCATTTCGGGTATCTTTAAAGCCGGGCCAATTCAATTTACCTCATCAATACATTTTTTAATACTAGACACCCTATGGGCATTTGTAATGCCAATATTTTAACTCTTTCCATGTGGGAATTATTGTGAAGATAAAGAATTGTAGGACTTGCTTATTAAAAACTTTTTTTTTTGGTGACAGTGGGGATTTTTACATGTTACCCTATTTTTTTATTTTTAAAATTTTTGAACAATAATTTAATTTTTATTTTTTTTACGTATCACTCTGATTAGTGAGCTGGGCTCCATTGACCTTGCATGGTTGGATGCAGTATCTGCATTCAACCTGCAGGAGGAGCTCGAGAGTTCTCAAGAGGGTCTGGATAGACCCTCTGTGAACTCATTTTCTATTGTGAATGCCATCCTGTAAATGACGGCAACGTCATTTACATGATGGCACTTGTGGTTGCTCTTCGGAGCAATCACAAGGCTATCGGAGTAGGGGGTAGTGTTACTGACGTGCCTCGATATCGAGGCATGTAGGCAACACAGTTTATGCTTAGGAAGTGATTCCGATCGCTTCCTAAGCTGTTTTAGCCCGCCACCGCAATCTTTGATGATCGCTGCAGCCATTTTTCTTCCGGTAGAGGCCTTTCCTCCCCAGATGCTACAAAGCTGCCGATCGTGGTGCAAATGACGCGATCGCGGCAATGCAACTATTTAACGTCAGCCCGTACATGTACGGGCATTGTCGTTATCACGTTGCACGGCAACCCTGTACATGTACGGGCTTTGTCATTAAGGGTTTAACTTATACAATGTGCATTTAGACATTTTAGGCTGGAAAACATGTTTATCTTATGTTACACAAAAACCACCAGGGCCATCTTGTTTTCTTTAAAATCACATAAATGTTTTTTTCATTTATGGTCCAGCTACTACAGTCAGGAGGAATTTGATGGGTACAAACTTTTTATTTCAGCGTACAATATGGAATGTGTTTACCCACTAAATATCTCAGGCAGACCAGCAACAGCAAAAACGAGCCCCCACAAGTCCTTTGATCAGTCCTGTAGGACTGATCAAAAAGACTCCTCCCCTGCAATCTCCAGTCTATGGGAGATTGTGTCCCAGCTGCCAGAGGCAGCTTCAGGGACAGGGAGACAGGGTTCTTTGGTCTCCACATGAGTGTGGAGACCAGCCCCCCCACCTCCCTCTTGCTCGATTAACCCCTTCAATGCTGCGATTGTGTATGACCCCCATCGCAGCATTGCAGGGGTTAATATTAGTCCCCACAAGCTTGTGGGGACTAAATATCAGTCAATGTTGTGAAAGCTTTGAAAAGCTTTGAAAGAGTTAAAAAAATGCTTAAAAATAATAATAATAATAATAAATAAATAAATAAAAATAACAGCACTGACCTGAAAGTTCGGGGTGCTTCCAGGTCAAATGCTGGGCTGATGATGATCAGATCACTCCTGGCCAATAGGAGTGATCGGATCATTATGGCAGCCCACGGATGACCCTGACCTACAAAGAGAGAGGCATCATCTAGGGTAATTATGAAAAAACAC
>VKOC01000002.1:12151584-12169591 GCA_009364415.1 Spea multiplicata
CCCCTATATGCCACTGATATGCCACTCTGTCCCCTGATATGCCTTATACCCCCTATATGCCACAGTACCCCCTGATATCCATGTGCTCCAGACCAAAGTGACCTGCTCCTGCTCCCATTAAAGCAGCAGTGCAAGTTATAGCTAATAAGATGAGCTGTGTATCCACTGGGGACCCTCCTTCCAGGTTTGACCCTCTCCCACCATCTATGCACACCTCACACTCTATGCTGGAGGATCGGGACGACCAACAACTCACCTCTCAGGTTTTAAAAACCTAGCTTCAAGAAATGAGAGAGCAGCTAAAACTGGATATACAAGAAATTGCCTCCTCTCTCCGCCGAGACATTGACGATTTAGGTGAGCGCACCGACCATTTAGAGAGAAAGATGGACGACTTCACAGAAGCTCATAACACCCTCTCAGATGGATATACCTCTATACAAGCAGAGCTGGACACTCTCCACACTAAGTCATGGACCTTGAAGACCGACTACGGGGCATTCCTGAGGAGGTCTCTACGACGGACTTACCTCAATTTGTGCAAAACCTCTTCCTGACTCTCCTGGCTGACAAATCTATTTTGACCATCAGAATTGATCGTCTTCACCGGGTAGCCAAACCCAAATCTGTAAAGGCCAGTCTTCCCAGAGATGTTTTGACCCGGATCTATTATTTTGACATCAAAGATAGAATTATGCAGGCTGCGTGTCACAGACCCGAGCTACCTGAGCCATTTCGAGATATTTTACTTTTAACGGACCTCTCGCAGCTCACTCTCCAATGGCTAAGCCTTTTTACACCCTGTAACAGAGCTGGCTAGTCCAACCGACTGCCTCCGCTGTCTTGTGCTCCCTTAGCCTGGGACACCACACTCCCCGGTTCCCCAGTCACTAGCCGAGACTCAGTGTAGGGTAAAAACAAGATATTGGGACATAAACAACCCCCTTAATCTGCCTCCCAGAGACAACAGGGGCAGTAACGGGATTAACAATACAATAGGTGGGGGAGACTGATTTATACATTAGACTAAAACAATGGTGGTCACTCCCTGGTGGCAGACCCTGGCTGTCTGCTGGAGATAATCCCCTCAGCCAGTGATGAGATGATACTGCTGGGGGTAGCCACAGAAGTCTCTACAAACCCAGGGCACATAGTCAATAGGGAGGAGGCTGGCAGTCAGGCTTCTCCAGTGGCCCCAGTGATGGAGGCCTCCGTCACAATTCTTCCCCCTTCGAATTGGACTGACATAGGATGAGACCCCAAACGGGTTGACTCCGTAGTCAGTCAGTTTATTTGGCCCATTAATGCCCTCCCAAAATTGGTGCTGCTGCTGGGGAGATGGGCCGGCTGCGCCATCTCCCGGGTACCGCTGGGGAGGGATGCCTCCTGCATCCCCTCCCTGGTGCTCCTGCTGCCGTTGAGGAGGGAGTTCAGGTTCCTCCGGTACCGGAATTAGGTTCTGCCGCTGGGGAGATGGACCGGCTGTTCCACCTCCCTGCTTCTGCTGGGGAGGTAGGTTGGCTGCTGGATCTCCCTGAATTCCTGCAGCTTTGGTAGGTGCTGGGCAGAGGCCAGCGATGCTCTGCCCGGTTGCCAGCACTTCAGCTGGGGTTAGGGCATCTTGTCGGTTGGCCTGCCGCTGGGGAGGGAGGACCGGTTCCTCTGCTCCCGGGCTGGTGAGCTGCCGCTGGGAAGATGGACCGGCTGTCACATCTCTCAGTTCCTCCCACTGCCGCTGGGGAGGAAAAACAAGTTCCTCCGCTCCTGGACATGTGAGCTGCCGCTGGGGAGAAGGGCCAGGTGCCGCATCTCCCTGGATCCCTGTAGTCATTGCAGGTGTGGGGCAGAAGCCAGCAGCGCTCTGCCCTGTTGCCAGCTCTTCAGCTGGGACTAAGAGATCTGGGCAGACTGCCCAGCATTCTGAGGCCCCCGGTGTGGAGACCGCAGTGTTATCCACCCCTCTTGGGTTAACATCCTCAGACAAAAAATCAAATGAATCCCCAGTCTCCAGTATCGGATCTGGATTAGCTGCCCAGTATCCCTCTGACTCAGGGATGGAGACCGCAGTCCCATCCACCCCGCCTGGGTCAACATCCTCAGATGACAACTCAATCACATCCACAAAATCCACACAATCCCTGGACACTGGGGCATTCTGTTGAACGCGTTCGAACAGTTTTTTATATGCCTTCTCCAGTTCCCACTCCTGCGTAATTAAAAAGTCTAAATCACCTTTAAATCCTAGTGCATCTGGGAGGTCCCACTCCCTGAAATCCCGGATGTCCTCAATCCGCCACTCCGCTGTACTTCCGAAGTCCGGATCTTCCTGCAGACTATCCCATAATAATCCAGGGCCACCGCGTCATAGTCCTCTGGAGAACAATCTTTCGCAGTTCCCCAATATGCTTGTTCTGTATACCACTGCAGATCCCTATAGTGATCTTCCAGCTCTACCTCCTGCTGGACCAGCTTGTCCAATTCAGATACCCATTGCTCCTGGGGTTGCTGTCCCAGGAAAGACATCCGTAGTTCCCGCTGGTCTCTAATCTTTTGTTCAGAGCTTGGAAGACACTGACCCCGGCATATAACAGCCCTCTGCCATACTGACCGTCGAACCACTTGCCTCAGGTTCTGGTATTGTTCTGTAGGCAGGGCAGTGGTGTAGCAGGAGAGGATGACCCGCAGCAGCCCCTGGAATTCTGATACCACATCCATGTCCTCGTCAAGGCGACCGAAGTCTGCCGTCCTGTCGGTCAATCCCGGTAGAAAGTAAGTGTCCCTCAGACTAAGAAGAATTCCCGCCGCTTGCCACCAATGTAACGGAGCTGGCTAGTCCGACCGACTGCCTCCGCTGTCTTGTGCTCCCTTAGCCTGGGACAACACACTTTCCCCGGTTCCCCAGTCACTCGCCGAGACTCAGTGTAGGGTAAAACACAGAGCTGGATATATCCAGCAAAACACACATTTACATAAAACAAGATATTGGGACACAAACAACCCCCTTAATCTGCCTCCCAGAGACAACAGGGGCAGTAACGGGATTAACAATACAATAGGTGGGGGAGACTGATTTATACATTAGACTAAAACAATGGTGGCCTCTCCCTGGTGGCAGACCCTGGCTGTCTGCTGGAGATAATCCCCTCAGCCAGTGATGAGAAGATACTGCTGGGGGTAGCCACAGAAGTCTCTACAAACCCAGGGCCCATAGTCAATAGGGAGGAGGCTGGCAGTCAGGCTTCTCCAGTGGCCCCAGTGATGGAGGCTTCCGTCACACACCCATTACAACTCTTCTACGGGCTCAACAAATCTCCTACCGCTGGGGCTACCCGGTTCGCCTCTTCATTCACAAAGATGGCTCCACATCCACCATCACGTCACCTGAAGATGGCTTCACACTACTCAACTCCTGGGGTATACACCTGGAACAACCTCTCAGCACCTCACCTTCAGCTATCACTTCTCAACACTCCTCTCCACCAAAGATGAATCCCATGAAGACGTGAGTATCCCATCGTCGACCTCCTAGCAACGATCCACTTTCAGCACAGCGGACTGTCTTGAGACACAGTTTATTTGATCTCCTCTTTGCGGTAGCTCCATTCATCTCCGGTACAGGAAGGTTCCCATTTCCTGGGACAGTGTGTCCTTCTGCGCCCTACGAGACTACCGCACGACACACGAGAAACTGCGGCAAAGACTTCTGATTCCACTTACATCTTCCACCTTGACACCTCCGAATCGTGTCTAATCAACTAGTATCTAGTATCTAGTCTAGTAAACTCCCCACCGTCTTGGTTTCATTTGATGCAGAAAAAGCCTTCGATAGGCTCAATTGGCAATTTCTAAAAGCAACTCTTATTAAATTTGGCCTCCCTCCCCTATTTGTTCAAGCTATATCATCTCTCTATACTTCCCTAGGTTTCCTATCTCATCCATTCCCGATCACCAACGGTACCTGGCAGGGTTGCCCCTTATCCCCCCCCTTTATGCCCTCACACTCGAACCGTTGGCAGAAAGCATTCGTATGGACCCTTTTATTTCAGGCTTCCCTATGAGTCCTGGTCCCCCCTGCACCCTGGGCCTCTTTGCTGACGACATTTTAGCATCTATCACCTCACCCACATTCTCCCTACCAACACTATTGAACCAATTCGAAAAATATGCATTAGTCTCCTACCATAAAATTAACATTTCAAAAAGCCCTTTGCCTCAACATAGATAGTTCCCAAAACACGATCCCTCTCTGATCTCTACTCCTTTCATGGGAGAGATTCCTCTTTAACCTATTTGGGTATTCATTTGATTAAGAACATACAATCCCTCAATGCCCATAATTTAATTTCGGTATGGCGGCAGGTAAAATCAGAAATACTGTGCTGGAAAAGTTTTGAACTTTCCTGGCTAGGACGCAGTAATGCACTGAAAATGACTGCTCTGCCAAAACTCTTATATGTTCTGCGCACTATACCTATCCAACCCCCTCCCTTTTACAGTCTATACAATCTTACTTTATTGAATTCACTAAACTGAAAGGTCGATCGCGTGTAGCCAATAGCACTCCATTCTCTCCCAGACTTAGTGGAGGCTTAGGGATTCCAAATATCGAGTCATACCATGAAGCGTGCATTTTATCTCAAATCCTGATGTTTCACGCATCCTCTAACACAACGGCCTAGATCGCCCATGAAAATCCTTTTCTCTCCCCCTGTTCCAACCCACAACTTCTCTGGACCAAACATATATATCACCCATCTATCCCTGCCCTTCCTCCCACTACCTCATATATGCTTAAGGTTTGGTCTCAATGTCTAGGACGCTTACCTTCTCTGGCTAGACTTTTTCCTTTCACACCCTTCGAGACGCCCGACTTATTGATCCCAGACCTATACATTTCTCGTTAGCGGCGTCCAACCCTAAAAACTCTGGGTGTTTTATACCAGAATGGTACCTTAGTACCTTTCACTCACCTCACTCACCCCCACGACATTCCACACCGTGACTTCTTCAAATACTTACAGATACGTCATGCCATTTCTGCCATTATCTCCCCAATAGCCCCATACGAATTACACCCATTTTCTCACTGCTCCGTTTTGGCCCCAGCTGTCAAAGGAGCAATCTCCCGTTGGCATTTTCTTTTAGTCTCCAGATTCTCCTCTCACAAGTTACCATGTATGCGGGCTTGGGAGAAAGAACTACAACAAACTTTCCCATCCAACTCCTGTCTGGAATTGGAAGCAATGATGAGAGGTGTGTCCCATTGTTTGAACCATTTAGAACTGCAGAAAAAAATTAGTTGTCGTTGGTATCTGACTTCAGTTTGACTTTTCTCATGTGTGGCTACTCTAAATTTAGCTGGAGAGGTTATGGTCAGGAGGGCTTCATGCTTCATATGTGGTGGTCGTGCCCAATTCTGACGCTTCTATGGATGCAGATATTTTCCACCATACATTCTATCCTCCACATTCGACTGGAGCCTCTCCCTGAAACCTCCCTTCTACATATGTTCCCGGACCCTCCTCACGGTCCCAAGCATAAATTGATCATCCATATATTCCTAGCTACGAAGTTGTGTATAGCAAGAAACTGGAAGGCCAGCTCTCCCCCACTACTTGCAGAAGTGTTCTCTACTCATGATCACCATAGTGTTGTGGAAAAAATGTCACCCCACACTTCACACACGCCACTTTGCTTTCAACAGATCTGGACACCATGGCTCCAGTATGCTACCAGAGCGCCAATGATCCCTTAGCTCCTTTGTAATACCACCATACACTGCTGCCCGGATACTCAATAGCCGCGCCTGAACGGTCACCATCCCTTCACACAAAGAGTCCTGCCACCTATTAAACACATGTCGGAGACTCTCTTCCATACGCTATGATCTTTTAGACAGTTTTCCTTTTGGAAAGTATATTGGTCTCCTGGCCATACCTTACATTGAAATGTGCCACAATCTGTTTTAAGGTTGGTTGTATCTTTTGTTCATGGTTTATGTTATTTTTCTTTTATGAGCAGTCTAGTTGTATCTGTAGATGTGTACTTACGTCTCTGCCAGCCTTAATAACCTCACTGTTCAGTTATTAAAAAAAAACAAAATCTCAGATCCTACTTTCCGCACTGTCACAACTCAAGTTCAATGTGATACCTGAATCTTCTTTATTTGGTGATACTTTGTTTTTGCCATCTCTTTTGCTCAGTTTACTGTACTTTGTGACATTTTATTTCAGCATTTTGTTTTATCTCCGCAGTCCACCTCATTTAGAGCTGGAGCCACCTGTTCCACTTTTTGTGGTTGGGCATATTCTTTCCTCATAAACTTATATATGTTAAATATGTTTTTAATACTTCTACACTGCTTAATTTAACCTGCATATTATAATAAAAAAGTTTATGTAGTGTATAGAAATGTAACCTGTAGGATTTGGGAATGGACTGATCCATATGGAACCTACTGATTACTAAAAACATTGTTAACACATTTTATACACATTCATCATTTATATGTATGTTCATTAAACTGGATGCAACTGTGCTACTTTTGTAACATTTTTACACATAGCCTCCTATGTGGATTTGCTATAAACATCACTATATAAATAATTATATACATTGCCAGCTCACACCTGACAGACTTCCCAATTTCTCTCACATCACAGTAGATTCTGGAACATCTCTAACACTATATCACATGCATTCACAGTACTAAAGACAGGTTTTTATTATGTTTATGTTGGTCTATTAGAGAAACTGACAGTTCTGCCAAAACCGTTATGTTTTATTTACTCCTTTAAATTAGACATGAAAAGTATTTTATGTGTTTGTGCTAAATGTTATGTGTAATGCACTAAAATCCCAGAACAAGTAATATATAACTGGAGCTAGTCATATTTGTTAATAAAAAAGTAAGAAGATAAAAAACCTTAAAATCAAAGATTAGCAATTTTTAACCTACAGATGGCTGAATTCTACAAAGCCACATTTTAGGCTACTTATACGAATCAGGGATGAAATGGTGTGTCTGATTGGATCTCCTGATGGTAGCTACAGATATTACATAGTTTTCAAAGTAGAAAACCATGCTGTCAAAACTTTAATATAAACTAGTTGTAACTGCTTACATTAAACAAAAGTGTCTATAGTGAATTGGGGTTTATGCTGAATCATCTGTCCTTGAGATAATCCATCTGGCAGAACAGTTACAGTGAACAAAGTTTACATGCGCAACAACTTTGGGGAAAACCCCTAAATTCTTTCAATTATCAATTTAGGTGTCATGATTTCAGAAATACCTAATTTGTATAGAATTTCCATACTTTCCCAGCACTTATAGGGAACATACTATACCCAGACTATCGTATGTGGGGTATTTGGGCACTCTTCATGCAGCTGTTTGGCCACCAATCAGTCAAAGGTGGCCACAGAAATTATTTCCTGCGCTTTTTTCACCAACAACGTTAGGGGAAGCTCCCACCAACGTCACGGGATCGCCCACTGGCGTCAGTGGGCAGTCCTGGCCATGTCCCACAAGTGAAGGCTCTGGTTAGCCGGAGCCCAGAAGTTCCCAGGTACGCTGACAGGGTAAGAGTCTTTATTAATTAAGATTTGTTACCATTGTCAGAAAACAGACTGGCAAAAAAGTAGTTATATTATCATACCTAGGGTCTCCGGGTTACTGTGCCCTTTGGAAGCAACAGTTATACATGCCAACTCTGTGTGCCATTTCCCCCATTTTCATACAGCTATCTGGATTTAGCACCACCCTTCACACACCTAACTGCCCCAGAGAGGGAGCGTTTAGGGTATCTTGACCTAGGACGTACCTAGGTATGTGTATTATGCCTCTGCCTGGATAATAAGAAACTTGTATGGTCATCATCTAAATTTATATTCTTGACAAATGGGACAGGAAAGATTGTCCACCTTTTTTCTGTTGACATAATAAAAAGTACAATTCACCTAGTTTTCATGTTGAACATAGCCAGCAAACAAAATATGACACAGATCTATATTCTAGGGCAACTGCAGATCAAGTATTGTTGACAAAGTTTACCTTGACAATGTCATGTCATGGATGTGTGTAAGGTCACATGTTATGCCACAAACACCATCCGGCGATACTTTAGCATGCAGTCTACCTAAACGTTTCTATTTTAGTGTGCTACCTGAACTTTATCACAAGAAAACAAGGAACAATACTGCTTTATATTTTATGTTATCATTTACACTTTTTAGGGCATACAAATAAAATGTACTTACTTTTCAATCCTAACAATATACATGGCGTATGTCCTTCAGAAATGCCAACAACAAACCTGCATCCTTTCTGATCACTTTCCAGTAACGTGATGAAGGTGTGATTGAAACAGCTCATTGGGAATGTCCCCCATTTTGTTCAAAATGCATATTTTTGGAATCCAACCATGACTATTTAATCGCATGTATGCTTACTCTTTTTCAATGGATTCACATAATTTTCTTGATAGTTCACTGTAAAACGGCTGTAACTGATGGCATTTAAATTTCCATATGCAGGAATGAATCACTGAACCTATTTTGCATTCACGCTGAATGATTGGTATGAGTGCATCATAGCGATGCAGATTATTGGAATCTGCATCATAGCGATGCAGATTTAAAAAACAGGAACCATGGACGTAGAATTGATAGGCTGTTTCAAATAAAAATATCAACAATCGGAGCCTTGCTTCAGACGAAAAACCCAGGGCTCATCAATTCTATGTCCATGGTTCCTGTTGTTTATTTAAATCTGCATCACTATCTTCAGAAAAGGAAGGTTATCACCATTTAGCATTCTTCCACGATTATATTTCTATCGACTAGCAAATCTGGCCTATTTGGATGGGGTTAATGTTTGTGCCAACCATCTTAACTTCTGCATGATGAGAAACGATGGCTCCAGACATTTGTCGGCACATATTATTAATATTATTTAATATTATTATTAAACCAGTCAGTTACTTTTCTGTAAGAGTTACTGTTATGTTCATGGGTATTTCCATTCCATTCCAAAAAAGAACACCAATTCTAAAATTTTGCACAAACTCAGGTTGCAGTATAATTTGTTGTTTATATCCATTTAATGGAAAAATGTGTTTTTGAACAGAATGTGAAGTTTGGCATGACCACATCGAAGTACATGTCCGTATTCCCCACCTCTGTCACATTTTCTTTTTTGTTGCATATCACTGCCACATCGATGACTCTCTTCTATGCAGATATTTTTTTTAGAAATATTTTAACAACGTTATAGCAGGGTTATAGTGAACTTCATATTGGTATTTGTGCGTAGACAAAATGCATGGCAGCTTAACGGTAGACTGCAGGTAAACCACCCTATTCCTTTCCTTGTCGTTTTGCCCAATGCAACAAAACCCTTCGAGAACAGATTGTTACTGTAAAATACTAGGGGTGTTTGGTCTTTAAGACATTATACTTGAAACCAAAACACCAAAGTACAGGCAATATTTTTCATCCAGCTGCCTGCTGACAGGTGAAAAATGAATGCTGCAGGTAGTTACTCAGATCTGTTCAGTGCCAGTTTTATCTTTTCCAAAGACTAGGGGAAATTGGGTAACCTCAAAGAGGAATGTAGACAATAAACATTTGCAAATTGAATAACTTTTTATAAACAAATTCTGGTATCAATATTATGCTGACAAGTAGCTTTCTTACTATATTCCAGCTCACAAATCTACTATTGACAACCTGCATTCGCAGTGCAAAAATTCACACTTGACTGCAGGAAAGTTCAGACATGTTAAAATAAGCATATAAATAGCGGCTTCAGGCTAGGTTTCCACTTGGGTTTTTTTTTTGCAAAAACGCCCATAATAATGCCAATTCAGCCACACAGCGTTTTATTAGTGAAAAAACGCTGCGGCCAGATGTTAGCTATTCTTCAATAGGAAATCTCACCAAAGCATGTTGACACTCCGCCGTTTTTTGCAAGGAAATCTTGGTGGTTTTCTCCAATAGAAGTCTATGGGAGAGAAAAAACGCCATGAAAAAGCCATGTGGGTTTTGCCTTGGCGTTTTTTATGGCATTTTTTTCCACAGTTACAATGCAGAGGATGGACCCAGTATCTGTGTGTCCTACGAGAAATAGGCTGGAAAAACACAGTTTCACACAAAACAGTTCATATTGAATTTTACACCATTTGGAACAAACATACCATTACAAACCAACATACCCAACGCATCAACTGGATCCTGCGTGCCAAAAGCAACAGCAAACAATTTGCACCATCATTTGGGGCCAATCTTCTTAGAGGAGCAGACATTCGGAATAAAGCATGCCTTACAAACCACAGAAAAGAGACAAAAGGGTCCGCCGGGGCGTTTAAGTAGAACTCTACCAACGAAATTACATCAGGAGGGGGCAGATACTTTCCATTTACCCTAATCCCTTTTAGCTGGGTGAAAATTCTAACTTGTAAAGGCTGGAAAAATGCCTAAAGTCAAAAAAGCAATTTCCACAGAAAGGTTAAAACGCCGGGAGAAACCCTAGAAAAAACGCCAAAACAAAGGAAAATGCAGTGACAGTTTTCTTGGCGTTTTTCATCAAGAAAATAACGCAGGAAAAAAACCCAAGTGGAAACCTAGCCTCATTATACTTTTGCCAGGATTAGCATGAAAGGGCATGTGACCTCAGTTGAGTCTGTTTACTTGAGTCAACTCTTGCTGAAACTGACTACTAGTCTTCCTAGTGAATAGAGAAATAGAAAGTCTCATAAAATGCATGATTGTGGAAAATGTAAACAACTTTAATAAGATTAGAAACAATGTTTTCATTATTGCAATAACATGTTGTTTGACCATGGTATTTGATTCATTGCCCATTCTTTTTTCTTTCTTTTTTTTTGCAGTTTTGAGCATTGAATCAATTTATTTCAGCTGTAAACTGGAACGAAATACTATATTTATAAGTCAAACATAGCCCCACCATCTCTGGTGATTTACCTAAAGCTTTTTCTTTAATACTTGTGATGCTAGTTAAAGCAACTCATCACCATGGCAACCTAGAATCCTGCAGGTGGTACCAGAAACAGTATAAGAATGACAAAATATATTATATTATGCATCACTATTGGTAGGGACAGAGCAAAAATATCTCTATTAAATAAACAAGACCTTATTACCTCAGCCAAGAATCAAAATGTATGACACAGGTCCTCAGGAGGATTCCTCACAAGATCTTTCATCATGACAAAAGTTCTAAATTACTATATTAGCAGCCGAGAAAAGAGAGTTATTGCTTCTTTTTGTCTGTCCAGGGAAATAAGGTACTCATAGCAGTGGCTGGCATACTGAAACCTAATAACCGAGAATATTAAAAAATAAGAGGTGGAATTTTCCCATGTCAGAGCTCCTGGGAATAAATTAAGTGGTAAACCTTGTTTACCAGGCCTTCATCATCTGAGGAGAAAAAAGTAATTTGTCTTTATTAGAACCGAGGTTGCTCCATGATGATTGCGAGTGAGAGAATGAGCAGCTTATTCCACAGAATTCTACAGAAATGTCAGCTTTTAACAATTTATATGAGTGAGAGTTTGGTACATCTTTATTATATTAATCATTTTTGTGGCCCATAATCTAGATATTGCTTTATCCTTTTCCAACAAAATCTAACCTTTTTTAATATTTATATATAACCAAGCTGAGCATTCTAAATTCTTCTCACTACTCAAGTAGACTGGCAACCTATTTTTTTTATTTTTTGTGCAATTTAAGAAAACATGGATTAAATAATCTTGATAATTGAGAACAGCCTTTAAAGGGTGTGAATAATTTTGGATACATATTTTGATCCTGTTAAATCGTTAATATGACATAAGGGTAATTTGTTTTGTAACCTAACCTTGTACACAGCTTTTGCTTACTTATAATATATCTGCCTATCCAGTCCATTAAAACTTTTTGTAAACATTATAAGTTTAACGCTAATGAGGTATTAGGTACCTTGGGGAAGGTTGTTTCTGTGGCTGATGTCACATCTGCTTTTAGAAGTGGGAGGAAGCCCAAGAAGATACACGGCCACTGCGCCACTTTCACCATGGGAGTTACAGTGTCCCATGAAATCCAATTTCGTAGCAATGCTCCTCCTAGTATGTTCTGTCATGATGGCAACAAGCAGGTGAAATAGTCACAAGAAATCTTCTCCCTTGCACCCCTAAATTATCTAGCAGATTTATTTGAATAATCTGGGGCTTAAAGACCCTATCTCAGTATGGAACAGCCCTCAACCAATTTCACAGATTGGTGGGCTGATTATGGGAGATTCCCTGATATGCGTAACCAACCCATGATCCCCACTGTCCGCTTAAACCAATACAGTTGAAAGGTACAGAAATAGGTGACTAGCCAAATCACCAGCTTCAAATCAGGGGTGCACTAAAGTGAAGATAAGGATATATGTATATGGGGATCAGGGGTGATCCTACAGTTAGTGGTAAGTGGAAGAGGGGAAGAAAGGTGACAGGGTATGTGTATGGTATTAGACTGAGTGTGTGGGTGCTTGTGTATGGTGTTACGTGAGTGTGTTAGTGTATGGTTCTAGACTGTGTGGTTGTTAGAGCCATTTTCCATGTTATTATGTATTATGGATACTTATCCAAGTATATGGATGTAACATACATACACACCCCTGCTGATGCCACAACCCCTATCCCTTAATTATAATTAGTAAATGTGGTCACACTTTAGAGGGCCATCAAAACCATCAAAGACCTTATTTTGTTTGATTTGCCTTTTTTTACCTCCTGAAGAAGCCCTCATGAGGGTGAAATGCGTTGTGTTGTATATATATATATCCAGAACAAATTATTTACTTTTTAACAGTCCTATGGTACTTGTAGATCATTTACAAGAAGGGCTTTTATTATAATTCCCTATTTATGCATCCTGTTTATTGAAGAACTGCGGAGAATTGAGAACTCCTTTGGAACACACAGGAATCCTTTGGGAATCATTTGGGTCTCCATACCCTTCCTGAGCGCTGCTTTGCACACGTATGTGCTTAGAACCTTGTGAGTCCAATCATTTATTTTCCATCACATTTTAAAAGGTTACACTATTGGTATTTTCCTTTGTACACTTTTCAGATATATTAAGATGAGAAATTGTAGAAGTTGTATTTTTTTCCTTTTACCTTTATTCATATTTTCTTGCTGCTATTTATTTCCAGTAAAGAAAGAGTTAAGCAATAGGAGCCCCCATGTCTTGTTATAAAATTACCATTTTTATTGAACAGAGGCTGTTTCCCCTTAACTGCATCTTCTGATTTTTATATTAATGTTAACATCTTAAGACATTTTGAGACCCACTGGTAATGAAGAGGTTAGGAATAGTGATTTTCTTTAAAAGCTTCTGATTCTTAATCAACACATGCATTTATTTTAACGTTCAAAGGTTCCAAGATGGGAATGTGTGAATACCTTCAAAAGAAGTGAAATTACTGTGCAATTAAAGTTGAAAAGATTTTCACCTACCTCTAAAAAGCTGTTTAGATGTTTTGCACAATGTGCATGTTTATGTGTGTGGCAACTGAACTTCAAGATTTTCTGGTTTTATATACTTGCTTCAAGACAGATAAGTACCACTAGACATATGATTGAAATATATCCCAACTGATATTGCAGAAGAAGGCAGCCCCTCTGTGGCTGTCGTAATATAAAGGATCTGGGAAACAGTTGTTCTGCCATGTCACTGAATACGGTATGTAGCTTAGCTGTGCTGAGGCTAACAAACAAAAAAATTATTAGTCCTATCCCCTCACACAACCACTCCCCCAGAAGGCTGTATGTTTTCAGGGCAACATATCTAGGAATAGCCTGAATATCTTGGTACTGACATCTTGTCAATAGTTAAAGACAAAAAATTGGTACAACAACCGAAAGGATATTACCGGTAATAAAACTTTTATTCTATGGGGACATTTGACCATTACATCAACAGGGACTTTAATGACATTGCATTCTAAATTCTGTTGGAATTTTTGCCCATTCATCCATTCAGCATTTGTGAGGTCAGGCACTGATGTTGGACGACAAGGCCTGGCTGGCAATCTCCATTCCAGTTCATCCTAAAGGCATGCCCCCCAACTGTCCCAATTTAGACAGTACCGATTTTGAGTCTCTCCCCCCCCTATCCCTTCCTCTGTCCCACTGGGGCAGAGGAAGGGTTAGGCCAATTGGAAATTTAAAGGTGGGCTGGCAGGTCCGTGGGCGGGGCGGCCGGCAGACCGCCCGGCCCACCTCTTTGTCCCACCCCTTTTAAGACGTGGGACAAAGTGCTGAGGCACGGCAATTGGGGGGCGCGGTGCGTGCACGCCAGTCCCTTTAATTTCATGAACGCTGCCCTCCACCCACTGCCCTCAGAAAGTCAGAAGCAGTGGTAAGTCGGGGGGGGGGTTATATGGGGGGCATAAGGCTTTTCTGGAGGTAGAGTGCCCCATGATATGCCTTTCAACTCCCTTCTTGCCACTCTACACTTTTAACCCCATTTATGCCACTATATGCAGAGTGGCATATAGGGGGTATAAGGCATTTCTGGAGGCAGAGTGGCAAATGGGGGGTTAAAAGGCATATCATCGGACAGAGTGGCATATAGGAGGGTATAAGGCATATCAGGGAGGCAGAGTGTCATATAGGGGGTATAAGGCATTTCTGTGGGCATAATGGCAAGCCTGGGGGCAGATGTGCATAAGTGGGGCAGGTTGGCAGATAAAAGGAAATATTCTCAATCATAGCTTTTATTAAATATGAAAAAATAGTTTAAATGAATTAATTAAGAAATAAAAGTTTCTTACAAGAATATCATGAAGAAGAATAATGTGATCACTGTTCCACTGAATAAAATGGAACTTTTTCATCTAAAAATGTTTGCAGTAGCAAATGTTTCCAAAATCAAAGGGAAGTGTACAAGTATATGTGTGTGTGTAAGGGCAGTGTATATGTGTGTGTGTGTAAGGGAAGTGTACGTGTCCCTCTTTCACATTTAGAAATGTTGGGAGGTATGCAAAGGTGTTTAATGGGGTTGAGTTCAGGACTCTGTGCGGGGCAGTCAAGTTCTTCCACACCAAACTCATCGAAACCATGCTTTACTCACAGGGGCACAGTCATGATGGCATAGAAAATGGCCTCCCGCAAACTTTGTGCTTCCACAAAGTTGGAAGCACAGCATTGTCCAAACTGTCTTGGCACAAGGGAAGGGCATTTTCTATTCCCTCTGAGACTTAGGGGAACTCTAAAACCAAATATACATGGAAGGATCCAGTGGGGAAAAGGGGCACTCCCCTGAAAAAGGTGGTGCATGATCTGTAAATAAGGTTAAAGAGGTATGTCCTGGGTCCTGTAATTAACTCCGTATCTCCCTCATTTCAAGGTGGACGGTTGTGTAATATTATGTTGTGTGACCCTGCTGTAGTGTGGTAGTGAGCTGCTTTGAAGACAGTCTGAAACATGGATATGTGTATGTGTAAGTGTCCCTCCCTAGATCTGGATCTGCCCCTGCACACATAATTTCTATTTGTTGGGAGACAGCACACATCTATTTGCGTACAATCCTGTCATTACTAGACTTGGACGCCAGCCAACTCTTCCTGTTCGTCTTTGTGGGGGAAAAAATCTTTGTATTCCACAAATATTCTCCCGTTCCTGTGTTCAGTTTCGGGCGAATATTCGTGTACATTCTTCGTGTTAATTTTTTTTCTTTGTTTTTTTTTGTAGAAGGGGTTAATACAGGGTTAACATGATGTCAGAGGAGGCCACTGCAAGCAACCAATAGGCTTGCTTGCACGTTTTTTTTAACTCCTGACGGCGAAACCTACAGATTTCCGCTCCCGTTAACCTCTGTGATGGCCCATAATCCCCACTGCACAAAAGCGGGACAGTCAGCTAGCTAGCCTTAAAGGGCATGACTATTGCAAGGTAATAGGTAAAATATAAAGTATTTTGGAAGTTTCCCTTTAATAAAAACTAGAATAGGTCTAACCAGAAAAAAACATTTTAAGTTTAACAAGGGCACTGAAAATGTTTTACTCTCATAGGAAATTAATAACACCCTCTTATGTTCCCCCTTGATGGTCATGGTTACCTTGTGTCCACATAACAATTCATTTTCTACTGCACCCCAATAATTTCATCATTTTCCCATGTCCCCAGGATACCTAGGATCTTTTTATAGTAATCTTCTGCTTTTCATATATGGGTAAATTTGCTTTGAGACCCCTCAGTAAAGTTACAAAGACTTGCTTTGTGAGTGCAAAATTATGGCACATCTCTTCTCTGCAGGACATTTTAATAAAACTCAATGATGTTGTGGTGAATTTTCTGTATTCTATTTTGATAACCATCGCGGAAAGGTGGTCAGTAAGATATATCATGAATATACTCCGTAAGGCACCCTGACAAGCTGATAAACACACTTCTTTCTACTTCTATGGACATAAAATATAAGGATAGAAAGGGCTCTTTGAAGGATCGCAGGGAACATGTGGATTTGAATCAGCTTGGTGAATCTTCGGGCCCAAAGGCCATCTAGTTCCTGTCTTCCTAAAGAATGACAAACATTGAAATTGAGCCCACCTAAAATCTGCAGTGGCAAATTCAATTTCACAGGTCATAAAATTATATGTCCACTTTCTGCATTCTTCTTTCACTTTTTTGTTGTTTATCCAGTTGAGAAGATTTCACAAGGTCTGCAATCCATCTTACTCCCTGTGTATGTTGAGTAGCAGTTGACATTTTCCAAGCCAGAAAATTGAATGGCATTGTTCTTTGGGTCAGTGGTCAGCACAGTAATTGAGCAGCGTGTTTAAGGTACTACTTATTTTTCTTCTATCTGCAAACTTGAACTTCAGTTTCTGCAAAATAGTTTTTTTTTTTTTAGAACAGCCTTCTAATTGGCTTGGTTAGAACAAAATGATCTAAAGGCATTCATATATTAAACTACTTATGACATTTTCCATGTGTTGTAAGTAATCAAAAAGAAATCATATCAATGATGGTCAATTAACATTAAAACAAGTGCTGAGAACCTATAAGATTTTAATAGAAATACATAATTATGCTTCTCTTTTTTATTTTATTTTATTGGAACCTTGAAGGACACGCCCAAAATGTCTAAGTGATGTAGGACAGATGCAGAGGCGTATCTACTGAAAATAGCGCCTATGGCAAGCACTGAAATTGCGCCCCTGTCCAGATATCTAAAACCCATTTATTAGCCCCTGCTGCCCATATATATATATAAATATTAGTCCCTGCTGCCGATAGCAGGTATAGATCAACACACAAACCCAGATCAATTGAAATTCACTTGTGATCTCAGCACTGAAGGTATATATAAAATAAACAGAATCAGACATACAAATCCTGTATTTGCAGGTATACAATAATAATATATGAAACGTAGCATCGCAGGTATAGATCAAATACATGGAAACCGCATTGCAGGTATTAATGAACTGAATAAGACATATTAACCCTGTATTTGCAGGTACACATAAATAATGTATGGAAACATAGCATAGCACATATGGATCTACAGAATAACACAAAAACCCAGCTTTGCAGGTAAAGATCAATTGGAATTCGCATAAAAACACGGCATTAAAGGGTATATTTAAAACCCCCTAAATTACAGGCATAGATCACAGGTTGCACACCCCATACCCAGCCCTGGCATCCACACTGCCCACATAGAACCAGACCAGTACCCAGATAACACACATTAGATTTGCAATCTTTGTCCCCAAATAGCCCAGCACAAGTCAACTTTGTACCCAAACAGTCTGGCCTTTGTCCCATATACACCCTGCCTGTGCCATCTTGGTCCCCAAGGCTCAAACCTCCTGCTAGTGCCATCTTTGCCCTTCCACAATTTTACATCTATGATACACAAACACTTTTACAGTCACTCACTAATTCACACTTTAATTCAGGCAACTCATCCACACATTAACTCATGCTCTCCCTCATTC
>VKOC01000002.1:12179867-12199032 GCA_009364415.1 Spea multiplicata
GCCAAATTGTACTGTAACCCAAACCGACTCTAAATTCTCCTCACCAACTTGTATTAAATTAGATTTTATGTTATTTTTCACATATAGGGCCACCCCTCCCCCTTTCCTGCCCTTTCTATCTTTTCTACCGGTGCTGTCCGGGCAGCGGGTAGACATCTACGTGATTCGTGTACACAACTTCTGCTGCAGCCGGAAGGAGGTGAGGTTAACAGCAGGGGTTGTCTGCGTCCATCGCGCACACCTTCCCCAGCTGTCAGAGATCAGAGTTCCCCGACCTCTACAAGCTGCCCCCGCTATGCACCGGGGACTCAGAAGCACCAGTAAGTTTGGAGGAGGAGGGAGGGTGTTTAAATGGAGGGCATAAGGCATTTCTGTAGGCAGAGTGCTCTATGAAATGCCTTTTAACCCCCTTAATGCAACTCTGCCTCCTGAAATGCTTTTTAACCCTCTATACGCCATAATATGCCTTTTAACCCCCTAAATGCCAGTGGCATATAGGGGTATAAGGCATTTCTGGAGGCAGAGTGGCACATAGGGGGTCAAAAGGCATATCATGAGGCCCAGTGGCATATAGAGGGTTAAAAGGCATATCATGGGGCACAGTGGCATATAGGGGGTATAAGGTATATAAGGTATAAGGGGTATATACTGCGAATACCTCCCGCTATACAACCAAGCATTCTTCTAGCATATTTAATATAAATCTCATACTTATTTGCTTTTCATGATGTGCTTTCCATCCCATGCAATTTCTTAATTACAAGTTTGTCTAGAAACATTGTTGCTTCCATATAAAACCTTTGGACCCATGTTATCTTGTGGTTTTAAGATCTGTTCTGTAGGCCGTGCAAAGGCAAAAGAGACAAAAAGAGAGTCTTGGTTGCATTAACTTTTATAGCATGCTTGTTCAGCTTTTTCATGTCCTTTTGCCCACTGAACGTGTAGAGCAATTTTAAGACTTGAAATATTGTACAGAGGAAAATTTAAAACATTGGTCTGATAGAAGAGTCAAATAAAATTTAAATAAAAGTTAAGAGAAGGGGTCGAAATAAAGAATGGATTATGTAAATTACATATTTATTTATTTTTTGTTCTTGGCTTTGCTGTAGTCCAAAACATGCTGCATGTTGTACATCGGCCCTAGATTATCCAGGTATAATGAAAAAGTAATATGTGAAAGCAAAAAAGTCACCAGTAAATAGAAAACAATAATGGTAGACTTGACATCTATGTGGTTAACAAGGACTAAATCAATATATGAAATACATTTTATTCAATTCTATTTTAATTAGATTGCTTTTCTGACTTAGTTTATAATTTTTCAATTAGCAATTAGTAGCTGGAATTCGTCAGAAAGGCTTATGTGATACTTGAGATGGTAATTACTTCACAGGAGGTGGGGGCTATGTACAAGAAGGGGGTGGGAGGGTATGAAATAGCCTGGAACATTATAAGAATAAGTGAATGATTGTGTGCAGTAATCAGGCGTCTGATATGAATCTAATTAGACAGAAGAATCATGCAAAAAAAAGCATGGGATTAAGGAATGCATTACAGTTAGATGTTTGTGGGTCATAATTTGGATTATAAATATAGCTTCCAGTAGAGTTGTTTTGCAACACATATTTAAGGGGAAATTGTTACGGGAGTGTATTAAATGTTTATGCAAAGTTATTCTGTTGCAGATGAAAAATACAGTGCAATACATTATGGAAATGTCCCCTTTTTTATTGGATAGCTGATATGTGCATCTTTCAAGAGCTCAACGGAACATAATTCTGGAAGTGAAAGTTTTCTCAGCTATACATCATTTAAAAAGCCAGTTATTTTAATATCTGCTACAGCTGACACCTTTATGGCAAAAATATGCGATCAGTTAAAAACAATTTTATTAGTAAACGTCTCCTAACAGCCTTTGTGTCAAATAAAATCTGTAGTTCCAGAAATAGGTGTTGGAGATGAAAGAACATGTCTTAAAACATGGTGACCAATTCAGACAGTACCCATTTTGCAAATTGCATGTTTCACACCGACTGTCAATATGTCAAATGGCATTGTTACTGTATGCATTTCTTTTCAAATCAAGAATATTAACCTCCTCAGTACCAGGAGTGTTTCATACCTCAAATACCAGAACTATTTGCATTTGATGCCATATGTCTGTTCAACCATTATTCCCCTTTCTTGTAAATAGCATACCCATGTAAACTATATATAGTTTTTTGAAGAAGAGATGGAGCTTTCTGTTCATAGTTACACCATCAGCCAAACATTTAATATGGGTAATTTAGAGAGAAATATGTTTCATATATATTCTTCTTTGAATCCTCACAAAAAGTGTTATTGACAGTACCCTTAAAATGTAACAAATAAGGTGTTCTGGCTTTGGAAATAGCTAAGTTATATACAGTGGCATCTCTAGGGGGACAGGGACCTAAGTAGAGGGGACACCTTATCATGTTGGAATACTGCCCTGCAGTTCCCTCAATGATCTGTAGCTCCCCAGTGCCGGCAGCACTCATGCAGGCCCAGACCATGACACTCCCACCACCATGTTTGACTATAGGCAAGACACACTTGTCTTTGTACTCCTCACCTGGTTGCCGCCACACATGCTTGACACCATCTGAACCAAGTAAATATATACACATTTTTAACTACATAATGCACTTATAACTTCACTCTCTGAAGTTATTGAAATTATTTAAAAATAACTGCTGAACAGTTAATATTAGAACCCTGCTGATAATATATATATTTTATATTGAAAAAAATGTACCCTAGTCAAGCATTCTCTTGGGGCCCCTCCACCCTCCCTAGCATGCAATCACTCTTTCTGCTCCCCCACCAAAAAAAAAAATTACCATACTGACTGCAGATTAGAGAAAGACTGTCAGAGTCAGTGCACTCTCCCCTCTTTCTGACCCTACCGTGACTTTGAGAGGTCCTCTCCCCTGTAATCATCACCAGAGTCCCCTTGTCCCCTCATTCACTAAGCCACACTTCTCTTTTTCTTACTCCCTGTAGTTCAGGTATAGATCTAATAAACAACACATGAAACAGCACTTGCATGTACAGTATGGATCAAATGAATAGGACATACAAACCCTATATGTGCAGATCGAATAAACAGAATCAGACATATAAATCCTGAAGGTATAGATGAAATAACAACACATGAAAACATCACTGCAGGTATTGATCAACTGAATAAGACATACAAACCCTGTATATGCAGGTATACATAATGTATGGAAACATATCATAGCAGATATAGATCAACAGAATAACACACAAACCCAACTTGCCAGGTATAGATCAACTGGAATTCACATAAAAACTCAGCATTAAAGGTATAAATAAACCCCCCTAAATTACAGGCATAGATCACAGGTTGCACACCCCAAACGCAGCCCTGTTGTCTACATTGCCAACATAGAACCTGACCAGCACCCAAATTACACACATATGACTTGCCACCTTTGTCCTTAAACAGCCCAGCATGGGTCAAATTTGTTTAACGGGTTTGGGGGTTGTGAACGGGGAAAGGAGGGTTGTGTTAGGGCAATTGGATGTAATGTTTTTTTTCTTTTTTTATTATTAGCTTTTTTTTATATTTATATATATTTCTTTATTTTGTATTTAATTATTTGCATTTGTTTTAATTTTTTATATATATATATATATATGTTATTAATGCCAGTGATGTCACAATGATATCACTTAGCTCACTTTGTTTTTGAAAATTATTATTTATTGTATTATAGGGATTTTTTTTAAAATCACATTTTTTTTTCAGCACACTGTGATCTCTATGCAAGTCCCCACAGACTTGCATCGAGAGCATAGTGTGCTGAAAAACAAAACTAGAATTTTTTTTTTGTGATTTAAAAAACAATCACTATAATACAATAAATAATAATCAGATAATCAGATGACCTTCCGTGTGACGTCAGCAGTGATGCGACCCGGAAGGGAATGCCCGATTGCGCGATCAGCGTTTAAAAATGTAACAGTTTTAAGTTTTTTGTACCAGAATGTACCAGGGATGTGCCCCTGCCGCTGCAAGAACGTCCATAGGGGATTCTTGGGATACGTTTTTTGGACATATCGGTTTGTCCATAGGGGACTGAAGGGGTTAAAAGAGCTTTGTGGTGTTCTAGCAAAACCTTAACTGATTTATTTGACGAATCATTGGTAATGGGAGTCGTCTCAGGGAATAGGAAATTAGCGAATGTTGTGCCCATTCACAAAAAAGGCAGTAGGGAGGAGTCGGGCAATTGCAGGCCAGTTAGTCTTACATCTGTAATGGGGAAATTAATGGAAACAATGTTAAAGGACAGGATTGTTGAACATCTGAAGTCACATGGGTTTCAAGATCAAAAACAACATGGGTTTACCTCAGGTAAATCATGCCAAACTAATCTTATTGATTTTTTTGATTGGTTGACTAAAGTAATTGATCAAGGTGGTGCAGTAGACATTGCATATCTGGATTTCAGTAAGGCCTTTGACACTGTGCCACATAGAAGACTTATAACCACCCTCATTTAAAGGGAAAATGGGCAGGGAGCGGGACATGTCAAGACCTCAATGTGCGAGGAAAGGGATTTAGGGGTAATTATTTCTGAGGATTTAAAGGTAGGCAGACAATGCAGTAGAGCACCAGCTAATGCTAGCAGAATGTTTGGTTGTATAGCGAGAGGTATTAGCAATAGAAAGAGTGCCGTTGTACAGATCACTGGTGAGACCTCAATTGGAGTATTGTGTACAGTACTGGAGACCGTATCTCCAGAAAGATATAGATATGTCGGAGAAAGTTCAGAGAAGGGCTACTAAAATGGTTCATGGATTGCAGGATACACCTTACCAGGACAGGTTAAAGGATCTTAACACATATAGCCTGGAAGAAAGATGTGACAGGGGAGATATGATAGAAACATTGAAATACTTAAAGGGAATCAACAAGATAAAAGAAGAGAGTTTGGAGAAATACTACCACGATATAGTCATAAGCAAGGGTTTAATGGTAACATCAGGAAATATTACTTTACGGAAAGGACGCTTGAAAGAGCCTTCCAGCAGAAGTGGTAGATGTTACTACAGCAAGGACTTTTAAGCAAGCATGGGATAGACATAAGGCCAAGCTATATATAGGACTGGATGGGCCTAGTGTTTCTTATCTGCCGTCACTTTCTATGTTTCTATGATACTTCACTATGAGTCTCTGATCAAAACCCGAAGAGGTCCCTGGTATGGTAATGTCATATGCCAACACAGAGGCCATGCAGAGCTATTATAGAGGTCTGTGCTGCAAAGTCCTTCAATTTAACACATTAATGCTAAATATAATTAGCATCTGTTGTATGCGGAATACTCTTCTCAGTGAAAGCTAATAACAATATATTATTACAACTAAATATCATATACAAGTGTAAAACATGGAGACACCTTTTACTAGGTTATACAACATTATTTATGTCCAGGTGTATTAACGCTGTGCTTTGTATTTCTTTGTTCATCCTTTTTTGGGAATTGTCATACTTTGTATTTATGTCTCTGTTGTGAGTTTTTTTCTGATATGTAGGAAATTAAAGATATATATTAAAAAAGTGTAAAACATAGTACAAAGTAAGGATTGTAATTCATATATGGTATTAATTACCTTATATAATTAGCATAGAATATCAATTAATGAAAATGTCAAAATAGTGAGTGATGCAGATTTTGTAAGGATAAATGACTCTCTATTTTGTTTACACTCAGCAGATTTCTGTCATTTATCTGACAATTATCTCACTTTCAATCTATGTAACACCTAAAAGAAAACCATATTCCGTGTTATAACAAGACTCTTAAAGGCAAACTGCTGTCATCATAACTTAAATGATTTATACAAAAGTATATATTTATTTAAAACGAGTTTCTTTGTCAGTCATTTTAACCATTTCAAGGGTCAGCAAGCAGGGCTGGGTTAACTGGGGGTGGGCAATTTGCTAGGATGTGGGGGCATTAATTCATAAGGGGGGTACTGGCTGGGGGCATGACATAAAGCAACACCAAAGGGAGGGCAGAGGTGGAATAAATATACAGTGTGGGGCTGGCTCGGGGAAATACACAAAGATGTGGGAGCACATCTGCCATGTTTTCCAGGACACATATAATTTTTACATATTGTTGGACAGAATTTTATCTGGGCTGGTCAGCAATATGTAGAGGACATACCTATGATGTATAGACTCATGGAAGGGAGCCAGTTAGTCCAAAATACATCCCCCATACTGCAGGGGAGCACTTTATCTGGGCTGGCAGCATGAATACACAAGGGGGGCAGCTGGGCCTTTACATAAATCAATACTAAAGCCAGGAGCAGGTTGGGGGCATAAATACACATAGTGCTGGCTGGGGACGATACACAAGGGGGCAAAAACACAAAAGGGAGGTCAGCAACAAAGCAGTGTGGAAAATACATTTTTTAATTGTTGTCCTGGTGTGTGTGTGTTTGGGTGTTCCTGTAGCAGAGTCTGTCCTGGTGTGTGTGTTTGGGTGTTGGTGTGGCAGATCCTGTCCTGGTGTTTGGGTTTGGGTCTCAGTGTGGCAGAGCCTGTCCTGGTGTATGTGTGTCTTTGAATGTCGGTGTGGTAGAGCCTGTCCTGGTGTCAGTGGTGTAACTAGAAGCCTCAGGGCCCCGGTGCGAGAATCTGTTAAGGGCCCTCCCCCCAAAAAAACATGATTTTTACACAATTTTTTCAACAAATTACATATTGAATCATATCTGTCAACTTTTTCAACTTACTTTATCTTCAATGCAGCATTCAGGATAGGAAAAACTCGCCCATCACAGCCATTGATGGTGTGGTTCTGCAAATATAAAGGACAACCATTAATCAACATTGTTTATTAAGCATCACTCCCTTCAATAAAAAAAATAATCAACTATTTTTGGGGGGTTAGCTATAAATAACACACAATTCATCCACATATTCATTCATTCTCACTATTTATTTCAATATTCTTACTATCCCCTGTCCTGAAGTGTGTGTTTGGGTGTCGGTGTGCCAGAGCCTGTCCTGGAGTTTGTTTGGTCACCTGTTTCCTGACACTTTTCTATTTATTTTTTACATACCCAGAGATAAAATGCCCTCCTGAATTTGTATTCACTTCAGAGGACAAAACATTCTAGGCCCAGAAATCAGTGAGGAAAAGTAAAGGTATTGTGCTATTTGGTCTATTTCAATCTGCATATCCTATTAAAAAGGGTTTGTCGTACTAAATTGTGACTTCAGGCGTCCCGTGTATGATGACTTTTTAGTGTACTGATGTACGCCCAATGCCATCACATAAGATCTATCCTATACTATCTGCGTAGCACTGATGTATTCTTTATCCAGTGCACATGGATGCAGAGGAGTTAAGATTCAGTCTATTCTGACTATTTTACTTATTTCCATAAATAGGCCCACCAAAATCCTCAGCACCAGGTCCATGATGCTCTTAATTTGGTCCTGTTAGAAAGTGGTCCGTACATGGACAGTGGTGTCCATCACCCTGTCGGTTCCTTCCAGAGGTTGACTGATTTATCTGCTGTTAGAGGGGCAGTGCTGGTTGCTCCCTTACGTCATACACTTTCTAGTGATGATGAGTGCCATGATATGATGTCATATTCACTTTACAGTGCCATACATTATATATATAATGTATGTAACCATGGATGTGTACTTGTGCATGTGTGTGAGCATGGATGTGTACTTGTCTGTATGTGTGAGCGTGGATGTGTATTTTTGTGTGAGCATTGATATGTACATGTGTGAGCATGGATGTGTAAGTGTGTAACCATGCATGTGTAAATTGGGTGAGATGGGGTATGTGTTAGTGAGTATGAGTAAGTATGTGTAATTTGAATGTATGTATTATACATATGTGTACTTGTGTGTGTGAGCATGGATGTGTAATTGTGTGTGAGAGAGTGTACATGTGTGTGTGAGCATGCATGTATAAGTGGAGTGAGATGAAGGGTGTGTCTAATTTGTGTAAGTGTGTTTACATATGTTGTATGTTGGAAGGGAGGCAAGGGGCAATGATGGCACAGACTAGCTGTTAAAGTTGGGGAGAGGCCAGGGCAATTTTCGCATCAGGGCCCTGTGGTTTATAGTTATTCCCCTGGGTAGTTGTGGCTAATGTTTATCACTCAAGCTATTGTAAACTAAAGTTCTCATGTTACACAAGTAAGTGTTGGTCTGTTACCTACTATCATGGTTATATATTTTTTCCTATTAATGCATAACAAACATTTGCCTCTCACCAGGAAACCCCTCTCATAAGCCAACAAAGGTAGGTAATGGGAAGGAGGTTTTGGAGTGATAGCGGGCAAAGGTGGGGAGGATATTTTGACCTCTTGGAAAAAGTCCTGCAGATGCCCATGATCTCACCTGTTCTTAATCCCTTAATCCTGAGATCAATCTTCAGTATGGCATCTCCTATAAACATAACTGCACTATATGTATAATTCGTCTCTACCAGTGCTAATACAAAAGCTCCCAGAATTCACGGCTAATTATTTCTCTTTGTGCTAATCTACTGGGTGCTTCAAGACAAGCAACATAATTGATCGTATACGAAAAAACATCATTAATACAGAATTGCTCCAGACGTGGTTTATCAAGCTGTTCTTTTTTCATTAGTGATTTCACCCCTAGTGCTTAAATTACTAAGGCACTTCACACATCACAGAAGAGACAATTATATGGGGATGGGAAGAGAGGTCTTTAAAACAAAGATAAAATGATGGGTGCTGAAGTAACAGCAGCTATCCAATGTTCTTATTGTCCCTTCAAATAGAGTATCTAAGAAGACAGGATACTGCATGCGTGATACATTGTCTTTGGTACATAACACCAACACAATAACAAAAGGTAAATAAGGAAAAGAAATTAGCAAAAAAAAAGGGAAAATTCATTTAGAATTTAGCTGTTACAACATATGTTTGTGTGGGAATGAAAATTGCCTTTGGAAGTTTTTTTCTTGGTCTCTTCTGCTATTTTTCATACTTAATGAGTTTGTCAGCACCTCTGAAAGTTGGTGATAAATATTTTGAAATTAGAATGGGAGATGAAAAAAAAGAATAGAGAAACAGAGAGAGAGAAAAACAGAGAAATCTGAAGAGAAAAGGTATAATCATGGAACCCTTCATTACATTTGTTTTTTTTTACAATTGCTTTTACCAGCCAGTTTGCAACAAGAGGGGACCCCTATAGGCTTTTGGATTATGACTCTTGTCCATTGCAGCCAAATCCTGGATGATGGGAGATGTGGTTTGTCCACTGCTAGTGAAGAACTGTTAGTTTTTAACCTGTGACAATAGTTTTAATCTCATTAGCTAATCTTAATCAGCCAAAATATTTTGTGTGCCAATGATTTATTACCTAGGCAGGTATAATTAAAGATGGACACTCTCAGCACAATGAAAAGCACGTTCAGTTGTCCTTATGTAGACTTTGTACAAATAAGTGAGATACTGTATGTCGTAAAAGAAACAATTCCATGAAATTTTTGACATTTTGCTCCCTGTAGTGCATGAGCCAAAAAACATAATGCATGGCCACACATATCCAGCCGAAGGCCTCATCTATGTCTTCAGGTGGCTACTGGACTTAAAGTGCCAGGGCAGCCTAGACATCACCACCAGCCCGGCCCTGGTATGAAATATGTACATTGACACACAAAGCTATTTTTTTACCTGCTTCCTATAGGTATAGGAAGGATGTTACGGGGTGGCACATTATGAGGTGTGTCTCCTATATTGTACCTCCGCATAAGCATAGATAACTAGAAATACTTGATACATATATTTATATAGATAAGTAGAGCACGATAGTTTGATTTTGAGGTAGGGTTTTGTCCTACTTTAAAGGCAACCTTAAGTTGCTTAGCTGGTAATGAGTGTCACCTCTATCTTCTCTATGTTAAAAGTAAGCATTTTTTTTTGAAGGGCAAAACACAGTTTGCCTAAGTTAGTAGAGGTTTTGGTGATGGTCTGTTCACACCGGCTTAACCGGCATTGAAGTCAACTGTCATCACATCAACTCAGTAACAGTGGTGAACCAACTTAGACATTTGGAGTACTATATTGAGTTTATGGTAAAATATTAGCACACTAAATATATTTAATAACACTTTGTGAAAAGTAACATTTTGGCGTATATAAAATGGTGGCAGCATATACAGTACACATAAAACAAACATAAAATGTGTTGTCATTTACAAATATATTAAAGTGCATATGATGGCTAAAGTGTCCCTTTAACACTGCTTACAGTTATTTTTTAAATAGAATAAATGTTACATTACAGTCTCCCTCACCAGAATAAGACTGCTTAATTTTAACTTGTAACCAGGGAAATATGTAATTTAATTGCAGATAACAGCCAATTCTTCCCATTTAATCTATTATTTCTTCCTGATTTAAAGACTCAAACATTAGTCATTCCTTGGTCTCGCCTTAGATATTGGATAGTCATATGCCTACCCCGTGCATGTTTAAATCCCTTTACTGTATGTGTCTACCGCTTCTGCTGGGTAGCTGTTCCACGGATCTACCACCTTCTCGATAAAGCAAAAAAAGTAAAGTAAAAACATAGTCACGTGGCACGCCAAGACCAAGAAAAGGTTACTGAAACATTTCTGCTTTGAGCTCATGTGATAAATGACCTGCCTAAATCCCTTTGTTTCAAATGCTTCCGTAGGTAATGTTGGGTTTATGCGTAGCAACTCATTTAGGTCTACACAGAGACACAACTTGCAAGATATGATCGATTAGAAGTCAAACGTTTAATTAAAAATATCTGCATTATTACATTGCAGTGGTCATTAGTTATGATTGTGGAGAAACTGCTGCATTCATTTTTAATTAGTTCTGTTTGGTTTGCCTCTACATTCCTTACTTATTTTAGTATTTAGTTATTTTATTTTACTCCCTCCTCCTTCCGTATATTTCTCTGGCAAATAGCAGGGTGAGCTATAATTAGTCCATAGCTTGCAAATATGAATTTAGATAGACAACAACGAATTAGACCATTTTTGCTTCCTGGGGCTCTTTTTATTAGGAGGATGCACAGTTTATCACAGCACATAAGATTCTCTTAGAATTGGCTACCCCATTATTTATTTGGTCTTTTGTGGCAGACAGGTATTTTCTAACAAACTGGGGTTCTCTGCTTCATGCTGTTCCGTTGTGGCTTCCGAATGAAAGCAAAGCTAAAACACAGGAGAAAGGAAATCACATTATTATATTGGTAGTTATGGTGATTGGTAGCTCTCTGTAAAAACATTTCATATTCCACTATTTTTCTGAGAGATCAATATGTTCCACATATGCATTGGCTCAGTGACCTGAATACAAAGTAATAAAATAAAACAATAATATCTTAATCATTAATAGCTAATTGGCCTGTTGAATCAAAATTCACCAGCCTTTATGTGAGAGCATTTTACAATCAGGATCTTATGAAAGAAGCCCTGTATAATATCCCTGTACATTAATCTAATAAATATAACATGATAAAACAAAGTAATGATGAACTTTGGCCACTAGCATGAAAAATAAGCTGCAGAATAAATGAAACACAAACCCACAATGATATCTTGTAAAATTATTCATTAATCAATTTCTTGAATAACCATGATTAATATAAAATACCACGCACACTATGCAATGGGTAACACAAATAGCGGAATCATGCATGATCCTAGGAATTACTCTATTTAAGAATGTGGAAATAAATTTCTAAAATGCATTGACTTGAATGCAATAGAAAGTACATGTGAGTGGCTGTAAAATGAATTACTTTTAGGTTTTATAAAAAATGCGTGGAACAAATAGAGCTAAATGGTGTATAATGCTTACACAATGCAAGCTTGAGTTACATAATAAATGCCTACATTATATTCTTGTGTGGGAGATTGTTACTGTGAATCTTCAGTTAAAATTGCATAAAATGAATAGACCTCAATGGCAATCAATCTAAGGTTTCAATCTCTTGAAACGTTAATTATTGAAACAGACTTCCACAGAATATTTTCACAGAATGTAGGATGGGTGATTGGGTGTTTTTTTCCTTGACCTAAAATAAAGGACTACAGTATATTCACAATATGATCAGATGTATGTGGACACCCCGCCTAATTATAGAATTTAGGTGTTTCAGCCACACCAATTGCTAACAGGTATATAAAATAAAGCAGCAAGGTATACCATGCCCATTGACAAACATTGGCAGTGGAATGGATCATACTAAAAAGCTGAGTGAATTTAACTGCTTCACTACCATGGTTTTTATAGTACCCTACCCGCCATGCATTTTTACCATTTGAAACCATAGAAACATGCAAAAAGAATACCGTATTAGCTTGATTATAATACAAGGTTTTTTCAGAGCAGGGGACTTTGATCCTCCTGTCTGGCAACCTCAGCTGCTGCCTGTACTTCCACTGGGACTTCTATCACCAAACACAGACGAAAGCACGAGCAGCAGCGTTGGTTGTCTACGCGCATACCTTCCCCGGCTGTCAGAGAGGAGAATTCCCTGCAGCGACCCGCGGGTCGGTCCTCCGCTGCGCCCACGCCGCATCGAGCAGGCATAGACGTGGGTCGATCATACGCCGCATCTAGCCGCCTCCTTTTTCTCTGCTTCAGGAAGGAGGGGGCCACGCACGCTCCCGATGACGTCACCAGCCCGGGAAAATTCAAAACCCAGCAGCTCCTGCTGCTGGGCACTTGGTATATTTTGTCTCTGAGTGTTTCTGATTTCTTCTGAGCTACTATTTGTTGTGACCCGGCTTGTTTAAACAGACTTTAATTCTTTTTTGGATACCCTGACCCTGGCTTGCATACTGGACTCTGCCTAATACTTACCTTACATTATACCAAGTCACACATGGAGCCCGCAAGCCTATTGGACGCCATGTCTGCTTTAACCCAGCAAGTTTCTTCATGTAACAACATGTAAAGACCTGTTTAGAGTTTCCACCTCTACCACTAATCTAAGGGCCCTCAAACAAGGGCACCGCCCGGTAGAAGAATATATCACGGAATTCCGCCGCATATCTCTAGAGACCACGTGGAATGAATCTGCATTACTGGGCCAATTTCGTCCGGGCTTATCGGACGACCTGAAAGATGAGCTGGCACGAGTCGGTATTCCCAACTCCTTGGATGACCTTACTCACTTGGCGACCCAAATTGACCGCCGCCTGAGAGAAAGAAAAGCCGAACGGAGTCCCATGTCCTCTACTCCAGGTTTCAGCCGCTTCCCGGCACCATTTCAGCCTTCACAAGCACCCGCTTCTACCGAGGAACCCATGATTGGCCTTGTAAGAGGCCATTTGACACCTGAAGAGAAATCCAGACTCAAATCACAGAATTTGTGCCTTTATTGCCGTAACCAATACGGTAAGAATATTTCCACCCGCATCCAGAAAATACTTTTTTCACCTCACGTTTGCACGCCGCATTTATCCATTTCTCTTTCCTTGCAGTGGACTAAAGGGCCTATCCACCTCTCTGCCATGATTGATTCCGGAGCAAGTGGATGTTTCTTGAACGTGGATCTAGCCAAGACCTGGGCAATTCTTATACAACTGAAATCAAGCCCTATTCATATCCAGATGGTCGATGGATGCCCCCTCAAGTCGGGGCCTATCACCCAAGAGACAATTCCATTGATAGTTTCCATCGGTAACAAGCATCAGGAACTGCTCAAATTTGACATCGTTCCTGCACCCACTTTCCCTGTTATCCTTGGCCCGCCCGTGGCTCCGAAGACACAATCCGGTTATGAATTGGGAGACCGGGACGTTTACCTTCCCGCCATCATTTTGCACCAATAAATGTTTATTACCCCCAGTATTGTGTCTGACCAATGATTATTCATTAGCCACCACCATTCCTCCATATCATCAATTTCTGGATGTATTTGAAAACAAAAAAGCTGAAACGTTGCCCCCGCATCGCTCATATCAGCCCCATTGATCTCCTCCCTGGTGCACCCATTCCTTTTGGAAGAATATTTCTTCTCTCAGAACCAGAATTTATCTATATTGATGAAAATTTGGCCAAGGGCTTTATCCGGCCTTCTACCTCCCCTGCAGGTGCTGGCATTTTCTTTGTCAAAAAGAAGGATGGAGATTTACACCCATGCGTCGACTACAGAGGGTTAAACAATATAACTATTAAAAATCGCTATCCTCTCCCATTAATTTCTGAGCTCATGAATCATGCCCGCACAGCCCAGGTATTCACAAAGATTGATTTACGGGGCGCCTATAATCTGGTAAGAATACGCAGCGGGGATGAATGGAAAACGGCCTTCAGATCTCGATATGGTCATTTTGAGTATTTGGTTATGCCATTTGGACTATGTAATGCTCCTGCTACCTTTCAACATTTTATAAATTATATTTTTTGGACATTTTGGATAAATTCATTATTATTTACCTGGAGGACATTCTTATTTATTCCTCCTCGCTCACCGCAAACACGTCAAGATTGTACTTAACAGTCTCAGACAACACCGGTTATATGCCAAAGCAGAGAAATGTGTCTTCAAAACCTCTACTGTGGAATTTTTGAAATCCCTTCAATGTGTAATTCACTCACAATCGATTGACTATGAGGGCAAATATATTCTTTCAGTCAGTGGGAAGGGAGCAGTTTGTGTTGTTGAATGTATATACTCACTTCAATTGCTTGTTACCACAAATAGCTAATCAGCCAATCACATGGCATTAAGGTATGTAGACGTGGTCAAGACAACTTGCTGAAGTTCAAACAGAGCATCAGAATGGGGAAGAAATTTAAGTGACTTTGAATGTGGTTGCTGGTGCCAGACGGACTGGTCAGAGTATTTCAGAAACTGCTGATCTACTGGGATTTTCACGCACAACCATGTCTGGGGTTTATAGAGAATGGTCCGAAAAAAAAAAATATCCAGTGAACACATATAGGCGAAAAGTGTTGAGAATTATCCTAGGACTGTATACGTAAAGATATACAATCTGATTAATTTATCATGATAGATAAAATAGCTGGTCAACCTGACTAAAATGACAGATGTTTTGTCTCTACCAAGCTTGCTTTATGAATGTCTTCAATATATGTAGCAGATTAAGGGCTCAATTTTATGAATCATGATAAATGAAACACTATTGGTTTTAGGCACTGTTTGCAATACTTCAGCTAAATGACATGTCTATTCTACTACAGCATCACTGAAATTGAAGGGGGAAAAAAAGAAAGAAAAAACACTTTTCTACGCAGTAACATTAATCAATTGAAGTGGCAATGTTCAAATAACAAATGTCACTTTGGTTTGGACAACACATACAGCTTTATACTGAACAACAGGAAGATTCAGTAGAAATTATCATAGCAACAACAAATATGACCTTACAGAATCTATACAAGGTATTTTGTGAGTTCTGACAGTTATTATATATTATTTCGTTTTATTGGCAGTTTCACACATTTGTTACTTACATTGCTGCATTACTTACGCTGCACATACGATGCTTATACTAAGTACAAAATATTAAATAGATTCATTATTACTGTGCATCTTGTTTATTTTCCCTGTGTTTACTGACTGATTACTTGTGGGAAGCAGCAGCGTGTTTTTTATATACTATAAGAGGCAGGGATGTGTGAGGAAAGAAGGGTCTAAAGCAGTACTGCCAAACAGTACTATCAAACATTTCAGGCGTCCAAGTCACATGTGTTGGAGTTTGGCAAGGTAGGAGAGGCGGGTCCAGCACCGGAAGTGGATTAGGTCCAAAATAGAGCTGCAATGGACCTTTATTCATTATACAGCTCCCTGGGCCTGTCAAGGGCAATCAGAGGATCTCCTCAATCGGCTTATGATCTCCAATGCCTGCAAAAAGTGGGACAGTGGTGCAGATACTAGTGACAGTGACCTGAAATTGAGAAACAGGGACCATTGGGAGATAAGCCTGTGACAGAACCCTCCATCATTGGGGCCCCTGGAGAGGCCTGAGAGCCAGCCTCCTCCCTATCGACTATGGGCCCAGGCCTTGTAGAGACTTCTGTGTGTGGATATAGGGGTTCAGTCTGCTGATGTACCCCATGTTTTAGCACTCAGAGTCTCAGAACTGTAACGTCTGCTGGACATCCTGTGGTAGGAAGAAGGCTGATTGTCTTTGCATTGTTAATTGTATAGGTGTGAAGTGTTTCCCCTGTTATTGTGTGAGTTAGCCCTTGTCTTAAGACCCCCTGTAGGTATGACTGGTGTCACTGCTGCATACCTAATTATCAATTACATAACAGGTAGCTGTTAATCCCTGTGAGCTCCTGTTATCCCTGTGTCCTGGCCATTGTCTGTCTCAAGCCAATTATATGTCTATCGTCATTCCACGTCTACGTCCCCAGTTAATGTAATTATTTATGTCTCGTGACATCCTGTCCTTCCCCCGGATATTGTGTTGCAGGATTTGATCTAATTACTTCCTTCCTGCCATGGTAATTAGATCATGTGATATTTGTATTGCCCCTTTTCTACTTCTGTGTATATATACCTCTGTATTTGGCTTTAATAAATGAGTCCTGCTTTCACCTCAACATGAGTGTTGCCTGATGTTTGGGGTGGGTTATAGCCACACTGTGTAGCTAAGCTTCGGATAGCCACAGTGCCAATGCGGCTTCGGTGCAGCGACGTCCCTCCTTCTATCTACAACGCTGGTTCTGCCCGGCGCTGAAGGGGTTACTTGTTGGTGTCCCGGCAGGAGGAAGCAGCGTAAGGCGGGAGTACCCAGTCGGGGTAAGGTCGGTCCCGTCACATTGGTGGCAAGCGGTGGGATTTTTCCTTCCAAACGGGACATCCAAACCACCACCAGGATTGGTCACCCTTCGGGCAGAGAAGGAGCAATGCCAGGATCCTCAGCTATGGAACTGGAGTTCAGATGGCGTATGCAGGAGGCATGGGCCCAACACAACGGACCTGTATCAGCTGAGGACGAGCTGAGGTGGAGGGATCATATCCGTAGGCAACTCTGGTGGGAGACTCTGCAATGGGAACAGCAATACCAGGGTAAGTGCCTCCCAACCAGCGAGGACATTTACTGGTTCCAGCTGGAGGCACGAATGCCGTTGCTGGGAAAGCAGCCCAGGGAGGAATGGGTGGCCGAGTTGGAGGTGCTGGTCCAGGCAGAGCTGAGGTTGGACGATGGATATCGAGCTCTGCGGTGGTACGCAGCACAGCTATGCCCGGGGCTGGAGGATAAAGGTCCTACAGAGGGCTATGGCTTTGGCGGCCCGGGATTACTATTGGAAAGCATAGAAAAGGATCCCGACTTCGGAAGTACATCGGAGTGTCGGGGGGAAGACATCCAGGAGCGCAGGGCAGAGGCTATCCCATTTGTGCCTGAGCTGTGGGCTGACCTGGATTATTTGGTCACACAAGAATGGGAACTGGAACAGGCATATCAAGATTTGTTCGACCATGTTCAGCAGTATGCCCCAGTGTCTATGGATTTTGTTGATTATTCATCCGAGAATGTTAACCCAGGATGGGTAGATGAGGCTGCGGTCTTCACACCGGGGTCCTCCGAATGCTGGGTAGTTCGCCCGGATCCATACCCCCCAGCTGAAGCGCTGACAACAGGGTGGAGAGCCCCTGGCCTCTGCCCCTTACCTGCAACAGGAATCCAGGGATATGCGGCAGCCGGCCCATCTCCCCAGCGGCTGCTGGAAGACCCGGGAGACTGCGCAGCCGGCTCATCTCCCCAGCGGCAGATGGAGCACCAGGGAGGGGATGCAGGCGGCATCACTCCCCAGCGGGTGGGTGAGTGTCTAGGAGATTGCGCAGTTGGCCAGTCTTCCCAGCGGCAGCTCACAACTCTGGGAGCGGAGGAACTTGTTCTCCCTCCCCAGCGGCAGATCCCAGCTGAGGGAGCTGAGGGTGTCGTCCCTCCTCCCCAGCGGCTGAAGGATGACCTGGGAGTGGAGGGTACCGTCCCTCCTCCCCAGCGGCTGTTGGATGACCCAGGAGACAGCGCAGTCGGCTCATCTCCCCAGCGGCAGATGGAGAACCAGGGAGGGGATGCAGGTGGCATCACTCCTCAGCGGGTGGGTGAGTGTCCAGGAGATGGCGCAGCCGGCCAGTCTCCCCATCGGCACCTCACAACTCTGGGAGCTGGCAGTGTCATCCCTCCTCCCCAGCGGCTGACAGATGACCTGGAAGACGGCGCAGCCGGCTCATCTCCCCAGAGGCAGATCCCAATTGAGGGAGCTGAGGGTGTCGTCCCTCCTCCCCAGCGGCTGACGGATGAACCGGGAGACGGCGCAGCCGGCCCATGTTCCCAGCGGCAGAAGAAGCATCAAGGAAGGGGTGGAGACGGCATCCCTCCCCAGTGGCCAAGTGAGCGCACAGGAGATGGCGCAGCTGGCCAGTCTCCCCAGCAGCAGCTCACAGATACGGAAGTGGAGGAACCTGTCCTCTCTTCCCAGCCGCAGATCCCAGTTCAGGGAGCCGAGGGTGTCGTCCCTCCTCCCCAGCGGCAGACAGATGACCTGAGAGATGGCGCTGCCAACCCATCACCACAGCGGCAACAGGAGCACCAGGGAGAAGATGCAGGCATCATCACTCCCCAGCGACTGGGAAGATTCCAGAGAGAAGGTGCTGTAGGCACTTCTCTACACCGGCAGTTATATTTTTCTGGAGAGGTTGGGCGGGGGAGTACTGCTCTTGGAGGGGCAGATTATTTGGGGCACCAGTTTCAGGAGGGCATGGATGGGGTAAGTGAACTAACTGACTACGGAGTCAACCCGTTTGGGGTTTCTTCCTGTGTCAGTCCTATTTGGAAGGGGGAGATGTGTGACAGAACCCTCCATCACTGGGGCCCCTGGAGAGGCCTGAGAGCCAGCCTCCTCCCTATCGACTATGGGCCCAGGCCTTGTAGAGACTTCTGTGTGTGGATATAGGGGTTCAGTCTGCTGATGTACCCCATGTTTTAGCACTCAGAGTCTCAGAACTGTAACGTCTGCTGGACATCCTGTGGTAGGAAGAAGGCTGATTGTCTTTGTATTGTTAATTGTATAGGTGTGAAGTGTTTCCCCTGTTATTGTGTGAGTTAGCCCTTGTCTTAAGACCCCCTGTAG
>VKOC01000002.1:12199132-12211049 GCA_009364415.1 Spea multiplicata
ATATCTGACAATGTCCAGGTGGACCTTCTGACACTGCGAGGCTGGGTACAACGCATTGTCTGCTTAGTCGGCAATGCCAATACGGCGCTGGCTTCTGAACGCCGCAAAGCCATATTGCTAAAAATTGAGCCAAATTGGTGAACATGGCCGTGTCTGAGCCTGGCCCACAGGCAAAAGGTTTATTGTTCGGGGATTCTTTCGTTAAGGATTTAGGCAATTATGTTCAGACATTTACCGCTCTGGACAAGGCTCAGTCCAATATGCGGAAAGTCTTTAGAGGAAAGGTTTTTGGAGGGGCCGGTAGACATAGGGGCCGTCTACCAGGCCGCTTCTCTAGAGGTCCGGTCGTCGGATCTCGAGGCTCCGGGTTGTCCAGGTCCCAGTTCCACGAGCATAAGCCTGCGACAACGCCTTTCTTCCCGCAACGTTCCCGTCCATGGCAGAACAGAGGTGCCAGAGGATCCTACCAGGGCAGGCGGCCTTATGGTGAGTACAAATCTGACACCTTTTCTTCCAGATCATCAGGTGGGAGGTCGTCTTCGGTTCCATTACAATGCTTGGAGGTCACTGACCTCAGACCCTTGGGTCCTTCAAACAGTCCTGGGTTACAGGATAGATTTCACGAGCACCCCGTTTCAGTCTCGACTTCCCGGGCTCATTCAATTCTCCGACACGGACGTGACCCTTATCTCTGCGGAGGTCCAAGCTTTGTACACCAAAGGGGCCATAATTCCCGTTTCTCCCGACACGCGGGGGTTCTTAAGCAATCTCTTCTTGGTGGCCAAGAAGGGCGGGGGTGTTCGACCAGTCATCAACCTTCGTCCCTTGAATGCCTTCATTGTTTACCAGCATTTCAAGATGGAGGGCATCCATTGTTTAAGGGATCTGTTACAGATCGGAGATTGGATGGTCAAACTGGACCTCCAAGACGCCTACTTGACGGTCCCGATGGCGCAGGAGCACCAGGATTTCCTTCAGTTTCGTTGGGATTCTCGGACGTGGAAGTTCACTTGCCTACCGTTCGGCCTCTCGTCCGCTCCGTGGTGTTTCACGAAGCTCCTGAAACCAGTGGTGGGCAAGTTACGAGAGAAAGGAGTGCGTCTGATCATTTACTTAGACGACTTGCTCATTATGTCTCAAGACGTAATCTCTCTAAAACTTCACCTGTCGTGGGCTACGTCACTCCTGCAAAACCTAGGATTCTTGATCAATTGGAAGAAGTCGGACCTCGTTCCATCTCAATCCATGGAATTCCTGGGGTTCGTGATCGATTCCGTCCACGGCTCGATGCATCTCCTGAGTTCGAAGGTGAAGATGATCAAGAAAGAAATCAGGAGAGTGTTAAACCGTCCTGTGATCACTGTTCGACACCTGGCACGGGTCATAGGAATGTTATCGGCTTCCATACAGGCCATTTTTCCCGGGCCCCTGCACTACCGGGCGTTGCAGCGCTTGAAGAATCGGTCTCTACGTCAGGGCCTTTCATACGACCAGGAGATCCCGATCGATTGCGAGGCGGCGGAAGAGCTCTCTTGGTGGCTCCAGCATATAAACGCCTGGAATGGGAGAGCGATTTTCGGCACGACCCCGGATCTAGTCATAGAATCCGATGCCTGCCTCACGGGATGGGGTGCACGATGCGGTCGCTCCTCCACGGGAGGAAAATGGTCGCTATCAGAGAAGAGGCTCCATATAAATAGTTTGGAGCTGTTGGCAAGTTCGTTCGCCATCAGAAGTTTTTTGCAAAATTCGTCCAATTGCTCCGTACTCCTGCGACTAGACAACGTGTCGGCGGTGAGATACATAAATCATCTGGGTGGCACGAGGTCACAGGATCTTTCACATCTAGCGACGGAGTTCTGGCAGTTCTGCCTCGCCCACAATATAGCGGTCCAGGCAGAACACATTCCAGGTTTAGCCAATTCTGTCGCCGATTGGAATTCGAGGCATCTCACGGATTCCGGCGATTGGCGTCTCCTTCACTCCGTGTTCGTCAGGATCTCGGAGGTTTGGGGACCGTTGGAAGTGGACTTGTTCGCCTCTCGCCTCAACACCCAACTTCCAGCCTTCTTCAGCTGGCGTCCAGACCCGGATGCTTTGGCGTCCGACGCTTTCCTTCAGAATTGGTCATTTCAGAGGAGTTATGCTTTTCCTCCGTTTTGCCTTGTGGCTCGCACGTTACTTCATCTTCGCAGGTGCAGCACATTGTTAGTCCTCATCGCTCCGTTGTGGAACACGCAACCGTGGTTCCCTACGCTGTTGGAGATGCTGGTCGATTTTCCACGGCTTCTTCCATCCAGCATGGACTTGGTGGTGGATTTGGAAGGGACTCCACACCCGCTTCTTCTGCAGGGCCAGTTGCCCCTGTTGGCTTGGAGAGTTTCCAGGGACCCTGGTTTATCCCGGGAGTTTTGGGATCGACTTTGCGTCTCTTGGCAGGAGCTTGGGCTCCTGGAACAAGACGGGCTTACGATCATGCCTGGAACGCATGGAAACGTTGGTGCTTGGCACAATGTGTGGATCCCGTTTCAGCTTCTGTAACGGTCATTTTACGTTTCCTAACTGAATTGTATGACGGCGGTCTGGCATACCGCACCATTAATGTTTATCGATTGGCTATTTCGGCTGGCCACGTCGGCATCGGAGGCGTGTCGGTTGGTAAGCAGACGGTTGTATGCCGTCTATTGAAGGGCATGAGATTGGCCCGTCCTCCCAGGCCCCGTTATTCTGGCCTGTGGGATGTTGATGTGGTTCTTCGTTTTTTACTGCAATGGCCTGATAATACGGTTTTATCCCTTAAACAGTTATCGGCGAAGTTGGTTATGATTTTTTGTCTCATCTCTTGTAAACGGGTCTCGGATGTTCGGGCTCTGGATGTTTCTGCTCGGTCTTTTACGCCTGACGGTGTGCGTTTCAACATCTCTAGACGGACCAAAACGTCTATTACTTCTGTGTTTTATCCTAGTTTTCCTCACCAGCCTCGGCTATGTCCGGTGGCGTGTCTTAAGGTTTATGAAGACAGGACATCTTCATTCAGGGATCCGTCACATCCTGAGTTATTTTTGTGTGTCCGTAGACCCCACTTACCTGTGACTACTTCCACCTTGGCGCGATGGGTCAGGTGGCTGATGGCCTCTGCTGGCGTTGATGTCTCCGTTTTCGGCCCTCATTCATCTAGGGGTGCTATGGCTTCCAAGGCCACATCTCAGGGTTGTAGGTTGGAAGATCTCCTTAAGGCTGCAGATTGGTCGAGGGAATCGACGTTCCGAGAATTTTATTTTAAGCCCGTGCAGCATTTTTCTTCTACTGTTATTGCGCAGCTTTAAACTAGCATAATGGGAGCCTCCGTGTCTTTATAAATTGCCAGATTTTACTAAATTATGACGTAAAGTCATGATTTATAAAGACACGGAGGCGAGCATTATTCCCACCCACGTTTTTCTCCTTTACTACAGGAATTGTATTCTCCCACCCAGGTATTTCCTTTGGGGTTTTTTCTTCATACGTGACGCATATGTGTTTATTATTTATGGTTCAATTTAATGGTGTATATACTTTATTATTCTCTTGGCGTATCGATACATTATTATGTGTCTTATATATTATTTTATCTATGCGATATCCTATTCTCGTGGTATGGTCGTTGATTTCTCAATTGTCCTGATTTACGTTACTCATTTATCTTCTTTCTTTCAGCTTGAGGTGTCTTTCTGGAGGTCTATCGTTTGGATGGCGTTTACTCCGTTTGGTTTTCAGTTCCCAGCTGTTGTCCTTCTGGGCTGTTCTTCCTGGTTGTGATATCTTCGGTTCCAGTTCAAAGAAAAGAGGAAGTTTGGTGATCCTAAGCACTTATATAGGAGGAGGGGTGTCTGTGATGAACCCTTATTGGATACCTAATGCATATTGCTGATTGGTCTTTTTTCATTGTTGTATTTTTGTTTTAAAAATATTCTTTGCTGCTGAGGGAATAAAGAAAAGAGTTATGCATAATGCTCGCCTCCGTGTCTTTATAAATCATGACTTTACGTCATAATTTAGTAAAATCTGGCAATTATCTACTATTTTATTATTAGACCGCATAATGCAACGAGTGTGAGGTTTTCCAGCCCAAACAAGTTTCTGCCTTTCTTCCAAGTTATAGTAGTGTGTATCACTCAAAGGCTAAATTTTAAGTGACCAGTAAATTTGACAATCACATTCAGACGATATCTGCTTTTAGGGGCAGTATATAGATGCACAGGTGGTGGTTTTATGGTTTTTAGCTCAATCTCCAAAATTTTGAAAGATGAGAAAAAAATCTTTTCCCCAGCAGATACAGTACATAGTGCACTGCATAAAAGAACACACAGGCAATATAAATCCTTCCAACACATAATTAAGTGCTGAGAAAGTGAGGCTCTGTCTCCAATCCTTTATGTTAATCAGATTGTAATTTCAGCTCCAATGAGCATAACTACGACAGGTAGAGATGAGCTGTATCATAATTTTCATAATTCTGCACTTTCTTTTCACGATATGCTAAAACTATGCTTCCAGTTTTTTGCCCAAGTCCAATTTAAAATGTATTTCTTTTCTTTTCCTTTTACTTGGGTAGAGGTGAAGAGGACATCTTTAATGAAAGTAATAAAACTTATAGCTTAGTATTAGTTATGTCCCATGTATTATTTGTAATAGATAATGGAGATGTATACAAAGCAAAAGAAGATCTTAAAAAGTGGCGTTATGTAAAATCACATGATGAGTTAGGCTTTTTATATAGAAGGTTTAAAGAAAAGTCTAGAACAATGGGGCATAATTATATGGAGCTATAGGAGCAATTATAATATAGCTGCCACCAGTACAAACGTTTCCTGGACGGTACTGACAACCAGGAATATGTCCTGTCACAGCCACTGTCCTAATTTTTGTACTTTTGGAAACCCCACGTAGGTTATACTAATAAAATAGCATAAGAGGAAGAGACTTGGTGACCTGCTGGTGCTTGTGATGTGACAATACTCCCTACTAAACATGGGCAGATCGTCATTTGCTCTCCTCATACTGTAAGAGGACGAACACCCTTCATGCATCTTTGTGTGTCCCTGGAAAAAGAGCAATGATGTAGTAAAGTATGATATAGTGGTAAGTTTTCTCAGGGCAGTAGGAACAGTTGTATGGAAAATCTATATGTCCTGAAGGACAAAATAAGAGGATATAGGAGAGTTTATACAGTATATGGTATAAAAGACCTACAAAGCAGCATTTTACTTTAACATTAAAGGAACCTACAGTGAGGAGAGAATGTAATATTTATTCATTAGGACCTCTCCTGCAATTCCAGGGAGAGACTTTATGGATAAAATTTAGTTTTAGGTGATATTATCCCAGGGATTCCAGTAAGGGTATACTGGAGACTAATTGAGAGGGGTTATATAAATAAAAGAGACTCGATGGTAAAGGAAGTAGCTTTTAACTTTAGAGGAGTGCTTAATTTGATCAATACTGGAAATAACAGGAAAACAACAAATATGTTACTAAATTGTGTTTTAAATGGCGTTGAACAATATTGAGTCATACAACAGGATATATAATGTTATCAAAGAATAAAAAACAATGTAAAATAGCCATATTTCAGATTTACAGTTTTAACATATTAAGATAAAGCTGAAGAGATGATCTTCATATATTACTAGTAGAATCTCTTTTGTTCCTGCTTACTGCTGAACAAGGGCCTAGCGCATTAGCATTATACCAACTTGTATTCAAGGACTATAAAAGGGGATTTTTCTTTAATCCAGTGTGTAATGACCTTCTTTCTCTATTCCATATCACACAAACCTGTCTTTCTACCCCTTGCCTCATCTTAGGGATCTTTTGTATTTGTCCTCTTGAATTAGCTCATGGTCATCAGAACAGCACATTCAGTTGACAGTTGTCCTTACCAGTTCAGCCACAGACACGTCCTGTCACCTCCGGGTGACATGTGAACATGACATGCTAGAAAAATCATGACACTCATTAGCTGTGAAGATGCCAGCAGAGAGAGAAAGGGAATTTTCACACTCGGGAAGTAAACTCAGGTTTTCTTGCTCATATAGATTTTAACACTTAATGTTTCTTCATTTAAAAATGCTTTTTAACTTATTCTGCTGAAATTAACTCTTTTGTATTTTTGTGGTTTTGCTATTCAACTTTATTCAATCTTTATTCAACTGTGATTGCCCACTAACTCATGTAGTGCACCCACACACATTCTATATTTTTTTCAGCACAAATGAGGCTTTCTTTTGAAATAATAATTATGTATATAAACAGGCAGACCAGCAGCCAAGCCCCCAGCAAAAGGGTATTAGCCCCTAAAATTGCAGCATTGAAGGGGTTAGCGCTGAACTGTCGCTCTTATGGAGCTATCAGGCAGCAGGGTAATGCTGTGGCAGGTCCCCAAGCAACACACAGTCACCTGGCAGACAGCAACAGCAGTGCCCCCATGATCACCCTGATTGTGGTGATGTAGGGGCATTTTCTTTGCATGACGTACCAGGTAAGTCACAAAACCAATAAGCCCACTTGAGCATGACGTACCTGATGCATCACTGGACTTGAAGGGGTTAAAAGTTTCTGTTCTTTATGTAATTAAACATTAAGGAGAAATAATGAAGTCATGGCTCTGTTTATTTGCTTAGCATGCTAGAGAGTGGTAATAAGGTATTGTCTAATTTGAAAAGCACCTTTAACGGGAATCGTGTAACCAGTCTATAATTGACCTGTCATGCATGGCGTGACTAACCCATCCACCCTGCCGTCGTCTGCCTGCTGGTGGAGCTCCCACCTATATGATGACGTGGGCGGGCCGACCTCCATACACCATATATCCCCAGCAACAAGGGACGCCGGGGAAACAAGTCGGTAGGAAGGCCGTCCCCCACACTCAGCGTCCCAAAGATGCTGAGGAGATGAGGGGCCGACCCCCGCACTCAGTACTTCTCCACAGCGACCAAGGACCAGGGAGGGGATCAATCCCCGAAACCAACGTATCTTAGGTTTTTAAAAGCCCCCTTCCGGCAATAGAGTAACTCAGACTTTTAAAATCTTGGTGCCAAATTGTCTCCAAGAGTTAAAGGCCCATACGAAGGACCAATAGAGTCACTCGTATGGACCTTTAACTATTGGAGCGGGGTTTCCCCAGTCCAAGTTGCGCCGTAAGAAGTTAAAAGGTCGTGCAAGTGAGCCTATTAGTCGTCTGCAGGGGCCTCTATTGGTCGTTCGTACGGACCTTTAACTCTTGGAGCGGGGAGACCAGTGGTTTCTCCCGGCCAAGTTGCGGCACCAGGATTTTAAAAGTCTCTATTGGTCGCCAGCACGGGCCTTGTCTGCTATCAACCAATGAAGTACAAAGGAGAGCAGCCTGCAGGGAAGGAAGGCACCAAAAAAGTAAGTATTCAAAACTATTTTTACAAATAGTTGGGGTGATAGGAGGAAGGGGACCCATATTCTAAGGGGAGCTACCCTGAGATAACAAATACAAAAAGGGGGTGGCTCGGGGTATAAATACACAAGAGGATGGTTGGGGCATTACATAAATCAAAGTGTGTGTGGGTGGCTGGGGGCAATACACATGGGTACATTAACCAGAACAAAAGGAGGCATCAATAAACAAGTTAGAGGGGCTGGCTGGGGACATCACATAAATCAATGCACAAGGGTGTTAGGGCATAAATGCACAAAGGGGGCTGGCTGCACACGGGGCAATAGACAAGGTTGTGTGGGGGGGGGGTACATTAAAACCAAAGGCGCAGCCTGGCTGTGCCATCAACACACAAAGGGGAAACACACAAAAAACAAACCAGTGTGGAAAGCTTTTTTATGCTTAGTGTAGATTAACCTGTACTGATGCGGGTGTCGGTGTGGCAGAGCCTGTACTGGTGTGTGTGTTTGGATGTCGGTGTGGCAGAGCCTGTCCTGATGTGTGTGCGCCTGGGTTTCGGTGGGGCAGAGCTTGTTCTGGTGTGTGTTTGGGTGCCGGTGTGGCAGAGCCTGCCCTGGTGTGTTTTGGTGTCGGTGTGACAGAACCTGTCCTGGTGTGTGTGTTTGGGTGCTGGTGTGACAGAGGACTGTCCTGGTGTGTTGTGTTTGGGTGTCGGTGTGGCAGAGACTGTCCTGGTGTGTGTGTGTTGGGTGTCGTGTGGCAGAGCCTGTCCTGGTGTGTATTTGGTTGTCTGTTTCCTGGTACTTTACTTACTGTAGGAATAAATAGAACTATGTAATTTTTATTTATCCAGAGATAAAATGCCCTACTGAATTTGTAGTCACTTCAGAGCCCAAAACATTCTAGGCCCAGAAATTAGTGAGAGGAAAAGTAAATGTTTTGTGTTTTGTGCATATTTTATTAAAAAGAACTAGTGGTACTAAATTGTGGCTTCAGGCATCCCGTGTATGATGACTTTTTTGTACTGATTACTACCAATCCCATCACATTACATTAATATGCGTTAGAAAGTCAGGAAAAAATTGGCATGGATGGTGGGCTGATTCGGCGGCGCAACAGACCACTGGACTAGACTTGCCCCCCAGTCCTTTGGCTGCCAGCCCTCCCCTGAGTGTAAGTACAAGTTGGCAATAGTGAATTTGTGATTTGTGTATTTGTGTCTCTTTTCTCCCCAAATTGATAAACAGAATGCATTTCAGATTGAATCAAAATCCTCTCTACTTTGAGAGATGAAGTAATAAGGAAAAGTCACTGACTGGATCATTGTTTTTTGTGAACTTCCTGAAATTGCCCCAGATGCTCTAGTTTTCACTCCTGATTAGAGGGCCTCCAGAGAAAGTCTAAATTATATGGTTGGCAACAATGGTGTGACAACTTCCACTCACTCCCAACCCATCTGATATAATAATAGCTGAACACTCCCTCATATCTATATAGCCCCCACCATTTGAGTTGGCGCTACCCTCTCCTTTCAAAGTGTAGAGCTCTATGATCAAAGCTCCAGACGTGCCACTGTGGAAAGTTATCAGACATAAAGGTGCAGTGTTGTGCTTGCTGCCTGCTTGGATGGATGACACTGGCTTCCGTACAAGCATGATATCATCAACTGGGCGAAGCTGGCGGGTACAGTATAATAAAAAGCATCAGTTACATATTGGAATGGTCATTGCATTATTACATTATTAAGGATATAACAGAAGGCAATGGTGATTGATCAGGGAAAGCAATTTTTAATTTCAGAAGTACAAGCTGATTTTGAAAAACTAAATGCATAATGTAAATATTAGCTTTTTAAAAAGCAAAGATATTTTTAATATGTTGTTGTCTTTTTAACGCTCTGTAGCAGTACTAATGGAATCATGTGAACAGGTGTTGCAGATAGCATATTTCAAATACCCTAGGATTTGTTAAAAATAGTGCACATAATACAAGATGCTTTTAATTTCTGCAATATGCAGGAATATAAAACAGAAAAGCAAAACATATATAGCATTCCTGGTATGTAATATTAAGAATATCAGCATTTACATATAAAAAGTGATTTTGATCCAAAAAAATTAAATAAGAGCAATCAATGAGCAGGAAGATATTTGAAGATTTTGAAACTAAGTTTCAAAATCTTACTCACTGTGTAAACTTTTTCTTAAAATAAATATAAATGAAAATTGTTTTACATCTTGACCAATATCTTAAGGGATAAAAAAATTGACAAATGCCTTTATCAGTTTGCAATGCCAAATAAGAATGAGAGCCCTTCCAAGCAGCAACATGTTTAAGCTAATTTTGAGCTAGTGTATGGGTCTAGCCTACATCTCATATACTTCTGGACAATTTAGATACTAATGAGTGAGTCTGGCTGTACAGGGTACCACTTGTACCGTTTGCCCTTATTATTATATCCTCAAAAAGATAGTGGATTCCAAACTCTATGTGGCAGGAATCTAGTTTTGTTTCAGTAAGTTAATTTTGTATCTTTTTTCATTTAATTCATCTCTCTAAATGTTCTTCCAATTAACTATTTCTATTTTTTTTTTTATATGTTTTTATTATTAACCTATGTTGAAACTGTGGCTAGTCACTTCACCTTTCATGGTGCAAAAGTTGCCCTGGGGCTCCCCAACTACAAAAGCTGGCCTGTGCTATCATTGCCCCCAAACAACTTTTCTGTGCCTTCTTTGCCCCTGCCCCTCCAACTTCCAACATACATTGTGGCACACATATGTAAACACACTTACACTTTCTAAACTATTTTAAACTGATACGAGGAGACAGGAATAAGGGGTTGCAGAGGTTGCAGTAGCCACGTACCATGCCTCTAAGTTGTTATGCTACTGGCTTTGTCCCTTTTGTAATTATTATTATTATTAATTCATGTTTTATAAAATAAATGTTTATATGTAAACATATATAAAATAAATCTTATATATATAAAGTCATCATATTCTGTAGTGCTATACAATGTGATGTGGAAAAGATAGCTCCCTGCACATCCCAAGGTGTTAACACATCACACAGCTTGTGGCACTGATTTCAGCTGATCCTGTCATAGTGACAAGCAATTCTATCCAAATATAATCTCATCCATCTCACCCATCGTACACGTGGCTTTCACATGGGTGAAAATAGGAAATGAATTGAGTTTGAACCAGTCACTTCAGATAACAGGGACTTGTTCTTACAATACATGCCCGCTGTTACAACCGTGGGGCCACTTATTACGCTTGCCTGCTTTTTTGCCACTGTATATAAAAAAACATAACTACTAAACCATGAAACTTTAGCTCAGGAAATAACAGAAATGTTTAACCCCCTTTAATAACAAAAAAGACATTGTGGAAAATCTAGATAACTTTGTACTCATTTGGACATTAAAAAAAACCTCACCTTTGAAGTATTCATTATTTAAGAAAAACAACATGTTTTATCCTTAAGTACATTTTTTTCCCTAAAGTGATTTTATCAATGCATTTCTTGCATTCGAAATGTTAAAATTAACATTGATAAAACATACAGTAAATTCATAAGAAAACAATGCTCTGAATAATAAAAGAGCTTCAGAAGGATAGTTTGATTCTTTTAACATCAAGCTCAATGTGTTAATACCAAAATTGGCAAGTTCCAGTGAATGACACACTAAAAGTACCGTATTGGCTCGGATATAGGCCGCACCCTAAAAGTTAGGTGCTTTTTTAAAGAAAATTTTTTTTTAGTAAAAAAAAAACACTTACATATGCTTCCACTCTGCCCCCGCGAGATATGCTGCTACTCTGCCCTTCCCAAACATGCTGCCACTCTTCCCTCCCCAGATATGCTGCCACTTGCCCCCCCGAGATATGTTGCCACTCTACCCCCTTGAGATATGCTGCCACTCTACCCCCAAGACTTACCGTTGCAGACTCCCCGGGGTCTTGCAGGGCCGGCGGGGGACAGCTACGCAGTACGCGTATGCAACTTCCGGTGCTGGCACTTCCGCCGTGGAATTATTATAGTTTACATGATGGCTAAAACTTTTAGTATATAATAAACACTAGGCATGTGCAAATGGCCAAAAAACGGTTCTGACAACTTTTTGTGGGCACAACGTTTGCGGGCATCAGAGCGTTACAGAGACAGGTTCTGTGAGAGACTGGTAATCCTCAGACTGCCATTTCTCACAGTGTACTCTTACTGAAGTAGGATTTTTTTTCAGTGCTTCTGTCAACTGTGTAGTGCTGTTGAGCTGACAGTTTGCTGCACACAGTGGTGCCCCTGCCCTGGGCTGGCAGTGCCTACTGCCCTGTCTTCCCTTAGTTTTTAAAATATTTTTTTTTACTTGATTTTGTAATTTCAGGACAGTCAGTCAGTCAATAATTTAGTTAGTTAAGTTGAACTTTTGGTATTAGTAATTAAATAATATAACTTATAAATTTAATAGTAATAATATAACATATAATAATATTGTCATATAGTATA
>VKOC01000002.1:12217635-12246522 GCA_009364415.1 Spea multiplicata
TTTATTTCTCCTTTTAAATAAACTTTCTTCCTTTACTTTGTTGATTCCCTTTAAGTATTTAAATGTTTCTATCATATCCCCCCTGTCCCGTCTTTTTTCCAGGCTATATAGGTTAAGATCCTTTAACCTGTCCTGGTAAGTTTTATCATGTAATCCATAAACCATTTTAATAGCCCTTCTCCAACATTTCTATATCCTTCTGGAGATACGGTCTCCAGTACTGTACACAATACTCCCAGTGAGGTCTCACCAGTGATCTGTACAGCGGCATGAGCTCTTCCCTCTTCCTACTGCTAATCCCTCTCGCTATCCAACCAAGCCTTCTGCTAGCATTACCTGCTGCTCTACTGCATTGTATACCTACCTTTAAATCCTCAGAAATAATTACCCCTAAATCCCTTTCCTCACACGTTGAGGTTAGGGTTAGGACAGTACCAAATAGTCTATACTCTGCCCTTGGGTTTTTATGCCCCAGGTGCATTACTTTGCATTTATCCACGTTAAATGCCAATTGCCACAGCTCTGACCATTTTTCCAGCTAGATCGTTTGCCATTTGGCTTCTTCCTCCAGGAACATCAACCCTGTTGCAAATTTTTGTGTCGTCAGCAAATAAACATACCTTTCCATCAACACCATCTGCAATATCACTAATGAAAATATTAAAGAGAATGGGTCCAAGTACAGATCCCTGAGGTATCCCACTGGTAACAAGACCTTGTTCTGAATATACGCCATTGACTACAACCCTCTGTTTTCTGTCACTCAGCCACTCCCTAATCCATTCAACAACATTGGGATCTAAACCCAGAGATTGCAGTTTATTTATAAGTCTTCTATGTGGGACAGTGTCAAAGGCCTTACTGAAATCCAGATACGCAATGTCTACTGCACCACCTTGATCAATGACTTTAGTCACCCAATCAAAAAAATCAATGAGATTTGTTTGGCAAGATCTTCCTGAGGAAAACCCATGTTGTTTTTGATCTTGAAAGCCATGTGACTTCAGATGTTCAACAATCCTTTCCTTTAACATAGTTTCCATTAATTTTCCCACTACAGATGTAAGACTAACTGGCCTGTAGTTGCCCGACTCCTCCCTACTGCCTTTTTTGTGTATAGGCACAACATTCGCTACTTTCCAATCCCCAGGGACAACTCCCGTTACCAATGATTCGTTAAATATATCAGTTAACGGTTTTGCTAGTACACCCCCAAGCTCTTTTAATAACTTGGGGTGTATCCCATCAGGCCCCATCGACTTATTTGTCTTTACCTTAGACAACTGAAGTAAAACCTCCGCCTCGATAAACTCACATATTTCAAATGATTCAGTCTTTTTTCCCAACTGAGGTCCCATTCCATCATTCTCATCTGTAAAAACTGAACAGAAATATTCATTGAGGCAGTCAGCTAAACCTTTATCCTCTTCTACATATATGCCTTTTGTTTTTAGTCTAACTAATCCTTGTTTAACTTTCCTTTTCTCATTTATATATCTAAAAAATGTTTTATCTCCATTTTTTACTGATAGGGCAATTCGCTCTTCTGCCTGTGATTTGGCAGTTTTTATAACTTTCTTTGCCTCTTTCTGCCTAATTTTATAGATCTGTCTATCTTCCTCACTTTGGGTATTTTTGTATCTACTAAAGGCTAACTTCTTGTCTTTCACGATTTTGGCCACTTCTGCAGAGTACCACAGCGGTTTCCTTAATTTTTTACTCTTACTGACCAACCTAATACAATTTTCTGTTATCTTCGATAAAACAGCTTTTACAAAATCCCATTTCTCCTGAACGCCATTTAAATTGTGCCAGTCTGATAATGACTCCTCTATACATTTTCTCATTTTAGAAAAGTCAGCTTTTCTAAAATCTAAAACTTTTGTTTTTGTGTGGTGTGACTCAGTCACTGTTCGTATATTAAACCACACAGACTGATGATCACTAGATCCCAAACTTTCACCTACAGAAATATCTGTTAACAAATCTCCATTTGTGAACACTAAATCCAATATGGCCTCCTTACGAGTTGGTTCCTCAACCACCTGTTTTAAAGATAATCCCAATAAGGAGTTTAGAAGATCCGCACTCCTGGTACAACCAGCTACTTTCATTTTCCAGTTCACATCAGGGAGATTAAAGTCACCCATGATTATAACATCCCCCTTCACTGTCATTTTAGCTATTTCCTCCACTAGTAGATTATCGAGTTCTTCTACTTGTCCTGGGGGTCTATAAATCACACCTATGCGAGTTACTTTACTTTTGCCAAATTGTACTGTAACCCAAACCGACTCTAAGTTCTCTTCACCAACTTGTATTAAGTTAGATTTTATGTTATTTTTCACATATAGGGCCACCCCTCCCCCTTTCCTGCCCTTTCTATCTTTCCTATATAAAGAGTACCCCGGTATTGATATGTCCCAGTCATTTTTCTCATTATACCATGTCTCAGTAACAGCCACTATATCAACATTCTCAGTTGCCACAACTGTTACAAGTTCATGGATCTTATTCCCTAAACTGCGAGCATTTGTAGACATGACCTTTAGCTTGTCATTTAACACTGATGCTGCAATCACTTTCTGCTGCAATGTCTTTTCTCTATCCCGATTGCGAGCTCTGTTGCCAGTTCACATCATCATGGGCACTGCTGGAGCACTAGCCAGGAGCTCAGCACACAAGTCTGCCAGTTTGTCGCCTGCTTTCCACCACAAACGTGCGTAGTAGTAGGTGGGCAGATTTTGCAACAGCACCTAGTATTAGAGGCCCCTGCTCAGTTGTGGAGGAAGATTACTTTCTTTCTCTTTCCCTACATGACAGGCCTTCTTCACCTGGATATGCTGGGTTCATATGGGGTCTCCAGAACTATAAACCTTTTTCTCCCTGATAGGTGCTTTATCTGACCTATTAGACCAGCTTTTAATTTCCTTATTATATTGTGCACCCACCTGTTCCCCATGACAGGCTCTGCTTATTGGTTTAGTATGGCAGTGGATTTGGCACTATTCTTTTATTTCAAAAGTTGCCCAAGTTGCCTGTGCAATGCCTCTACCCCAATCCACTGCTGACAAGTGACAAGTGAGGTGGATCAGAGTGCAGCCTTGAGCTACTTTCCTAGTCCCAAAGCGAGAGGTTTAGGATAACATTGGGTGAGGGGCGTGTGTAGAATGTTCCCCTTTGCTTTTGGAGAAGTCATATAAAGAAGAAGTCATATAGGAGAAGAGCCATAGGTTGTGTGCTGGGTTTACAAGGACATGGCCTTGTGGCTGTGCATTATGGACCCCGGAATTTCAAAAAGGGGCTGTCAGCACTTCTAGGTGCATCAAGCTCTTTTAGGGGGGTAATGCTAATGGTCCTAATGAGTCTTCTGCTTTAAACAAAAATTCTCAGGTTGCAGGTGGTTTTATTGCCTCGTTTTAGGTTCAAGGAGTCCAGCAAAGGGGGCCCTTTTTAACTGAAGGGAAATTAATTAACATGTTTTGTGTCCAGTGACTGTGACTTCCGAGGGTTCAGCTACCCCAACTCTAGGAATTCCTTTTTAAACACAACATATTAAAAGTGTTCGCTTGGTTTCTAAGAGAGCTTTCAGAACCTTCACAGGGATTAAAACAGACCTTATTACATTATTAACACTAAAAAATGTAGAGTTAACAGACCATCAGTTGATTGATTACACATTAAATAAATCCTAGAACACAACCGGTTGGTTATTCAGTCATACAAATCATTGTATCATAATTGTAAAAATAAAACAGATTGTAAACTTTATGTGCTATGAGCCTTTTGCTTGTGCTTCATTTAACAGGAAACAAAGGTTGGTCAAAGGAGAGAAACTGTGGTTTAAGGGGTTATCACACGCAACAGGGAAAGATTATGCCTACACTTCATGTCATTGTAAGGTAGGGTTTCAGCCATTTTTCCAAGACATACCACCTATAACTGCATTCGTGCATTATAACGGATGTATACACTTAATAAATTAATTTTCTTCTGAGTTTGTAGTCTACAAACTGCATGGCAGTACTATGTGTAATGGCGAGTAATGTGAAACTTAGATGTGTCTTGGGGAAAAAACGTCTGAATCGGTAACCTATTAGAAGATTCATTTTTCAGCCATAATGTTTGACAATGCTAAATATACATAAAACAATGATGGTGTAGTAAGCGCGGTCATATTGCTCCTCAGTGTTCTTTCTCCTTATGTTATATGTGGCATATCTAGTTTTTTGGGTGCTGAGTACCAAAGGTACAAGAATATTTTAACTACAGACAGGATGCTCATATTTGCTTAACCTTCTTTACTGTGTCACCATAGCAGCAAAGACATATTAGCATAAGTAAAGAAACCAATCAGAACACAGTATATCCAATAAGTCTCTTATCATCCCAGAATGCTTCTCTTTCTTTGCTGCTGTCACCAATGTCAGGTCAGTCACGACCCTCTCCTTTGGGATTATCTGTAATTAGTGTACGGCATGTACGTTTTATATGTGCTTCCCCTTTAATGTAATTTCTTATTGTTTATTATCGTTTTTTCTAGTTATATACTAGTTATATACTTTCTAGGTTTCTGTATTTTTACATATTTACCTTGTTTTCTTTATTGTTCTTATTTCTTTTTAGGGATTATCAGGTGTCCGCCTGTTTCCCCGTATTTTTCTGTTACTTACCTAAACATCTGTCCTTCGTTCTGGCGCCGAGATTCCGTCCTCGTTCTCACCCCGTTTGAAAATCTCTGTCTGGAAAAGGTGGAACACCCTCATTTACTCTCGAAACTGTATTCCCTTCAACTTACTCAGGGATTGGTCTCCAAGCCATACTACCTCAGCCTATGGGAGAGAGACCTAGGGTGTACCTTTTCCTTGGAGGAGTGGGAGAAGATTCTTTTAATTGCGCATAAGGGCACTATCTCTAGTAGAGTCCAGGAAACTGCCTTCAAGTTATTTCTCGTTGGTATAAGGTTCCTTTGGACCCTCATAGATTTCTTCCTCACATTCCACCTACCTGTTAGAGATGTGCTTTGCAGCCCGGCTCTCTAATACACATTTGGCGGTCCTGTGCTGTTATACGACACTTCTGGGATTCTGTGCATGAGGTTATTAAGGAGGCGGCGAACCCGAACTTTGTGGCTTCCCCCGGCCTCAATTATTTTGCACCATACCGACACTCCCTACAAATCTTATAAGAAATCGCTTACCTTTCATTTGATTAACACAGCTATCACTGTTCTTCCCAGATCCTGGAAGTCTGCTGACCCCCCCCCTCCATGGCAGCCTGGAGGCAGTTAAATTTCTAGGCTTCAGGGTGGATTCCGTTTCAGCAGTTTTCTGACTCCCTCACCCCAAGATCAACAATATAAAGAAGGAACCACGTCAGGCCCTGAAGTTACCAGATGTATCTCTTTGGACTCTAGCTCGCATCATGAGCCTCTTATCAGCATCCATTCTGGCCATATTTCCAGGACCACTCCATTACCGTGCTCTCCAGAGATTGAAAACACAACACCTGCGCCGGTACCCGTCATACAATCAGATGATCACAATGCTGTTTGAAGCCAGATTGGAACTTCGTTGGTGGCTTTGCCATATGAAGTTCTGGAACAGCAGAGCCATTTTCTGATACTAACCGGATCTGATCATGAAATCAGATGCCAGTCTCTCAGGTTGGGGAGCCATCTCAAAATGAATGACGACGGGCGGTCGATGGTCTCAGTAGGAACGTCTGTTGTACATCAATTGTCTTGAAATGATCGCAGGGACGTTTGCATTAAAATGTTTGGTGAAGGATTGTTCCAATTGTTCTCTTCTTCTCAGGATGGACAACTTCTCAGCTGTCCGCTATGTAAACAAACTGGGGAGTTCACGGTCCAAGATCTTGACCGAATTGACCAAGGATCTGTATCAGTTGTGCCTGGAGCAAAACATCTCGATTGAAGCAGAATAACTTCCCAGGATGAACAATCTGGTTATTATTTTTAAATCAATAATGCTTTACCTACCCCATCACCTTGAAATTCACCAGAATGAACCCTTTGTTTGCCAGGTGGGCATTAATCATGGATTACAGTGATGATCAGTCACTTAGCTATCCATAACTTTATCTTATAGATGAGGCTTCTTTACTTATTAGAAGACTCACTTGTACACAAAATGACATAAGACTTACTATTAGGGGGTTTACTGGCACCACACAGCGCCACTAAATTATGCCATACCATGCCTGCACAAAGGCTTTATTTATTTCTTGATAGCATGGTATATCCATTTTGTATTACTTTAGAAACATGTTTTATTTGTTGTATTGTGTTCTGTTTAATATGAATTTCAGATTCCACATAATGTTTTTATGCATATTTGTCATTTAAATTGTTCTAGCACTGTTATTTTAGCCCAGTCTGCTAGATAAACAAGCTAACTCCTTATCGTACTGATTTGTGGCACTCATGAATGTGTGTGGTAGAAATTACTTCATTAGATAACACAACTTCATTAGCATTTCATTAAAGAATCAGATCACTGCTGTGCCGGAAAAGTCACCAAAAATATCTACAATGGCAACCTACAGGTCTGTACATAAATGAAATGAAAAATAATTTCCCTTCAATGCTAAAACAGACAGATATTTGTGTCTTCACTATATAAAAAGGCATATAAACAAAAATTGTTAACATTGAAACGCATATGAAATAATGCTTAAAACAAAACTGTAAAACACAAGTATTAAGCAAGGAAAAGTAATGTTAAAAATGCCTGTAACAATGCACTTTTTCGAGCGTATAAGTATACTGTATGAAATAGCTACTTTTGGCAGCTTTTTCCCCTCTTGACAGTAGTTTTGCTAATTTTATTATTATTATTTGAAAATATAATATCCTGAGAACGTGATAACAGAAGAAGGATCATTATGAAAAGGTCCAAAAGAGATTTCCCTCCATTTACCCTATTCCTATTAAAGGTTATTTCTTGGTGAAAGGTTGAGGAAGATAGTGCTATTTCTAACAGTCATTTTCTTTTAAGGAAAGATTAAAGCGGATAATTAATTTCTCCAATCTTTGGAATGGTGGGTCGAAGTCTGATAAGGTGTAGCGTTTCAGATAAACGCGTTGATAGTTTTGACTTTCGTTTGTGCGAGACTAATAAACCTGTTATCTGGAACCATGCCAGCCAATAAAGCCATTTCATTAGGGTTATCAGCGCAGGACACATTTTCATCTTGTCTTGACAGGTTACCTAAGTGTATAACTGTCTGGACTACAGACTTTCAGTGTATGGGTTGTTTTATTCCTATTAACCTGTATATTTTACTATAGGATACCAATATAAGAATATTTTCTTGAATTTCACTACTTAATGACAATTTTTTGCAATAAAAGGTAACTATCCCCAACACAGCATATAACAGTTTCAAATTAATTCATTCTGAGAACAGAAAATTAAGATGCCTGCTCCCATGATATACAAAAGAGGTTTCTTATATATTTGTATTGCTTATTTTAAGCCATAAGAACCATTATACCGTATAAGTCTAGTTGTTGTACTAAACTACAGAAAAATATAATTTGGAAGGGTGAAGGTTGTGTTTTAACACAGATGTAGTAATATAAGCATAAAACATTGCGCACCGACATGAAATTATACAAAATAAACATAATATGTATGTAGCTATCCTACATAACACAGACATACATAGGAACTATCTGGGTCATTTTCTTTTATCTTTGGGCAAATTAGTGCGTTTGACCAGGTCCCCTTCCCTGCACACATTCTGCCTACTGTCAGCTAATTTAATGCCATCAGAGGCACACTTCCACACAAGGGCATCCCTCCAAAGAGCTCCAAGTTGCTTACCCTGAAAAGAAGCCAGGTACAGTAAGTATACACAACACAACCAGCACACAAAATCACATCCAAAAAAAGAGCAATTGGGTAGATCGCACTCTGGTCTCTGTTCTCTATTTTTTTTTTTATTATTATCTATTGCTTTATATAGCGTCATCATATTCTGTAGCGCTGTGCAACGGGTATATGTATAGCCACTGACTTTGCTTATATATTTTTGCTACATACATCTTTTCCCCTGGGTATTTCTTTGTTAATCGTTGAAAAGGTACAGAAAGATATAGAAAATTGTGTTTTCATTGTTGCATTTAACAGGCAAATGCACATGTTTCAAGGCTATCCATTAAAATATATTGTAGCATGATATTGTATGGCATTGCAGCAGATACCGCCATGCCCTCGGGCATGACTTTATTGACTACAATCAGTACCACCATAATAATATTTGCTTTATTTTTTTTTTTGTAAAGATTTGACCTATTGAAAATAATTGGTGATAATATTATAGTGGCATTAGGAATAATAAAGTAAAGGAAAAGATAAAAAATCATGGATTTTAGCAAAGGTAAGGCAAATTCAGGATATCAGATTTGTTTGTATTTTCATGTTAAATCTTACTGCCACTGAGACTAAATAGAAGAGACATAAGTTGGTTCCCTTATGGAAAACTGAATGGCAGATACGGTGACCTGAAATAATATGTTGAAATTTACCGATTCACTGTATAAAAGGCAAGGGGACCAAATAACTATGCCCAAATGTCCACATGAGATTGGAAACTAATATAATGACAGTCCAAAACTATATCTTCTCTTGATGAGGAATCAATATGGCACATTTCAAAATGAACATCTTATTACCTCCTTGTCAAATGCCAACAATCATGGCATGACAACAACATATTTAACCCCTTAAAAACCAGGCTGAATTCGTTTGCATACTTTGAAACTTACTGGAGTCCATGCAAACTAGACTCCGAGTTGCCAACTTCCAGACTTTCTGCTATGTTTCACTCACACTCTATTGGTAGACCCAAGGGAATTGTGTTATATTATTGTTACAAATTGCCAGGTGAGCCTTATGAAGATGAAGACAAAGTGAGATATGTGTCACCAGAGTCACATACTGTATGCCTGTTCCTTTCCACTGGGCTACTGTGCATTTACTGACTGAGGACCAAGGGATTGTTGATTATATCAGCTGTAACAAAGATTACCCATCCATAGCTAGCGGTAAACGTTTTATAATTTTTCCAATGCAATACAAATTACCAAAATGTCACCCCCTGTAGAGTAAATAATTTCCCCATAACATGAGAATGATAGCAACCAGGGAGACTCAAGTATTTGAGATGTTTGTGGGACAATTTTTCTGCAAAGAATTTCTTCTGCACAGGATGCATCTAGAGACCTGACAGGTACTCTGAAAAGGGACAATATGTTCTCCATTTCCCTGCAGAAATACAAAGCTATCTCTAACCTGCTGACACTTTGAAGATTGAAGCAGAAGAAAGAAAATCAATACAAATTAAAAGCAAATAAAACATGTACAGAGGTCTTGTGCAGGTAGTTCTGAATCCATTAACCACTGATTTACAGTATGGTGGCCTGTGTCCATCAGAGGAATAACATGTGTTAGCAGAGATAATAAAATCCCCTGTGTTTCATGTGTGGCGTGGCATCCAGAAGTCACATATTGGGCCCTAGTATGCACTATGAATATTTATCTTAGCGGCACATGTATATTCCACTCGCATTGCTCCATAGTGCCCTGAATTTCTAATGCCCCAGCCATTCCTCTGTATTGACATTTCTACAGCAAGACTATTCATAACTACATGATGAATATGTTCTCGCCAAAACATAATTTCATTTTCACATTTTTCACAATTTTGAATAAAATTGTTTGAATACGTTTTATTTTCCAAAGTGCACATTGTACTGTGACAGCAATATTCAGTGAATTTGATTTGTGGCCCCCAGTACAGTAAGTACTGTGCTACAATTTTTAAGAAGTATGCTATTCTCAGATATTTCAAACTATACAACAAATACGGAATGCCCTGTATTTAAAGTTTTACCGTTCCATTTATCACTTAGCTTTATATCCAGCATTCTGGCATTTTATATTCCTCTACCTCCAAAAAACAAAGACCTAAAGGGATAAGAATCATTGACTGTGTTAGATTCTCTTTTCTGTCTATAAAGGGTCTATGGATGATCAAGAGAATGTTGCAAAGCCTTTCAAGTACATTTGGGGTTCCATGAACAACCCATTGGAGGTATAAGTGGATAACGCATATGGAATCTTATGTCACACAAAAAAGAGGTCAGATTGTGATCCCCATAATCCCTTCTGATTGTCCCCACAACGACTGGTGGCTCCCTGTGCCTCCTTCAGATGCATAAACTGTATGAGCTGAAGTTGTTACTATGGCCTAGCGGCCACAATGGCCCTCTGCTTTGTCCAATGCCTTTACGGAAATCCAGTGGGGAAGATGTGTCTCCACTATTATTGTGTTTTCCTTTTTGCCCTTTACTGGCTCATCATGTTATAATATTTTTTTTGTTCTATATATGGACACAAAGGAGTTTGGTAGCACTAGATCATCTAGTGATATGTACCAACAAATAACTTAAAGTTTACTTATTGTCTAGTTGGTCTGCCTGATTTATTGTTCTTACTTGGGTTCTTTAAACATTTTAGCTATAGAATTAGAAAGCAATTATAGAAATCCAATAAAAGACAAAAATCCTTCACAGTCCCAAGTCTAGAAAATATGTTATGGGAGTTTTACGCAGTCACTATCACTATATAGCCACTATATTTAGTCATGGATACTATCACGAGCACACCCAACTCTTAAGCTTGCGCGTGACTTGGTTCTGGTAATGAAAGGATTAAAATTCCCAATTTTCCTCCCCAGACAAAAAATAATGATTCAAATCCCCCTTAATACCACCCACACTTGATTTTAATGATATAACGAATATTATAACACTGCCACCACTAAGACAATCTATAAATAGTGTGCCTTGGTCCCACAAGCAGATTAGACAAAAAAAATATATGCTTTAATGTCTATGTAATTTCAAATTACCTATAAATTGGTCTAATCAGGTAACATGAGTCTTTACCAGGGCTGGCACTCAAGCAGTAGCGTACCTAAAGGGGGGTGGTCCGTCTCGGGGGGCCACGGGCTCACAGCTTACTGTCGTGGTGCCCGCGCACTGTATGAGGAAACTCTTTTCAGCAGGAACATGGGCGGGAATAGAGTTCCCGCATTCAGAGCGCGGGCGCCACAGCAGTAAGCTGTGGGCCTGTGTTAGGCGGGTGTGGGCCCGCATAGACGTCTGCAGTCTGTGGGTTGTTAATAATGTATGTTTTGGATATGACCGTGGAGGAAATGGTCTCCTAAGAAGCCTATACAAAGCCCTATTTGAGGATCAGCCTGGCCTCTGTTATCTGGAATGCTACTCTGTTTCTCATCAACTGGTACCGTACTTACCGGCGTATAGCACACACCGGCGTATAGCACGCACCCTCGCCGGGACCGGAAGTGAAGGAGACGCGGCTGCAGATCGTGCAGCTCTAGGATATATTGGCGTATAACACGCAGGTACGATTTCGGCTTTTTTTCGTTTGTAAAAAAGTGCGTGTTATACGCCGATAAATACGGTGATTACTGAAACCTTAATTTATGTTGTCTTACATGCATTTAGGCAATGATCAAGGAACGCCAGTGTGGTGATATGACAGCTTTCTCGGCGGATCCATGTTTTATTAATTGCATTTTAGTCAACATTGACTACGAGTATCAAGCTACAAAAATGAGCAACCCCCATCAAAGGCACTAGTCTAATTCCCTCTCAATACGTCTCCAGCAGTCAAGACTGTTACTACAACAGGAGGTCAAATAGAACAACAACATCCATTAGTACCCTGCGTTGCAGACTTAACAATGTAGATTAGAAGAAGAGAGACCTGAAGTGTGCTGGGGTTAAAAATCATATACAGTGCTTCTGATACACAGATGTATTATGTCTATTTTCTTTATATATTTTTTATTGATGATTTTATCTAATTCCAGCATTCCTAGAACTGTTCAATCACTTACCAGAAACAATTATGTAATAATGCATAATGTTGCTTCTTTCATATTTTTTTTCCCAGGAACGCTTAATTCTCATGTGACAAAATGCAGATGCTGTTAGGTTGTTGCCATGGATACTGAGAAAACCTATTAAAACATTTTTGCTGTTTGTAAGGAATAAAATCTGTTAAGCATTGCTATATTAAAACATTAGCAAGAGCAAGTCATATTGTGGGCATGTGTGAAAAATTTCTGTGAAGTAACAATGCTTTCAAAAGTATATTTTAATAGTACATTTTTTCATTTAACAAAATGCAAAGTGAGTGAACAGAAAAAAACCCTTCTCCTTCAAAACAGCATCAATTATTCTAGGTACACTTGCAGAGAGTCAGTGATTTTGTAGGCATATAGTGAGGTGAATGATTAAGCAATTATACCACACATGTACTAATGATCATCAGTTTAATATGTAGGTCGAAACAAAATCATTAACTGTTTTTTTTTGTAGGAGGAATAAAGCTGGGTGATGAACAACCAAACTTACTAACAAGGTGAGGTTCCTAAATACATTTTATTGGCAAATGTTATACACCATTGCAAGACTGAGCACCAGGAGATGTTCTATCCAAGCTCTTTTGAAGAAGAGGACCGTGGATGCAGTGAACATCCAAGGAAACTTAGTGCAACAGATGAAAGACAAATCGTGCTTAGACAATGGGACCCTGGTACACCCATCTACTGTCATCTACAGAGAAGTCTGGTCAGAAGTGATCTTCATGGGAGACTTGTAGAGAAAAAGCCATACCTATTACACGAAAACTAGGCCAAACAAAGAAGAGCAAGTGCTCTGTATTGATTATTCAAAATTTTAAATATTTGCTGTAGCTGAAGGCAGTTTGTTCGCTGCAGGGCTGGATAGCAGTACAATAATGAGTGTTTGTAGGCAGCAGTGAAACATTGTGGAGGTTTCTTGCAAGTTTTGGCCTGCATTTCTGCAAATGGAGTTGGGGATTTGGTCAGAATTAATGGTCTCCTCAATGTTGAGAAGTACAGGCAGATATTTATCCATCACGCTATGCCACCAGAGAAGCATCTGACTAGCACCAAATTTAATCTCCAGCATGAGAACTACCGAAGCATATACTAAAAATCATGCAAGTAAGAACACGGAGTCCTGGAAGTGTTGGTGTGGCGGTCACAGAGCTCTGATCTCAACATCATTAAAACTGTGTGGGATTACATGAAGAGAAAGAAGCAACTAAGTCTGACAAAGTTTTTCCAAGGTGTTTGTGACCATGTACCTGCTGAGCAGTGGTTTAATTAGGTTTTGTGCTTCCCTAGGCTTGATTATACGCACCCTGCCCCAATCTTAATTTGCCCTACCCCTTGCAGCCCAGGCCACACCTTGTTCACCCCCTTCTTCTGTAAACTTCACCTCTACTCCTTCGGCAACAGTTCCATCTCTGTCCGAAAAGAGTTGAACAGTGCCCTATTTGTGCCCAAATAGCTTTAAAGTGCTATAATTGTCCCTTAACAGTTTAACAGTGCTGTCTTTGTTCAAAGCAGCTTTACACCTTAACCCTTTCAAGACCGGGACGTACCTGGTACTTCCGGGTCACCGGTAGACCGGGACTTACCAGGTACGTCACAGCCTTTACGCGATCCAGCGTCGCTTTGAACGCTGGGATCGCGAGGGGCGGCTGCTACTGACCGCTGGGTGTTCCCAGCGATCAGTAGCAGCCACCCCCCCTCAATTCCGTGCACGTGATCGCTTTTCAGCGAATCACGATCACGGAATTTAAATATTTAAAAACATACTGCGGTCTTCAAGTGAAGACGCAGTATGCAATCGCCGGTCCGGAAGGGGTTAAATAACTGTATGCAAGTGTACCTAGAAGTATTGATGCGGTTTTGAAGCAAAGGGTGGTCACACTAAATTTGATTTGATTTAGGAGGATATTATAGCTGGATAGGCAAGGGGGCAACTGCATATCAATGTCATGATTTTTTAATGTGATATAACCAAGCTTATTTACTGTAGGCTTGATGGCAGGTGGTATAGTATACATTCATATTTTTATATTTTTCAGTCCTGTTTAGATAACATTTCATTACGGTTTATTATATACTATATCCTGTGTGCCTTCATGATGTTCCATACTATAATGAAAGCAGTGGATTCTGAAGCCCCTGTTCCCAGGGGAGCTCACTGAAGTGCTACTAATCCATATGAGGGAAAGGAAAGTGTAGTTGTATCTCTGTCCATTCTACAAAAACAGGCCAGATATTTTGAAATACAGGCAATGAAATGTTACTGCACTCCCACTGATCATTTTTGTTATTTGCCCAGACTGTCTGCTAGTTACACTGTGAGTGTCTGCTGGATAGTGTGTTTTGGAGGGTGAGTGTCTGCTGAATAGTGTGGTGTGGGGACAGCTGAGCATCTGATTGACAGCGTGTTGCCTGTGAGATGAGCGTCTGCTGGACAGCGTGTTGTGTGGAGGATGAGCAGCTGCGTGACATTGTACCAAAGACAAAACATATCTGTCTTTGAAAAAACATATAATTTCAGTGGATTTGCTAAACAAAGAATGGGGCTCCTGAGTGAACAAATGTGGTACAAATCGCAAAAAATCTCCTGACTTAGTAATGAATGTTAATAAAAACAAAACCTTATTGCCTGCAATGGCTTGTTTGTTAATCTACTTTGCCAGCAGCTTAATTACATATGCCTTCATGTCCAATACAGAATAGAGCATAATAAATGACTGGTAGTCCTTAAAGGCCCAGCTTACACTGAGGAAGAGGGGAAAGTGGAACTCTCACATGTCCAGCCATGACATAAATTGAAAGAGACGGAATTACCATTGATACAAATTAAAAACAAATAAAAAAGGAACACAAGCCTGGTAGAGGGATTTCAAACTCCATTATGTGCTGATTTAGAGAGCAGTGACCGAGAGAATGTTTTCACCAGGGAAAGGCTGCCTTACAACTTCCTCCCTATCATCCTGCCTGCACAATCTCAATTCGGTCAATAAGCCATTTAATTTAATGGGAAACCTTATTGACAGCTTGCACAACGCCGTTCTGAGATGGCGCGGCTGTAGAGAACAGATAAAATGTGACACTTCGCTTCAGTGCTTTAAAATAAGGTGCTGCAGATTGCATCTTTAACCCTTCCATTGATAAACAGGGCTTTACAATGATCTTGCATCCTAACATGACTGTTGCCAATTGACATTTAAATAATTTGCTCTGTTTTAGCTACATACAAATCAGTCGGTGAAAATGAATAAGATTTTTAAAGAAGGATGATCATTAATTTTTATCCACCATCCAACCTGTTGCTCAACATACAGGAAAGCTCTAGGCCATCTAGTGAGACCATCTAGTTTTTGCGTAAAATATTATGTTTTCACGTAGCTTATATTAGCTTGTATGTGTTCTAACCAGGGTCATCATCAGGGTAGTATGCTCAGTACTATTTTACCAGGCCTGGCATGCCAAGGTGCCCAGTGGGATCAGGTTCCAAAGAGAGAATAGGGATGCCAAGCAGCAAGAAGGCAGCGGCATGCCAGCTCTCACAGAGAGTCTGAGCTGCCATGGAGGTCACTGTAAGGTAAGAGGTAGGGAGGCAGTGTTAATGCCTCACTGTGCCTGTTCAAAATTGTTTAGAAAGGGCCCATTCTAAAAATGTTGAATCGGCATGGGGAGACAGGAATAAAGCTGGGTCACGTTACGGTAAAACCAAGGCTACTCGCACAGTGTACAAGCAGCAGACAATAAGCTGCAGGAGAGGTAAGGTGGCACGGGCTAAATGGAGAGGTATGTATGTTTATATGCATGGGAGCATTAATCTGCATGTAGGGATGAATGGCTATTTATGAGTGAATGACTGTTTATGCATTAGTGCATTTCAGCATGTATATCTATGTGCATGTGAACATAAATGTCTATGTATGAGTGCATGTGAGCATGAATGTCTGCAGATAAGTACATGTGCGCATGAATGTCTAAGTGCATGTGAAAATAATAATAATGTACCCAATAACATATAGTAGCTTTGTCTCAAATACCCAGCACATAAACATAAAAGAAAGAAAAAAGGGATATGGTGTAATATTTAAGTAATATTTAAGTTGGAGTGCAAAAAGTATCCAATATGAAGAGGTAGATCCCAGATCTCTCAAGAACGTTCAGCATTGAAATACTCAGGTCAGCAGGTGGTATCCTAAAACCTATAATTTAATAATGTAGGTCTTTTACCATCCGTGATTCCAAAGGTACAGACAGATATATGTGGATATAAAAATGGTCAAGGTAGAAAAAGAAAATGTCTGGATCAGTATAAAGTTATGGCAATTATGCTGTACCACCATCAATGTCTGGCTCAGTATAAAGTGATGGCAGTTATGCTGTACCATCGTTAGTGTCTGGCTAAGTATATAGTGATAGCAGTCATATCATAGTAAATATATTTTTGACGGGAATGACCTGTACCCCGACTGGGTACACCCACAAGACAATCCTTTCTTCTCCACCAGGAACACGAAACTTTAACAGTCAGGCAGGACAAGCATCGAAGACAGCAGGAAACATAGCTCTTTAGGAACCTCGGCGGCACAGTAGTATACAGAAGCATAGCAATACAATGCTTTACCGCCCTGACAAGGGCAGCACCAATGCTTACCTCAATAACAAGACAGAACGCATTGAGATAAAACAGGAATTAACTTTATTGAGGAAACCACCAGCCTCCAAGAGCCTTTCAATACCCTGGCGGTGAGTTATGACCAGCATGCATCACATCATGTGTAAAACGCAATATGCAGATCATATGCAAATTAGTTATAACAGAAAAACATACCAACTTACACGATTCTGCCATCAGAACCAATAATATTGGTCACACAGCCAGGAGGAAGGGGGAAACTAGGATATAGAGAGCTCTGGCTCTCTCACTGTTGCCATCCTTTACAGGGTGTCTTGAACATATATTCCACTGAAATCAGTGTCCACTGTCGCCTGCTGGAAGTATGTAATGCAATCCAGGGGTCCACAGTCTATAATGGGAAATACAGCCGCCAGGTGCCTCCCAAGTCACGGAAGTATCCGTGACAATATTTACTTTTATATTCGTTAGATTGCGTTTCTCTATATATGTATGATTAGAATTCCTTGTATTTTTTAATTGCTGCGGATATTTAATATATATTTAATAATAATAATTATATGTGTTAAACCCTGAAACATTACATTTAGCCTACATGAAAATTATTAAGATGCAGTGGGAATTCCCTTCCTTGATGATAATTACTGACTTTGTTCTAAACTGCTCCTTACACTGCATGTCCTACTGTGCACCTACAGTATTTTTAGACGAGGGGGGGGTGAGTAACCTCTTCTTGTGTTAGCGGTAACCGGAATTTCAGAGGGAGCCAGCAAGGACGATGTAGGTTCGTACTATGTTAGGCAAGTCAAGCTATTACATGGTATGTGTTTTTATATTTGTTATTCATGTATTGTTTTGGTTGCTGTTTTGATAGAGATTTCATATTTAAGTTTAGGCAAACAGTGCATATTTTCCGTTGTTCAATAAAGCTGCGGCCTGTTTATATCCAACGAAAGTTGTCTGTGACTATTGGGGGTTGCCGATTTATGGAGGGTTAATAAGTGGGTTAATTAGAGTTAGCACGGCCCCCGCTACCTTCATACTTGGATATCACTATTGCATATCCTAGGTATACATTCATATGTCCATCCAGGTACTCTGTATAAAGTTATATAGAAACATAGAATTTGACAGCAGATAACAACCATTTGACCCCATTTAGTCTGTCCATTTTTTCTGATGTAAGTGGTTTAGACCCCTATCAGTCCTTGGCCAGGTCCTATAGTGAGGATAGCTTTATATCTATCCCATGCCTGTTTAAATTCCCTACACTGTATTAGCTTCCGTCACTTCTGCTCGGAAACTGTTCCATTTGTCGACTACCCTCTCAGTAAAGCAGAACTTCCTTATGTTACATCTAAGTTTTGACCCTCCAAGTTTTAGACTGAGACCTCTTGTTCTAACATTGCTCCTCCTCATCCTTTCAAATAAGCTTGCCTTTAGCACAGCCTCTTTCCTTATTGGTACCTCTATCAAGTGATTAAGACACAGTCCCTGTAAGAGATTTAGGATATCTCTACTCCTGGATGACCCTTTCAGTTTGGAAAGTTTTTTCCAATCTACATCAGTGAGATTAGTTGATTTTAGTAATTTCTTCAAGAAGCTCCTCTCCATCTGCATACAGGAGGGTCTTTATATCACTTAACTTTTTAAAAAATTAAAGTTCTTTTGTATTACATCGCCTTCACACTTGTTTTAAAAGTTTGTGCTTACCTCTAATCTATAGATGGAATGTTGCACAGACTGGGCCCGATCCAAACCCCAATCGGACTTGGAAACTACTTGCATGATCTAAGCCAAACTTACTCCCTGATCAAACCGCCTTCCAAATGCAAGCAACGGCCTCTTTAGCTTGGCCCAAGCACACATTGGCTGAACAAGCTCTACAATAAATCTTATTGTGGTTTCTGACTACTTCAGCGAAACTTTTCCACTGAACAACACCTACAAGAGTTTTCCCAAATGCATTATAATGCTTTTACACTATTTTAATTATTATGTTTTATTTATATAGCACCAACAATTTACGCAATGCTTCTGACAGTACATATATTCAATGGGAATGACAAAACTAGACGTGACAGGCATATGTTAGGTAAAGATCCCATTGCTCGTAAATTTACAATCTAGATTATCATACTAATGTAGATATGTCATGTAATGTGCTTTTGGATCTGAATACAGATAAACGAACTAATCAAAATGATTAGAACATGGAACTAAAAACCTGCGGTGAAAAATCTCTACTAGTCCACATAGTCACGCCTTATAACTCCTCCCACTCCTCGACTCCACATAAAACTCCTCAATTTCACATAAAAACCTTATGTTACTATGTAAATTTCACAATAGAAATTGCCTAAAATGTTGAAGAAATACCACTAGTTTTCCATATAAATTATTACTGCAATCATTTTACATTATTTTATATAATCCTCGCTAATATATTCAACACTGCTAAAAGAGACAATTTAATAACTTATCATTTTACGCTTATAAACGACTATTGTTACACGGCTTCTCAGTATAAGACACGTCTCTCTCGTCTCTTAAGTGTTTGATGGCGAGAGTCATTTTTTTTCTCCCAGCCACTGTGGAGGGAATGTTTAGAGCGCTGTGCTGACACAGATAGACATAAGTCAGATCGGCAATGACTATCTAACTCTCCAGGGAGCATCCAATACAACACAAGACTCCCCACTATTGTCTCTATGGCAACAGCGTGAGTCTAACTGATGGAACTTGTATTTTAAATGTCATCCACACCACTGAGCTATAAAAAAAAAAATGGTGATGTTGCAGCTCCTGTGTCGTGTAATTTACATTTCCATCAAAGAGATATGAGAGAGAGGGAAGGTAGAAGGTTGAATATTTCCGAATTCTGACAACTAACCTCTTTTCTAGAACTGGAAGGTTTCAGGAAAGAGACTATGGAGGGTTATTGCTGAATGCAGCAGTTTTTCTAAAGAACCAAGTCTTCACAACTGCATTGTCAAAATAGCTACCGTTATATACCGTAGGATGTAAGGCCTTTGGAGTGGAGCCCTCTTCTTTCATTTAATACTAATATGTGCTTGATGTGTATTTACAGATTTTTTTTCCAAATCATATAATGCTCCATTTTTTTATTTTAGCAAACAATGTTGTTACACAATTATTGGGTAATTACTTGGGCAGGGGGTGGGGTTGAGAGAGGTAAACACACATGTTTTCTGTTTTGTCATGCAAATCTAATCTAGTTTTAGCGTTTCAGAACACTGTGAAACACTGTGAAATACTATTATTATTACTACTACTATTATTATTATTTATTGTTTTATATGGCACCATCATATTCCACAGTGAGGTACAATGGGTAAACAGGACATAACAAGTATATAAAAAAACAATTTGAGTTACAGAACAACAGTTGAGGAGGGCCCTGCTCAAATGAGTTTACAATCTAGGGGGAATTAGGGTGTATTACACAAGAGGTAAAAGTGCCACTGCTAGGGATGGACCAGCCACACTACTATAAGTTTTGCAGAAGAGGTACAAGGAAAGGTGAGCTAAGGAATATGGGAGGAAGGGCGTTAATGTGTAAAATTGGAGGCATTCTTAAAGAACTGGTTCTTGAGGGATTTTTTGAGGGACCAAAGACAGGGAAAAGGCGGAAAAGGAAGGGGGTAGGCATTCTAAAGGATGGGGCAGCCATTGAGAAATCTTGCAAGCGTGCATGAGAACTAGAAATCAGAGAGGAGAGGACAAACGGATATCATTGGATGAGACTGGTTAGGAGTGTATTTAGAAATGAGTGAAGAGATGTAAGTAGCAGAACTACTATAAAGATCTTTCAGAGTAAAAGTCCTGGAGTGCACAGGCAGCCAGTGAATAGATTAACAGAGAATTTACGTTTTAGTTAAGGGATGGGTGAGGAAGATAAGTCTGGCAGCAGCTTTCATGGTAGATTGTAGAGGGGCAAGATGGGTATGACAAGGTTACAATAGTGAGGGTGGGAGATAATGAGGGCATGGACAAGAGGATCTTGTGTTAAGTGAATGCTTGAAATATATTTTAGATGAAGTCCGACTGGATATAGGGGTGAATGAGAGGTTGAGTAAAGGGTGACACTAAGGGAGCAACTGTAAGAGGACATGGAGATGATTGCAGCATTGACATTGAGGAAATGTTAGCATCAGACGGAGGGAACATGAGAAGTTCAGTTTTTGGAGAGATTGAGGTTTAGGAAACATGCAAATATTCAATTAGAGACAGAGGCGAGGCAGTTAGCTCTAAGGCAGAGGGAGAGAGATCAGGGTGTCATCTGCATACAGGAGGTATTAAAAGCAAAAGGTCTAGATGAGTTTGCCAAGTGAGGTAGTGTAAACTGACAACAGAAGGATTCCTAGAACTGAACCTTGGGTTATCCCGACTGAGAGGGGAAGGGAAGGGGAAGTGTTATTGGAGAGGGAGACTCTGAAGGTACAATTAGAACGATAGGGTGTCATGGAGACCAAGATCATGAAAGGTTTTTAGGAGACGAGGGTGGTCCACAGTGTCCACAAGGAACATCAGAAGACAAAAATAGGCCAGTCTCTCCTTATGACGGACAACTGCAAGTATGGTTATTTGTCAAAAAGCTCAGGCTATGTGAAGAATGATATCTCTGTAGTATCTGGGCTGCCATACTAATTAAAGGAGAAAATATGAATATTGCCTAGGACTGATTAGAATTATAATGCATATAATATCAGCATTAATATATAAGAATTTATATATGGCTGTGCTTAAACAAGCACACAAAATTGTTTTGGCCTTCATCTCTGGGTGGTAGAGCTATTAAAAAACACAGATAAATGAAAAACTGGTGATGCACAAAGTACGTTGTTTGCCATAGTGATAAGAATATTGTTTTACGTAACAGTGAGGGTTAATATGGAAAGACATTTTTTTCTATTTCATCTCACTTGACTCCTAAAGGCCTCATAAGAGGTGAGACTACTTAGTAACTTCCTACTAACCCTGAGCTCTTGGTCATGATACTTCCTTAACCATCAGCAACGTTTTAGGGGATGAGTCATTCCTTGCAATGAAGAATTACCTCTCAAACTAGTCTTAAAAATTATTCTCCAAAAGCATAAAGAAACCTTTTTTTCCAACTAATATCTAGTGTGGTTGGCCCAGGGTTTCGGGTAAGGACTATTGTGCCTTGGGGCATACTAATTCTGCAAGGGGGTCTGGTAGAGTGTTGGTGAATTTCTGTAATTGTGTGTATTTGTTACATGGAAAGAGGCACATGTGGGGGCTTGTTTTGGCTTGACTTGTACCTGGGGCAAGAATGTGCCAGCCCTACCATGGTAGTATCCTTTAAATTCACTTAAGACTTTACTTTTGTGAAGAAAAATCCAGGGCTGTACATCAGTTGCTAAGTGCTTTGTTTATTTTGCATTTGTTATGCAAATTCACACACATTTATTATAGCGGCAAGTTCTGAATGCCTCATAAAAAATTTAATAGATTCCAAAAGGATAACTGAAGGATGTCCAACATCAGTCCTCTAAGGCTAGAAACACAAAAGTATGATGTATAGCACATTATTCAGAGAAGCTCAATGATAATTGCTTGATTACATATTAATTGGTGAAGCTCTGGCAGCAACATGGCTTTCAATGAATGAATTGGCCTGTTGACACCTCTGGGATAACCAAACCTGCCTCACTTTACATGAAGGTTATTCATTTTTGTATTGTTTCTATTTAACTCCTAATGTTCCATTGTAACAATGGGATTGCTATATCTAAAAAGAATATGGCAACCACTGCCACTCAGTGGAGGAAGCTATTCAAGAGAGTCCTCTTCTGAAGAGGATCCTGTTGATCGGTCAGTAAAGAGGTAAAGAGTAAAAGTTTTGCAGCCCTCCTACTTTGAATTGTGTATATTCCATCTATATTTTGTTCCTTTAGAATAATTATGGAAATTAACCCCTTCCCATGGATGCCTGCTCTACAATATATTATGAAATTTTTTTGGTTTTACTGACTTGATTTTGAAAAAAAAACAAGCTGATTCATGTGCACCTCATAAGGAACCAACAAATCACAAAATGGTGCCAACGTTGTCAGAGTAAAATTTCAACCTTTATTACCACATCATTGGTAATAAAGGGGTTATTAGTCATTAAGGGATTACTCTCACACTTGCTGGAGCTGTTGAATTCTTTTAGGGAGCCCCCACTGCAAGAGATTCAGAGGGAAGAAAGGATCCGGCATGATGTGGTAGCTACCACCCAATATCTTTGATAAATGCAGATACAAAACTATACTTAAAGATCTTTGAAATTAGGTAATTCCTGCTTTGGTGCACCCTAATCAAGTCGAGTTCATTCCCTAAAGGGATGCTTCAAATAATGTTAGGATTACAGTCGACTTTGTCAGACAAGTCAAATTAACCCACCAACCAATGATGCTGCTTGAGCTTGATGTGGGTCTTTTGGAAATATTTGGCATTGGGGATCTTACAGCTACGATTGCACTAATGGGACATTAACAGTAATGTTTTATTTAAAAAAATAGGACACTACAGGGGTGCCCCTCTCACCTCCTCTGTTTGCTCTGTGCCTTAAGACATTGGCTACTGTAATCAGGATTCAAGTAGATATTACAGGGGCGAGAGTGAGTGACCAGATGAGGCCTTTTTGCTGAGGACATACTACTGACCCTAACAAACCCAGTTTTCTCCCTGCCTCCTCTTTAAAAAAACAGTCTATAAAATAAAAGCAAATATGTGTGATGTTTTAAATATAAAATTGAGGCACAACCGGAACTAATCACGCACATTAACACATTCTAGGGAACCTCATTAAACATGTGGGGGTTAATGTCACCAACTTTACAGAACACTTTATCAGGCAAACTACCCTCCCCTTTTACTGACCCTCAAGAGAAAATGAGTGCAATGGTGAAATTAGAGTGAAGCATTAGATATCTAGTCTTTATTCTCACGTAATAGTAGCAAAAGTCACCTCTACACTTCTGTACAGAAAGAACCGGAAGACAAAGAACAAACCTTATAAACTAACTAAATGTGTTCGAGTCAAGTAGAGAGCATTCAAGAGGCTGTTGCATTGGTACATTACCCTGGTAAAACTTAAATATATGGCTCCCGGCTTTAGTGACCATTGCTCTCGGGGATGTGGAGAAGTGGGAACATACCTCCATGCATGGAATTTGTATGTTTGTAGTATGAGGATTTTATGTTTAGATACGTTCTCCTCTCATATAATTAAATGAACACATATTTTAATGTTAAATTCATATTGGAGTTCATTTAGCATGGATGTTAACACTTTTATTGTATGCAAATTAGTGCGTACATTTTTTAGTTATTGGAGTTAGAAATTTAAACTCCGGTCTCTGTCAGCTGCTTCTAGTAAAAAAAAGAAAACATTTGTCAGCTCCTATTGGAGGAATGGGGGAGCTGTCCCCATGGTGCGCACTGTGGCCAAAATAATGCAGAAGGATCTGCAGAGAAAGATTTGTGTTTCTGCGCCTCTCTTTCTCATCAAATCTGTCTGCACTATTCTGGCCTCTTGATTACTTCTGCAAAAAGTGAAGTGCTCCAATGGCCTGGATAATGGAGCGTATAGTAGGGAAAAGCAGACCAAGAAAAAAGAATCAAGACGTGAAGAGCAGGAATCAAGGCCACACAAAAGAAGACAGGGATACGGAAACAGTTGGTGGAGTAGGTAGAGAGAGAGCGAGTGAGAACCTGAATATCACTAATAGAGAGCATAATTGAGATAGAGTAAGAGAGAGAATGAAAGTGAAAAAGACAACAAAATACCAATAAAAATTCTCTGCTCCCAATTTTTTGGAGCAAGTCAGGGCATTGCCCTGGGTCAAGCCTAAGGCAGAGCTCAAGGTAAGTACTTTGCTGATTGGAGTCCATACAAAAAGGTCTCCAACATGCAATAAAAAAAAGTGAGCTTGCACAATAAAATATTGATATACCCCACTCGATAAAAAAAAATACTTTAAGACAGCTTTAAGAACAAAAAGTCATGCAGTCTGGACAAAATAATAGTGCAAGACACAGTTTAACACTTTCCGTTCATTGTAGCTCCCTTCACATTTTAATGTAGTACAAAAGGAGTGAGGTATCTACCAGGCAAATTAAGTGCAGAGCATTGATATTAAAGGTTTATATTAGTGGGATATTTTTTTTTTTATGTGTCTTTTCTATGAGCCTCGGAAGAGCATTTTGAAGGGCGAATATTTGTGATTTGTGTTTTAAAACCTTTAAAAACCATTTATAGCCTTGGGAGCCTCCACAGGATAAAGAAGATTAACCAATTGTGTCAGTGGTTTAGTACTAACATGGGTTTTTCCTTTCAGCTAGAAGGAAAAAAGTGGTCTTATTTCCTTTACTTAAAAGCTTTAAGATTCATATGTGATATGAGATCTTTACATTTACATTTCTTTACATTTCTACCATCAGTTAAATCTATTTCTTTTAGCAATGTGGTCCTTGTCGTCTAACCTATGTTACTGGTGGCAGAAGAAGCAAGGCAGTAGAAATGGTACAATGAAATTTATCTCACTGTGGAGTGCGTTTTGATACGTTTTTTGAAAATGATATTCTTTTAGTAACATTTACAATAGTAGCCTAAACATTTCCATGCCTACTATTTCAAAATCAATGTTTAAACTGGGTAAACATGTCACAGCAGGCAACTCAAAAGGTGCAGTTTAGAGCAAGTGAGAAGTTCATTACATTCCTCAGCCCGCTAATAATCTTCTATGCCAGGATATGGATTTGTATATACGGTACATCAATAAGCATTTGTTTTTTGTAAAAAGAATGTATTAAAAAAAATTAGCTACACTTTTAGTAAAAGCTTTAGATACCACCAACATTGAAGATGTGGAGAATAAGCAGGAAGAGGGTGTCTATTTAACACCTAGGTTATTTCATACTTCTTCTTTCACAGTGCCTGCTCGTGTAATTTTTCTTCACAGTACACTGGGCCGACAAAGCAATTCTAATGACAGTAGATTGTCATGAATATCACATTCCCATCACAAATAATGAGCCAACACAGCTTAATAAAATATTCATAAGCATTCTCTGATTGTCCCAAATCAGCCTTTAAATGCATTTATGTGCTATTAGGGTAAACAAATTGTCAAGATTTGCGAAACAACTCATCAGTTTAAGTGTAAATTCATTCACAACTAGTGGGTCAGCATTAGTGTGGGAGTACAAAATGTCTTGGTTGTTTTTATACAAATATGAATATTTTCCATCTCAGCGATTTAAGCAAGGTTGGAACATTGAGGATTTGCTGTTTAACACTCCGATACAAAAAAGTATTTTAACCCTCACTTGATGACTTGATTACATGTGATTCTTGCAGTCAGGGGCAAATGTGCAATTCTTGTGCCACTATGTATAGAAGCCACTACTACAACCATTTACAAATTCTATAAAAAATAATAAATTACATTATTTTTAAAAAAATTCATGTTCATACAATCACTTGTTCATTCATTACATTCCATCACATTTCCCTTGCTGATTGTTTCCTAGTACAGTTAGACAGTAGTCGCGAACAAAATTTGTGTTTGCTCCCCCCTCATCCCCCCCAGGGTCACTTTGCCATGTCCTACAGGGCACTACTTGGGTGCAACCAATTACTCTCAGCAGTATAGGTGCACTAAGGCTGAAGCTGCATCAGATTTTCAATTAACCTTTGATCAGTCTAAGCTGGATAAAGAGGCTGATCAGAGAGCTGACTAATGACCTGTTAACGGTTATGGAAATGCGGGCTGTGTCTTTGAAAGTTCTTGACTACAAAAGAGTCAGCTTCATTACTGGAAGGACATGACAATGTCTAATTAGGAATTGACATGTAATTAGCATGCTGACCATGGTGTGCTTTGTTTTGATTTAAAGTTGAGGTCTACCCTGACACAGGGGCAGTGTTTAAATTTTTGGGCTGCTTACCCTTTGCATCCTTTCCACCTCTAAAGGGCTAATTGTCTCTATGACTGAATGATGGAGTTTATTTAACAAAATAAATGAAATTAATAGATACTTAAATACTTAAAGGCTTGTAAAAGTATTATACAGTATCATACAACCAGCACATGCTTTAGGCATAATAAGACAAATTAATCACTTAAATAGACATACTCTAGAATAAAAAAAACAACAGAGAAAAAGGAGGAACCTGGAGGTATTGTTCCTGACACACATAATAGATCAAGTCAATCCCTGCTATCATTTTTAAGCTTCTAAAAAACAATAGTGAATCTGATGGATACATTCTACGTGGAGCATCTGAATCAGCTCAAACCATATTACTGATTTTCCTCTCACTCTTAAGAGATTGCCATTAGATAATGTTTGGAGGCACATGTAAGCAAGAAGATGTAAGGTCAGCCCGCTCTCCAACCAGAAGCTAAGTCTACTAGAGGCAACCAGAACAATACAGAGTATCAAGTGATCATAATCAGGAACTGCGTGACAAATTCAGCCCTCTTAAAAATGATGGGATGACAGAGACCCTTAAAGGGTTACAAATGTTTTATAATAATCAGTACAGAGTTCATATTATTTTTAATTGTGCTTTGAAACAGTGGGATTGCCTTTAAACACTGGAGGCGGATAGACATAGTAGCTAGATTTAGTCACGTCTTAATGCATAGTTGCAGTTCTTAATACCAGTACAGCTTATGCTGTTCAGCACGGTGGACAGCTCCTGATTTTTTTTAACATTTACATCATTCCAAACTTTTATAACTATACTTCATAAACACCATAAGTAAAGTAAAGTATTGTCTCCTTCAGTATTTCTAGTTTTCATCCATGGTTGAAATCACATGGCTTAACTAAGCTTTTAAAGCACACACCATGTAATAATAATGAATTCATACTCACCCCCCAATTCCAATGTATAGTATCAGCACATTCTTGAAGATTTTTGTTACGACAGCAATTATTTTGTGTAAGCTTCAGGCTATGCCTGGTCCCATAAGTTTATTTCTGGTATATGCCTGAGTACTGTTTGCCTTTAGGCTGGCCAGCGATAGGGCATTATACGTCAAAATCAGTAAACATTGGCTCCCAAATTGAAGCTTCACTTTGGAAAATACCTAGAACAGAATGTACGATTCATACATCTCTGAAACTCCAGTTATACAGAAAAACAAACTTCCTTTCTTGTGCCAATGCTTATTACGGATGAAACAGGAGTTGCTTATAAACAACAATTCTGGTGCAAAAGTCAAAAGCTAGTACCATATACACATGACAACCCATTGGAATGTACACAAAACAAATGAAGAAATCAGCGCATTCTCAGTGAACGCCATTCAAAAAACACCTAGGTAAGGCATAAATATTGGGGATTCTGTCACACTATATGTTTGTATATTGCTTAGCCCACCACTACATCAAAGTACCTATCTAATTTTTCATGTCTATGTTGTAATGTAAAGCCATCTCTTGACACCATTATTGAGGCACCTGTGTGGCAGAAAGGGTTGGACAACAGTTGGTCAAACCTGCAAATATGCACAGAACAAAAATATGGAAAGTTCTTGCTGATTGCACAATTCCTTTTGTGGCCATGGCGCATAGTGATAACACCACTCAGTAGCGTACCTAGCGAAGGGCGGGGGGGCAGTCCGCCCCGGGTGCAGCTCGTCAGGGGGGTGCCACGGGCTAGGGTGACCACATGTCCCAGATCCCCAGCAGCCTCGTCACTTTTTTTTTTAAGTGGAGGAGAGGGGCACCTAGCAACCGCTCGGCGCCCCTCAGTCTCTTTCGCGAGGCCTCTAACTAAGTTAGAGGTACCGGCATAGCAGGAAGCAGCGGCAGAGCAGGAAGCAGCAGATAGTGAGAAGGGAGGGAGGGGGGTGGAGAGTGAGATAGAGGGGGGGTAGAAAGTGAGAAGGGAGGGGATAGATAGTGAGAAGGGAAGGGAGGGGTTAGAAAAGTGAAAGGGGGGAGGGAAGGAGTAGATAGTGAGAAGGGGTAGATAGTGAGAAGGGGAGGTCTTAGATAGTGAAAAGGGGAGGGAGGGGGAGGAAGGGAGGTAGAAAGTGAGAAGGGAAAGGGAGGGGTAAAAAATTAGAAGGGGGAGGGAGGTGGGTAGATAGAGGTGGGTAGATAGTGTGGAGGGGGGGTAAATTAGTGAGAGAATGAATGAATGTGTGGATGAATTGCCTGAATGAGGGAGATAATTAATTAGTTTGTGTGAATGCATTAATGAATGTGTAAATTTGTGTGAATGA
>VKOC01000002.1:12262363-12275035 GCA_009364415.1 Spea multiplicata
ATATATATATATATATATATGAGAGTGTGTGTACAGCTACCACTATTATAAAACAGTCAGAAGACAATCTCCATATATCGATAGAAATGTAAGTATATTGATGTTTATGTAGAGGCTAGATCAACAGAATTTTGTATTCTCTATGTTTGGTTGCATCTAGTAGATCATTGGCCTCTCTCTGTAGGCTTCTTTTTTCGTTCACAAAATGTAGGCAGACCGCAGAAAAATGCACACAAGTAAAACACAGACACCTCCTGTTTAAATATACAGGATCTGTTTTAAGCGCTGTTTTCCTTATGTCTTATCGCATGAGACAATCTAAAACAATTTGGTTGTATTCATCCATCGCCCCCGTCTACTGAAGGTACACAGAGATAAAAGAAACCTCTTTTGACTCATATTTTTGTTGTTCTTTAGGCCAGAAACGCTCAGAGATAATTATATTGAAATGATGGCTCCTGGGCCTATACTCCACACAGATGCTGATCATCTGTCTAATATTCCCTGTGGGATGAAATGTTCAGCTCAGGACCTGCCTCTCTGTTCCGTGTTTAATCTTGTGATTGCTCTCCCCTATTTTCCTGTTTGAGATTGCTACAGGGAAGGGAGGTTTTTAACTTATTCTTGTATTTTTTATTTATTTATTTTTTTGCATTGCCGGGAGTAGAAAAACAATTACTGTACAAGTATGTCAGTAAATGGGCTATGTGAGATGCAACACCTGCTACGTACATGAAAAGCTAAGAGGGGAAAGGTTTGTCTTCTGTGACTTTGTATACGGTAGCTCTATCAGTGAGTTATAAGTCAACTGTTTCTCTATCTCAAGACATTAACCTTGGTTGGATCTGAAAGAATGCAGATGCTGTACGATGCTGTGTCTATGTAAATTGTGGACCACAAATGCTGGAAATGTTCTCCATAGGTTATTAGCTTATAGTCCTAGTGTCAACCATAAACTGGAGGGATGGGTTTTTGTGTCACTTTCATTTCATATTCAACATCGAAATTACCATAAACACTCTTAATGTGAGATTACAATTACATTCAGGAACTAGTATTTACTCTCTTGCTTCTAATAATATGTCACCTTTATACTGTAGCATATAATGCAGATGTATATTTGCATAGTAAAGCTTACATATGTGGCAATAGAATAATTGTACATTTTGGATATGTCTTTCAGAACCATGTAAAGGAAATTGGAAGTGATTGGGCCTGAAAATACCAAAGAAAAGCAGGAGTCCACCTGTCTCCCACCACCTGACACAATGGAACAGACGAGGCTCTGGATGTGGGCACAAGATTTTTTGCATCTCCGTAGTAGGACAGGATCTCTGATCTTGCTGATCTTAGCCGTACTCTCTCAACATTTTCCTTATGCTTTCCTCTCCAACACATTTCATGCGGAGCAGAGGGATTGGACTTTTAGCCACCTTACCGTACACCAAAGTACAGGTGCAGTTTATGTAGGGGCAGTTAACCGAATCTACAAGCTGTCTGGAAACTTGACTCTTCTCGTGTCTCACACTACTGGTCCTGGAGAAGATAACAAGTCCTGCTATCCACCACAAAATGTTCAACCATGCAGTGAGCCCCGTACTCTGACCAACAATGTGAACAAACTTCTTATCATTGACTACTCTGAAAACCGCCTGCTGGCTTGTGGTAGCCTGTACCAGGGCGTATGCAAGCTCCTTCGTTTGGACGACCTCTTTATCCTGGTGGAACCGTCCCATAAGAAAGAACATTACCTCTCTAGTGTTAATGAGACAGGAACTATGTATGGGGTGATTGTTCACACCGAAGGTCAGGATGGAAAACTATTTATTGGAACTGCAGTGGATGGTAAGCAGGATTACTTTCCTACTTTATCCAGTCGCAAACTGCCGCGGGACCCTGAATCATCCACCATGTTGGATTATGAACTATATAGTGACTTTGTGTCATCCCTCATCAAGATTCCATCTGATACTCTAGCATTGGTCTCCCATTTTGATATTTTTTATGTCTACGGATTCTCCAGTGGCAATTATGTGTATTTTCTCACTGTTCAACCTGAAACTCCAGAAGGCGTCTCTAGTAACTCAGCCAGTGACCTGTTCTACACCTCTAGGATTGTACGATTATGCAAGAATGATCCCAAGTTTCACTCTTACGTTTCCCTTCCAATTGGATGCACCAAGAACGGAGTTGAGTATAGGCTCCTTCAAGCCGCCTACCTCACTAAGCCTGGTGCTACTTTGGCCAGGTCACTGAAAATCTCCTCTCAGGATGATGTCCTCTTTGCAATCTTCTCCAAGGGCCAGAAGCAATATCATAACCCACCTGATGATTCCACTCTGTGTGTTTTTCCCATCAAGACTATCAACTCACTAATTAAAGAGAGGCTTCAGTCTTGCTATCAAGGAGAGGGAAACCTGGAGCTCAACTGGCTTCTTGGAAAGGACGTCCAGTGCACTAAAGCTGTAAGAGTATTTTCTCCCTCATTTTTATATATATCTAAAAAATAAAAATCAAGAAAGTAGTTAAGCATTTTATTAGTTAGATTTTACTATCTTGAAATTTGGATTTATAGTAAATATAAATGGCAGGTTTATTATGTTTCATTATTTTTGTATAAATTAATTTACCTTTTTAAGGACCTTCTGCCAGCATTATATGTCAGTTGGCAGCAAAAACAGCCAAAGGGCCACCTTTCGGCCTCTAAGCACTTCTTACTTAATGAAATCTATTGTTCAGCAGAATCTAAAAGCCATTTTCTAGCAGCTACACGCTAAAAGATCCTCAGCCCTTTGAGACAGTCTTGTACCATTATTGACTTCTGCAGGTACTTGTCGTCTCATGTGTTTGCACGGCAGCGCTAGTACCCACGGCTTGAAGAGCAGGTTCCCACTTTGACTGTAGCTTATGACCCATGCCTACCACCAAGCTGATCAGGCATTAATGCTGAACAAAGACATTGTAAATGGAATGTGTGTGATTCCAGTTTCATATGCAAAATTTGTCCTATTTTATTTATTTTGTTTTTATGATATTTTGTTCGCAGATGGCCTTTTATGTTATGACAGAATGCGGTTTGCGATTTTGTTTTTTCCCTTTACTAACCATCCATATCCAAAGCTCAAGAAGTTCATGAACCCAAGAAAATATATCAGTCAAATCTTAAAAATATGATTACATTAAGCAGTTTCACAAAACCACAAGAATGTTGGCTTCGTGTAACCATTGCATGGCTGGAGGGCCTGCTCAATGGGAATGTTGCTTTTATATAGAAAATGACATTCTTTGGTTCATCAAACTAGTTAGGCTGGTGAAATATTCTTGAGGTGAACCTCACATGACATCTGTGTCTTTAGAAATAATGAGTGTGTTCTTGTAATTCTTAAAATAAAAAAACAATGGTTGCCGACAGAGTAGCCTGTGCGAGTCTGGAAATAATGAACAGCCTCTAGGTTAAAAGAGAGGTAAACCACAAGAAAAAGGCACATCAAACTAATAGTTTTGTGGGATCTCTTAAGTGGATTGAAGCAAAAACAGACAATCCCTTTATGTTTTCAGTAAAGTGTAATTATAATTTATATTATGACACTCTGCGCTATGGGTGACACAGGTTGCCCTTTAGGTATGGTGGATGGATGGCAAATAGCACATCTACAGACAGACAGAATACAAAGGCTTCAGACATTTACAACATTTAGAAGCATTTTATAAACCACATCTGTGGTAAAAAAAAAAAAATAATAATATGCCTCAGTCTAAGTCACCTAGCTGGACATCCTAGCTAATGAAGGTCTTTGGAGGAGAACATCCACCTAGCATTGTCATAAACAATCAGCTCAGTGTGGTCTTTAAATATGGAAAGTCACTAAAAATATTACATGATTGAAAGCCGTGGGAGCCTCCAGGTCATCAGAAAAAGGAAGTTTAGATAAAACCAGGCTTTTGACAATTCTACATACAGAATTGTATATATCCTCAAGGAGAAATATTTTCTTCTCTTCTCTTTAAAATACGCACACGTATCAGACATATTATTACATAGCCCCTGGGATTTGATTTAGGAAGCTCTGTTTTTTTGGCTGCACAAGTACACATTGGTTATTTGTTAGCGCTGTCAGTAGCATCCCCCATATACCCCAATGATTTACCTCTTTTACGGGCTGGTTTTAGGTATCTAGAGATATGTGCACATATGAGCATTATGTATACAAGCCTATTTTCTTAATTGGTGCTAATAATATATTTCTTGCTTTATTAAACATATGTTACACTTAAAGGTCGTAATTAATCTGATTTTCCTTTAAGGAAATGTTCTGTCTTTCTCCTCGTTGGTGGTATTGCCGCTTTATATATTGTTATAGTTAATAAAGCCTAAACACAGTAACGGAGTCTCCTTGTTGTGGAGACCCCTGCTGTTTACACACATTTCGACCATCCCAGCAGGCAAAATGGAACTCTACTCAAGGCTACAAAGGCGAAACTGACTTATCCTCAGATTGCCTGATAAAGGCCTTGAAGTCTAGGAATAGGAGTGGTGCTTATCAGCAAGATTAGCTCTGGCTTTCAATCTGTACTTTTATTTTGTTAAATAAACACATAAATGAATAAAAAATGGGAAAAAAACAGCTATCATCTGTGTTTCTCATGATAACCCAGAATTAAGTTCTACACTTTTCATCTGCATGCAGATAATTAAGGGAACACTCCTGTCAATCCCGCCAATGTGTATTTGCCCAGGGGCGTAACTTAACACCTCAGGCCCGGTGGAGAATCTGTAGGGCCCCCCCATCCCACCCATCCTATCCCTTTCTCACTATCTCCCTCTTCCTCCTAACCCTATACTCCCCCTTACTCATACAATCTCCCTCTCCTTCCCTACCCCCTTCGACCCCGGTTGTTCCGCCACTGTATTTGCCCCCTTAGCATGCCCGTTGGGTATTTTCTATGCAGGAGATATGTTCCAGGTAGCTGCCGCACTGTCTTCCTATTGTGGGCAGTGGGTTGCATGGGCTGGTTGGAGAGATTGTCTGATCTCACTTGGACACCTGAATTATTGCTTTTTCATTGGTTTATCATTACCATGGACAGGCAAAGTGTCCGTACAAGGTCACCAGTGTCCATGGAAAGGTTTGTGAGGTCTTCATTAAATTGTCCACCAAAGACCTCAGTAAATGTCCTCCACGAGGAATGTTGGTGCCTACCCTGATCTTTACAGTTAAGTCTTTATATGAATGGCTAACAAACCTGTGTGCAAGCAGGATTTGTTCTCTTACATCTTTAGCACTGAGATGTCCTATATACCTGACCATGCCTGATGTGTGCTCTAAATATCTAGCACTTAGACGTATACTGAGTAGATGACAAGAAAGAGCAAGTCCCATCCCCACAGACTGCACCTCTACCTGTCTGGAATAAAAAACAAACCAGAGAAAGATTTAAAGTGACACTATGGCCATTTTCTACACTCTCTGTCAGAAACCTTGACATAATGGTTGTCACGTTGACATTTTATAGGATAGCTGGCTGCTCCATTTATAAATCCCCTGACAGTTTCTTCCAATGTATCCCAGAGATTAGGCTATTCTGTAAATTACATATTTTGCTGTGTGTAGCTCTAAATATATTCTTGTTTAACTCTTTCAGGTGTAGAAAAGCGGGAATCATATCGCATCATTCCACACTGTTGTGCCCCTGTTTTTTAGATTTTCTTTAAAATTAGTAAGGTTAGGCCCTGGGGAGGCATTTTAACACCATAACCACTAATACATATCTTTGTAATCAAAGTGTGACAGGACTAAATATCCTATTAATTGATGTTAATGTTATAGGCAAACACATTTATAGATTTCACATTCATTAATAATGCAACTTAACTTTGTATTGATCACTATAGACAAATATGTAGACTCACATTCGTTTTTAAGATCTCAGAGGTCTCTCCCTCGGATGGAGGTGGTTCGAGTAGCTCATGTGACACCACATAGACAACAGACAACTCTATTAGTCCTAGCTATTACATGATGACAGTACAAGAATAATATCAGTAGATCTGGCCATTACATCACCATTATTCCACATTCGCTGAAAATAGAGTCAATCAGATTATGTGTTTCCTGTTATACTGCCTTGGCGGTCAAAGACAATTAAAGTGATGATCTCAATAAATTAATTACTTAAGTAATTAATGTTATCTATTTCATATTGGGATTAGTGGTTATTTTTTTAATGCATTATTCCTATTGTCTTTCTTATCCTTCTAGCACTTACTAAAGGTATGGATTACAATGCATTTGATTGTATGCAGATCAATGCAGGCATTCGTTAGTTATTGTAATTAGAAAATGAGATTTCTGTGTCGTTAAACTCCTCCCAGATACTTCAACTGAAAACAGGAAGCATACCTTAGTATGCTACTTGCACACGCCCAGTAGAATAATTGTAGGGAATAGGACCATCAGCAGAAGCTGATGTTTTGTAAGCACACCAGCAGTTGGCTGTTCCAATAGTTACTTTAGTAATGGGAGAATGTGCATGAATGTGCAAATGTTTTACGTACTAATACTTCCTGGTTTCCGTAGAGGCCTGTCAGGGTTACTTTAATGAGTTGGAAGTTTAATTTTCTAATTCCAATAGCTAATCAATACATGCTTTAATTTGCATGCAGTAAAATCCATTGTAGTCCACACAGAATTGACGTCTTCAATTGGCATGCAGTAAAACGCATTGGAGTCCATAAAAATTTTCGAGACTAGACTTCAATTTAATTGTCATGTGAAACAAAAGTGGGCACTGATAGGTTGTTGCTATAGAAACTGAAAACACTTCTTTAAAGTGTCTATGTTGTTTTTATAGCATGCGATTGAACTTTCAGAAGAAAGTACAAAATGACAGCTATGACAAAGTTTATTTGCTTAAAGCACTGGTGCAATTAGTGTTTTGCTTAATAGGCTCTCTCACTCTAAGATTATACTAAGCTAAGTATAGACTAACATAAGCCTAGACTTAAAACAAAAGACTACATGCAATCACTAATGATAATGATTCAGCTGTATCCTGATGAATGTGTTTTAGAATAGAAGTGATGGGAGGAAAACACAAACTAGTCAATATTAACATGTATTCCAAATTCGTAATGTAAAATGTTGCAGAAAAATAGTCTTTAAATGTTATTTTTTAGAGGGATAGTAACCTACAACTGTTGAGCTCAGTCGGCCTCTGATTTGAAACAATGGTAGTGATGTTATTGTGCGGTCCACAAGGGGATGGAGATGTTTTCTTATTTTTATTTTAAAACCTTTTTCTCCCTATGTTTTTCAGCCGGTACCCATAGATGATAACTTCTGTGGTTTGGATATTAACCAGCCTTTGGGAGGGTCAACCCTGGTCGAAGGTGTTACGCTGTACACAGAGAGCAGAGACAGGATGACATCCCTGGCTTCATACGTATATAACAACAACAGCGTGATATTCGTCGGCACCAAAAGTGGTCGAGTCAAGAAGGTAGGATGGCTGTTTATGGATTTATTAAAGTCTAGGAAATTGATCTAGAATGTTTATAATATATGGTAAGTTCTATGTACCTTATGTGTTAGGTAACTCTTCATACTAGGTAACCCTAGTATGAAAGTTTTCAGACAACAAGTAGGTTTGTAGAAGCAGTTTACTGTAATATACCGTTACCATCTGTATTTAGCTAGGTACACTGTACTCCTTTGTTCCATCTGATATATGGAAAGAGTGTCGAGAGCAGGAAGAGAAATTGTGCTCTACATCAGCGCGCTTGTCTTGAAAATTAAGCCAAGTAAGTTTGGGGTCAGTAGTGTAAACATGAATAATTAAAAGAGCATATACCACGGATTCACAGAGAAGCGTTTCCGCACCTCTCTTTCTCCATGAATATAGACCCAACGTCGAAAAGAAGTACTGTGTTTCACCTTGGGCAATTGTGTGCAGAATATTGTTTGTACAATTATTGATCAACTGCTTGTCAAGAAGTGTGGGATATCACATTGGACACACAGTGCCCAATATGGTGCAGGACTGCTTGTCTTTTTTGCCGTCTCCTGTTGAAGAGATGACCCTGGCCAGGGGCGAGAGTCCCGCATTCACAGGATTCGCACTAAGGGTAGCAGCTCTTTACTGCTCCTTTGCGAAGATAAATAAATGCAGGTGTGCTGCGACGGCACTTAGTACATAACCCCATTAAGTGATTTGTTTTCTTAATTGAGATTATAGCGCTTGGCTGAGCAATGAGAAAAAAAGCAAGTGCTTACTTGAAACTGATTTTGATGATTTTGCTAAAACGTATCAGCATTTATAACAACATACACAGCAAAAAAAAGCAACAGTTTACATTAACCCCTTCCATTGCTTTGGAAACACTGCCCAGTTGCAGTTAGCCGAAGTTCAACTCTGAACCCTTCTCTCTGGTGTCAATGAGATCTGTTTCTAGGTGGATTGTTGCAGTGAGTGAGGCTGCTATTAGGACTGCGATTAGCATTTCTAGAATCAGGTTAAAGTAAATCTAATTTTTTCACTTGCCTGGCCACCTAACGATCTGTATGGTACTCCATCCAGTTATCGTAGTAGCACAACTGACAGTTCCCCCCAGTTCTGCTCCCGAGGTGTTCTAGTTATCTTTAAATGGTTGCGCCGTTGCGGATTATGACAAAGAATTCCTTAGCCTTCCATACAGGTTCATCAGTGAGAGCAAAGGACTCTAGAGATCTTTGTAAATAGTCTAATTACTTGTCAGTTCAGGTAGATCACCAGGAACTGTGGATGGCTGTGGATGGCTTTCCAGCTGTCATGTAGTTTGACAAGTGGAAACCATAGGATGCCACGGGGGCAACAAGTGTTTCTCAAAAAATACCATCGTGGAGGTCAATGGCTTGGTTAAGCAAGCAACACAGGACTACTAGAAATTGTTATAATGCCTTTGATAATACTATATTTTACACACAGAAGGTTTCTATTGGAAGAGCTAAACACATTTTTTATAAAGGGTATGGTTTCCTTTAAAGGAAATTAAAAAATGTAATTTGTAAAGAGATTAATAGGTATCCAATAAAGATATTTTAGAAGGTCAAAAATTGATTTAAACCTAGAACAGCAGAAGATGATTTTGATTTCCCAACATACAATGATTAATGTCTTCACAATTGCTATTTCAAAGAATCACAAAACATGTCAAATAGACTTAAAAGTGGCCTGTAGAAATGTTTGCATTACAAATCAACAATTCAGCATAGATGTGATTAATCAAAAACGCTGTAAATGTATCCGTTTTCACATATGAAGGAGAAAAAACAATGTTAATATTATTTTTATACATGGTAATATGCCCTTCTGGTGTCAGTAATACTTACAGGGGAACTTGTATTTTATATGCTTTAGTTAATGTCCTAAAGGAAAATAAATATAATAGTTGTGTGTGTGTGTATATATATATATATATATATATATATATATATATATATATACCGGTATATAGTAAACTTATCATTTATTTCTCTTTCACGCAAGTACTCACTTATCCATCATCCTCTTGCAATTTGAGAAGCCAGGATATACTGCATGTAAATCACTCCGGAAAACAGGAACTAATGAGCATGCATGCAAACTTTTGGTGTTTACAAGTAACAAAAAGCTTCTTATCGTGCACCTTACTAGGTACCCTACCGAAATTATCACGGGAAATGTTAACATGGAAGCCAGTTATCATGTTGTACTGATACTTTAAAATAACAGTTGTTTCAACCTGATATCCAGTTTATAGCAATAGAGCATATCCGTAATTTTGCGTAAACCGCGACGTTATCTCTGGAATTGCAGATGGCACAAACCTCACAAACTTCATGTAGGTGGATAACATGACTGACAACAAAATGACTGAATGGGGCTTGTAAGTTACCAGCCCTTCCTTTTTTATGACAAACTTTTGAAATAATTATAATGGAAATGACGTGTAATGACAGATCATCTATACTGATATGCATTATTTTTTCATTTACTGAACCGAATGCTTTTTCTGGCTCACATTCTAAAACAAAACTCTAACTGTTGCCCCAAGACAGTTTTCTGTAAATATTTGATATTTCAGCACTGTAAAATTTTAAATATATACATATATACACAAAGTTTATCATTTTTTTCAGAATGTTTTATTCTTAAATTACTTGTGTGTGTAAAACACTTGCCATCAGTAATGCTGCCTAAGACTAAAGCAGCAACTCTGTCAGGTCTACAAAACAGGTCAATGGTGAAAATGGCGGCTTCTTGCTTGCAAAGTGGACTCATTGGGGCCTGGGTAGTCCATGTCCACAGCTCTGCAAACAGATATAACAGAACACAGAGAGTTCAACCGATTGCCGTTCTAGTGTAGAAAGAACCCCCAGGGCTGGTAACAGCATTTGTTTATATCTATTACTTTGATGAATCATGAAAGGCCTCATTCCTTTCTATTGCCATCACAGACAGGACTGATGCCGAGGGCTACGGCATACAGGATAGCAATTGCCAAATGGAACCTCGCCTGTCTGCTGTTGAATTATCTTTCCAGAGAAGACTTTGATTATTGCAAAGCTTAAGACTATAATTAGGACACATTTTGCCTCTTAAGCTCAGTCTCCTAACCACTTTACACTTTCTCTTTTTTGTTTTCATATGGAACGGACAGGTAGCAAATGCCACATTAATGCCTCAGATTTTGACCTTTGTGTGTCAATCATTCATTGTGAGACATTAACTGAATATTTTAACAGTTACTATGTCCCTTTAATTTCACATGAAACTGACAAATATGTTCCTGGTAATGATGTTACTTCAATGCTCAATACCGTAGGCCTTGTGACCCGTCACTCCCTTCTCTCTGATCCTAGACTGGCTCCTTAACCCTTGTTTGCTAGGTCACGTTGTGCTTGCGCTCAAGAGACAGGTTAACCAGTTTTCTAAGTTTGGGCATTGTATTTATAAATCTAGGTTTTTTTCCCCCCCCAAGGGCTCAGATCATAATTTTGGAGGTTTGACAGAATAGTACAGAGTACTTCTATAAATTAAATAATCTCTAGGGCCATAGTACCAGTTTTCTCTCTCTGTGTGTGATCACCTGTAATTTACAATGCTTAAAAATAATTGATCGCGTCATAAGCTATTAGTTCAGTTTGTTCTCTCAAGGATTGACTGTTCAACCCGTTTAAAATGTCACTGCCACTAGGTCACTTTTAGAGTGAACTGACTTTTCTGTGCTTGAAATGTGTCACTTTGTTCTTTAATAGAATTGACCATTCCTTTCATTAATAATGTAGCATTTGGCAGTAGCAAACAAGTATCTTAAAGTCAAATAATCAATGGTGTGGAACATTATGCTACTTAGCTGGGAATGAAGTAAATGTTAATGGGTTAATTCAAGTTTTTCGGTGGAGGAGCTTCAAATTTTCAAGGTAGCAAAGTGGGTCTATCACTTTCCCTTATCAGACATTTTACAGTTGTGTACACCTAATAAACCGATGTGGTGGTCTTAGGCTAAAATAAGCAAGGTCACTAGATTTGCTTGACCTGATGGAACTTGGGTTAGGCTTTGTGTTTCCCTCAATTCTACCATGACCATATGTCCTACTAAACTCTCATTAATTTAATGTAACCTGATAAACGTATGGGCTAAGGAAGGATGGAAGAAAGACTATGAAAGAAAGTCTTCACATGAACTGTTGGATGTCATGGATGAGTTGAAAAAGATGAATGAATTTAAACCATTTAGATATCTACATGACCATAGTTGGAGTAATTAAGTAAAACACTTCATTGTGCTACGTCTCCTTTTTAGAGCAAGGAGGAATTCTTTTTGAACTTGCATCTTGGTCCTTGCCTTCCACCTAAAATTTGATAGACTCACAAATTATTTGGAATTGCGCTACTAAGAATTGTGTATTTCGTCTAAAGCCAGCTTCTGATATCGAAAGACTTCAATTGTAATTCCTTCTTACTAAATGTTTTTCATAAAATAAAGATATATGTCACAGGGTTAGAAAGTGAAATTTCCTCCTTCAGCTAATAAAACTTTGATTGTAATGACTCCTTTAAATCATTCACCACTATTGTAACGAATTGTTATCTGCTGTGTTTAGCGCTCTATGCTCTTATTAAACGCTGACCTTGTATCCCTTTAAATATTTAGCTCACTAACATTCTACCTTGGCATCAATTTCTGACCGTATTACCTCATTATGAGCGCTTTGACCTCATCTGAGTTGTCAAGAGTCCGGGGCCTACAAATCTAGTATTTCAGTAATTACGAAATACTTGTATTATTTTGGGAGAGCTATTCTAAGGAAATGCAGCATCTCAAGTGTGAGAAGGGTGAGGTTGCATTTAAAGAAGGTTAAAGCAAACAGCTTGTTGCTACATGTTAGGTATTTAACACGAAGGGAAAATGCTCCACATTAATTATGTAGGATTATAGAAGGAACATTCTTTCCGGCACGGTTTTTAATCCCCGATGCTAGCTGTACGGCAGAGGCCTTTTAAACGCCTGCCTTTGATGTGTAGTAAATCCATTGCTGTTTTTTCTAGTCTTCTCTTTCCTTTGTAGGGAATTGAATCTCAGAAGAAACACGTTCTGATCTCTTACTGTTAGACCAATGCATAGGAAAGAAAGGTATCTCAATATGTACC
>VKOC01000002.1:12275135-12318164 GCA_009364415.1 Spea multiplicata
GATATATATAAAAATGAGGGAGAAAATACTCTTACAGCTTTAGTGCACTGGACGTCCTTTCCAAGAAGCCAGTTGAGCTCCAGGTTTCCCTCTCCTTGATAGCAAGACTGAAGCCTCTCTTTAATTAGTGAGTTGATAGTCTTGATGGGAAAAACACACAGAGTGGAATCATCAGGTGGGTGATGATATTGCTTCTGGCCCTTGGAGAAGATTGCAAAGAGGACATCATCCTGAGAGGAGATTTTCAGTGACCTGGCCAAAGTAGCACCAGGCTTAGTGAGGTAGGCGGCTTGAAGGAGCCTATACTCATACTCAACTCCGTTCTTGGTGCATCCAATTGGAAGGGAAACGTAAGAGTGAAACTTGGGATCATTCTTGCATAATCGTACAATCCTAGAGGTGTAGAACAGGTCACTGGCTGAGTTACTAGAGACGCCTTCTGGAGTTTCAGGTTGAACAGTGAGAAAATACACATAATTGCCACTGGAGAATCCGTAGACATAAAAAATATCAAAATGGGAGACCAATGCTAGAGTATCAGATGGAATCTTGATGAGGGATGACACAAAGTCACTATATAGTTCATAATCCAACATGGTGGATGATTCAGGGTCCCGCGGCAGTTTGCGACTGGATAAAGTAGGAAAGTAATCCTGCTTACCATCCACTGCAGTTCCAATAAATAGTTTTCCATCCTGACCTTCGGTGTGAACAATCACCCCATACATAGTTCCTGTCTCATTAACACTAGAGAGGTAATGTTCTTTCTTATGGGACGGTTCCACCAGGATAAAGAGGTCGTCCAAACGAAGGAGCTTGCATACACCCTGGTACAGGCTACCACAAGCCAGCAGGCGGTTTTCAGAGTAGTCAATGATAAGAAGTTTGTTCACATTGTTGGTCAGAGTACGGGGCTCACTGCATGGTTGAACATTTTGTGGTGGATAGCAGGACTTGTTATCTTCTCCAGGACCAGTAGTGTGAGACACGAGGAGAGTCAAGTTTCCAGACAGCTTGTAGATTCGGTTAACTGCCCCTACATAAACTGCACCTGTACTTTGGTGTACGGTCAGGTGGCTAAAAGTCCAATCCCTCTGCTCCGCATGAAATGTATTGGAGAGGAAAGCATAAGGAAAATGTTGAGAAAGTACAGCTAAGATCAGCAAGATCAGCGATCCTGTCCTACTACGGAGATGCAAAAAATCTTGTGCCCACATCCAGAGCCTCGTCTGTTCCATTGTGTCAGGTGGTGGGAGACAGGTGGACTCCTGCTTTTCTTTGGTATTTTCAGGCCCAATCACTTCCAATGTCCTTTACATGGTTCTGAAAGACATATCCAAAATGTACAATTATTCTGCTGCCACATATGTAAGCCTTACTATGCAAATATATATATGCTACAGTATAAAGGCGACATGTTATTAGAAGCAAGAGAGTAAATACTAGTCCCTGAATGTAATTGTCATCTCACATTAAGAGTGTTTATGGTAATTTCGATGTTGAATATGAAATGAAAGTGACACAAAAACCCATCCCTCCAGTTAACGGTTGACACTAGGACTATAAGCTAATAACCTATGGAGAACATTTCCAGCATTTGTGGTCCACAATTTACATAGACACAGCATCTGCATTCTTTCAGATCCAACCAAGGTTAATGTCTTGAGATAGAGAAACAATTGACTTATAACTCACTGATAGAGCTACCGTATACAAAGTCACAGAAGACAAACCTTTCCCCTCTTAGCTTTTCATGTACGTAGCAGGTGTTGCATCTCACATAGCCCATTTACTGACATACTTGTACAGTAATTGTTTTTCTACTCCCGGCAATGCAAAAAAATAAATAAATAAAAAATACAAGAATAAGTTAAAAACCTCCCTTCCCTGTAGCAATCTCAAACAGGAAAATAGGGGAGAGCAATCACAAGATTAAACACGGAACAGAGAGGCAGGTCCTGAGCTGAACATTTCATCCCACAGGGAATATTAGACAGATGATCAGCATCTGTGTGGAGTATAGGCCCAGGAGCCATCATTTCAATATAATTATCTCTGAGCGTTTCTGGCCTAAAGAACAACAAAAATATGAGTCAAAGGAGGTTTCTTTTATCTCTGTGTACCTTCAGTAGACGGGGGCGATGGATGAATACAACCAAATTGTTTTAGATTGTCTCATGCGATAAGACATAAGGAAAACAGTGCTTAAAACAGATCCTGTATATTTAAACAGGAGGTGTCTGTGTTTTACTTGTATGCATTTTTCTGCGGTCTGCCTACATTTTGTCAACGAAAAAAGAAGCCTACAGAGAGAGGCCAATGATTTACTGTATACAATCAAACAAAGCGAATACAAAATTCTGCTGATCGCTTCCTAGCCTCTACATACACATCAATATACTTACATTTCTATCGATATGTGGAGATTGTCTTCTGACAGGTCTACAGGTCCTGTTTTCTACAGGTCTACAGAATATTCCACAAATCTAAAAACCATACTTTCTGTGAAAAAGTTAAGTATTTTCCCTGGAGTATCCATGCTCCAGTTTCAGGATGAGACATCTCGTTTGGTTGTTTCATTATTATGACATGTTTCCCTTCTGTTTTTTTGCAAAAAAAAATATTAAAAAAAGGTGCTGTTTGGACCTCTTTGGAATTCTAAAGAAATAAGCCTTAGCAGATCTGTCATTTTAGACCTCTTTCTAGATTGCATTTTATGTGCTATTCACTCTTATTCCTAGAAACTAAATATATGTGGTGTTTATATACTTGTGAATATTTTAACATCCTGGGTGTAAGATAAAACTGACTTGCTATCTTGACTTGCAACACATGATGGCACATAGGCACCAATTCACAGAATATGAAAATCAGATGACTATTATCATTATTATTATTATACTGCATCTTTAAATAACTGCCAGCCTTTCACCTCCTACTATTTGGCGTTAACCATGACTATTCTGTTTCTGTGTTATGAAATTGAACAGCTAATTTTTGGATCCCTTTGGCTCAGTATATTTAAATACCACTCTTCTGCTCCTTCATTTCCGTCTCATCATCACCACTTAACCCAAAGTTTTATTATGAGTTATGTTTCCATTTGTCTTATACACCTACTCCATGCCTCTTCTCCCTCGTGTTTCCAAGCCCTTGAGCCCTGACATGGCTGCTTCAAATTACATCAACAGCTGCTCTTAACTAAACAGTTATTCCTTTCCATCCCATCCCACCCAGGTTGAGTGCAAGCGCAACCCTGGCATTCAAAATATACCAGTTACTAACAAAATAGTCCCATAATGCTGTACCTTTTACTGAGCAGATACATTTTACGTCTACCCGACATAACACAACATGTTGGTATCATATATTACCGGTATCAGCATCAAAGGATTCACTTGTACACCAAAACCTTTGAAGGGACCTAGGACCTGCATGGGTCTATGTTAAGTCCTTGACCTCTGTCGCATACATATTTGTTTCAGCACCTTAAACATTCCCGTTTGTCCTTTATATGCAAGAATTTCTCATTTGTTAAAATCTAATTAAGTGACCATCAATACTTCCCAGCCTACAACCTAAACACCCCAAATCCAGCTTCTGTCAAGTAAAGTGCCTGCATTTCTTGTTGCCTCATTGTATGATTAATATGGACACAAATGTAGCATAAACAATACCTGTAGCATTCATCGGATCTTCAACTTTTCTTAAAAGCTAAAGTTTCCATATTTCAACTTATCTTTCATGAATAAGTACCAAGCATAGTGCTGTATGTGTGGAACAAATTAAAGCTATAAAATGGTAAATGTGTATCTTTGGTACTTGAAGGCAAAATACTATTTTTGATCTGTTTCAACTGTACGAATAATTACATTTCTGATGCAAAACCTGTACAAAGTGATTTGGCAGGAGTTGCATAAGTTCTTTTGGTGAGACACTACGAGATCATCCAGTTCTGAGCAACGGAAAACAGATGTTCCATGCCACCAGCTGCCACACGATTCAGCTCTTTGGAGAGCTGGCTTTGAATTTTGACCAGCTGATATTAGGAGAAAGCTCAGTAGGTGACCGCATAACTATAGTAAAGAAGCCCCCGACTCCCAGGTGTTGTGGTTGACTTCTTGGTGTCCAGCAATCTTGTCTAAACCTGCTCTACATACCAAAGCCAACACAGAATTTCACAGAATGTATTGGGGGCATCTAGAGACGTTTATTAGTGGAAGTCTGCCATTCCAACTAACTGTATTCTTTATGTATTATGAAACGCCAACTCGTGCAAGTTTCTCCTGGAAGAATGGCTGAGCTGACCCTCACGGCATAGATCAGTCTTCAAGGTGACTTTCAAGAAAACTCATTGAAAACTCTTCCAGGAGCAGCTCACTCCACATTATCTGTCCTGCAGATAAACCCTACATAATCTATAGGCCTCTGTATAACCCACAGACCCCAACCAGTAACATTTTTAGGCAACATGACTTCTGCTCGCATCATCAATTTTATCATTTGTGGAATAGCTAAAAGAGTACATAAAGAGTTCTAAAACTCTTTTATTTACAGGTTTGTTCAATTCTGAATCTTTCCTGGATCAATCCAATAATATACTACGTGTCCTTTCTTGTTTTTCCACCAGCAACTCGGTAATCCATTACTGGTAGTGGAACATGATGTTCCCATAATATTAGACTGTGACAAATCGACAGAAGCGCGGGTTGAGAAAAATAAGCCTCTTACCGTGTTACACATGTAATAATACCACTTTACTACCTGCAACAATGACCGGCTTACTAAAAAAATATGTGCCCTACACCTTCAGTAAATAGCAGAGTACCATAGCAGAACCAAAGTGCCAGAATAATATCTGTTAACTCTTTGATGGACACAAAGTCTAGTTGTTACGGGCGTCTCTATAGTTGCCAAGAAGATAACTTTGGTTAGCAGCTATACAATTAAGATACTAATTTCTTCCGATTAAAACATGAGTGTATGTATCAGCTGTGCTGCTCAGACTTGCTATAAAGGCAAGGAAAAGGTTGGGTGTGATTTGAACACACATGACCCTCCTGAAATTCATGTAATATATTAACTCCACTTGGGGAAGTATCACTCAATTCTAAAGATCAATATATGGTATTGGTATATGGTAACTATAGCATATTACTCAAGGTATTAGTGAGAGTATATACAAAAAAAGTCCTTCATTCATATCTACCTATGCATATATATATATATATATATATATATATATATATATACACACATACACTGATATATATATATATATATATATCTTTTACTGGAAACATTGAAATGTTAGCCATATGTTTGGAGAGTTGGCTAAATCTTTGCTCTTTCCAGAAAAGAGTAAAAATATGTCCTTAGTGTCAGATCATCTAAAATCTTATGTCAGTAATATCTTAACCTTTTGCACTCTCTGGTGATATCATTAAAGGGAAGAACTAGGTAAGGGAATTAAAGCCGTAGAACTGAGGATCACAAATCAATGACCTTTTTAAATAAGGATGCTTTAGATTCAGGTTCTGCTCTTTCCCGTACAAGCTCATGTTACGCTACTATACTGTATATAAAAACTCTTTGGGGGTTATATATAAAAATGTTGAAAATATAACCATATACCGATATAGGAACAAATGTACCCATTTATCATTTGATACATTAACCCGTTGGTGTCTTATAACACTGTACATGTTAATATATTTCTTTATCCTCCAAAATAACTATTCTTGGGTGTTTGTAGGCACATCAGAGTTCACCCCCATAGTTGCTCAGGAACAGCGATTATTACTGAATGTAAGATATTGAGCCATTTTGAAAATGTATGGGTAAAAAATATGTGCCATAGTGCACAGCTTGAAAAGAATATATACATATATATATATATACATATACACACACCTATAATTTGCATGAAGTCAATATATGTCCACAAGCTCTTAAGAAGAATAATTCCACACTTTACCTCCACGTCCTCTTTAAACTGATTTACAGCTCACCGAAATAACCAGAAATGTGAACATGGGAGCTTTCCTCAGCTCGTAAACACTTGCACACTGCCCTGGCGGTTTGCACCCCGTAAAGAAATAAAAATTAACTGCTCAGAATGAAACATCTGGAAATGCGCGAGGCACATGCAAAGCTAGGGGTTCAAACCCAGCCTAGATATAAGTTAATAGCTCCCTACGTACCGACGGCTTTTCTCAAAACCTATACTGATAGAATCACAACAGGTACGCAGGACTTTAACCCCTTAATGACAAATGCATTGTTTTCAATGGGTTTAGGGACCGCCCATTGTCCTTATGGGGTTAATATCTGTCACTGGGAGCATGGACTTTTATGGGTTTATGGAGGAGGCTACAACTGAATATTTAGGAAGAAGAGCATACACTTCTTGTAAAAGTTTCCTACGGCAAATTATTATGTCGGGCAAGGACATTCATTTTGTAACTATGGAGATAACAACTCAATTGTGTTAGTGTATAAATATGCTTGTACTACCCCCGCACTCTTGACATCTAACAGGAAATGTTACGTTAAAGACTTCCTCTACCAAAATGGTCATAAGCAGACCGAAAATCACATAACACGAACAAGAAGTTATTGCGTTAAAACAAAATGGAGGTGGGGTAGTGGTTGTGAATTCATGAAATCAGAGAGTAATAGTAGAAAATGCACACTTGGTGTTTATTCGCTAAAGGAAAAGTTGGTACAAGAGTTTGCAGGAGAGCTGTGGTTCAACCTCCCTCACTTCCCTATACATTATGAAGGGCCAACACAGGCAAGGAGGTCTGAGCTAGCCCTGTAAAATGCCTAATACAACGGGTGGATAAATCTCATTGTTTAATATACAGGGCTAGCCACGTTCTTCCTGCAGCAGAAGCTCACCGGGACCGGCCCTTTATATTATAAAGCGATGCCAAGAAGCTCAAACCACAACACTCCGGCAAACTCCCAATAAATCCCAACGATAAGATAATTACTCCAAAAAATTCTAGTCAGCAGGGGAAGTGTGTTATGAAAAATTCATGTAAAGTACGGTTTTGAGAGATGCCTCTACAGGTAAAAAAAAAAAAAAAAAAAAAAAGCGTGACCAATGCATTATACCAAATAATGCAAATCCAAGGTTGCCGCAAAGAGGTTTATGATGAGATGATGCAACCTGTAGAGTGTCCCTCTGGTGTCTGGACACCTAAAAGTACATTGTGAGCAATTTCATTTAGTAAAGAATCTTTGTAATTCTGGCACATGTGAAAGGTGGGACACTTTAATGCATATGAAAGCTGAGATGTGCCCCCTCGCAAAAGCCTGGGCTACTTTTCATGCTCATGCTCAGCGAGGCTGTCAGGGACAGAAAACCGGCCATTAAATTTTGATTCTTAAGACGTATCCACAAAGCCCAAAAAGAGTTAATTAAATCCCCATTTACAGTGCAGATCTCATTGGTACATACACAGTAATTACAATGTAGTAGCTAATTATGTGTTCAATCAGTTTTCCTTGGCTCTGTGTACATTTGCAGCCACTTGCGGAGCCATGATAAAAAGCCAACCGCTATCTGCAGAAATAAACTGTGATTCCACCTAAACACTGCTCTGCGAGGCACAATTTTTATTGTTTTAAAATAAACATACACCATTGCCTAAACTACATAAAAAATACGTTAAAGAATAACAACTTGTGTCACCACACTTCTCCATTATTCTATTCTGCCATTATATGTTTTGTACAAAAAAAATCACTATTTCACGAAATCTCTCTTTATTTTTGTTTATGTGTATAAAAGGTGAAAAGAAGGACTTCTTACCTCTCCCCAAACCTTTCTCAGACAGCAAGCCCCATAAATGATCAACTCCAAGTAATAAATGATGGGGGACTGAATGAAGAATGTAAAGCATCCCCATCACACTTGGTTCCCTTGATTGTAGCTACTAGCCAATGGGACACCAATCAGACACTAGATGGTCTGCACCTAGACACAGCTCAAATCTCTCACCCATCCCCCATGTGAAAGACAAGACCCTTAAAGAGACAGATCTCCGCTGTCCTGCATGGGAATCTCTGTCATCTGTAGTCACCCATTGTACAGCCTCAGCCAGCTGTCCCTGATGTGGCCTTTCTTCTCCGCACAGAGAAAACAGTGATGTCTGGTTGCAGTCATTTTATTTTTAGGCAGCTGGGATAACAGAAACTCTCTGCAAGTGATGTATTAGTGAAACAGCTGATATCTGACCAGCCTTCTGTCAGTGCTAAGATTTTAAAGCCATGGTAATGACCATTTTATGAATTCATATGTAGGAATGTAGCATTCCAATAGAACACACAGTAGATCTTCAACACCACGGCTATGGCTAATGGGAGCTGAGGGTCATTTGCAGTTGAAAATCAACCTCAGCTAAAATGTTACTATGGCACGGCTACAGACAAGTACTTTAAATTTACTGAAATCAAATTTTATCGCTTAAAATAACATCAAATAGATAAGAAATACAGTGTAGACATTGTTAATGTTGTAGATGACTATGGTAGCTGGAAATGGCTGATTTTGTTGTGTTGGCTAATCCAAGTTTTAGTTTAAAAGGCTCATTGATTATTAGAAAAACCTTATGTTACACAGCAAGAAATGTCCTTCTTTCCCATTAAGTTTAAGTGACCCTAAACCTTTGGGTAGTAGTGTGTAGACTAGTGTAATAAATATAGGGCCAACATATGCTGTCATATTCTCTTTCTATCTACCTGATTTCTGAAGACCCAGGAGGTCATCAAAGACCCAGGAGGTCATTAAAGATAGATCCTATCCACCACACCAGTTATTGTTTCACTAAGTTTTTAAGCCCGCCATGTTTTGTTCTCAAATGGGGCTTTACTGTGTTTCTATAAGCCTTGTGTAGAGTGTTGGCACTACATAGATTATGTTTTACACTCTGACATGACCCCATACAAGTAAACAACTCAGATAATTGGAGGAATGATGTGTTTTCACAAGGTATGACAATAGATCTTTACACTCCAGAACAGACACACAGCTGCGAAGGATCGGATGTTGGCTTGTCAAAGCTTTACTGGTTCATGAGACGAAGCTTCACAGATTTTTTTTTTGCATCTGTCTTTTTTGTACATATTATGGAGCCCCTGTTGCCAAAAACAGAAATCTACATGTTCCTTATAAATTAGCAGTTAGTTGGTGCAGAACCTATAAATCTCAAAAAGTACATTTTGTTCTTAAAGCTTCTCGTCTTCACTCATCTCCAAAATGGACATTTTCACGGCCTAAGAAAACACAGCAACACATACCAACCAGAACAGTTTCATATATTGCACCACATAGTTTAACGCGCTGTCCCATTATTTGAGATCTTTCAAATGTGAACCGGATACACTTTAGTATGTCTGTCATTTTATTCTTTCTACCACATAAAAAAATCACATTATTTTTTTTTAAAAAGCTTTCTTAGTTTCTGAGGCAACATCCTATCTGTGCACCATTCTGTGAAAAATCATGAATGGGGCTATGTTTTATGTGATCAAAGAATGATTTCTAGAAAGGGTTTGGAATGATAATGTTGACATTACACTTAGTTATAAAATCACTAATATCTGTAGGGTAGGTGAAACAGTAACTAACGCTAGAAACAAAAATGTTCTATTTTCTTCTGGTGATTTCTAATTCACTTTCTATGGTATGTATGGCCTGTATATATGAACTAGAACATACATTACTTGAGTATCCAGAAAAGGTCATTTTGTTATTAAACATACTAGAATATTCAGAGCAGATAAAAATTAGCAACAGTACGGTATGTTATCCACCCCTAATGCAAAATGTTAAAAAAAAAAAAAAAAAAAAAGATTAGGTCTAGTGTCTAGATCAGGCTTACTAAGAAAATAATTATTCTAACTATAGCATACCAACAAAAAGCAAGGCCTATGTCAATTTATGGTAATGCTGTCAGTGTCATCATTGACCAAGATTGCAGGACAGGTCTAAATCTAGACTACAGTAAGTGAAGCTGACATTTGGCCTAGAGTACCCTCAAAGGCGATCTCTAAAACAAAAGGTATCCAGGTCAACAAAGTTTAGGCATTGTGTTAGTTCACTGTGTGGTCCATTTCAAGGTTATTCCTTAATTGTGAATGTATGGCTGGGCTTGGGGGCAGATTGACGTCCTTCAACTTCATCTCCTGCCCAGGCCGTCCCTAACAGCAACTGGGTTGTGAAACTAGGGTGACCTTGTGTGCCCTCCATCCAGTGTTCCGGTTCTGTGTGGCTCACAGATTAAGCAACTGTGCGTCTAGTCTTAGAATTCTGTCTAGCGTCCAGCGTATTACATCACAATGCTGCATTAACATTAGCCCAGTATCCACAAAACTAGTATCAATACGCAAACAAAACCATCACTTAGCCTCTTTCCCGACCCCACAAAAAGAACTACAGCAATCCACAGAGGGAGTACAGGCCTTGGAGATGGATCTGAAAGGCTTCAATTAAGCTGAAAGGAGTTATCTGGTATTTAAATAATTATTGGATGGAAGGAGTAATCGTGGGTCTCTGCTGATTTCTTTCACTGTCATCTTAATGGAGGCTATAAGATTATTATTCAAATGGCTTTGAGATTTCCTTCTGAAGGAAACAGAAAAAACGCGGAGACGGCAAGAGCGGGCAGGGACAGATGATTTAACTGTCACCGGCGAGGCTTGGAGAAGCATTATTAGACTTTGCTCATTCCAGCTGTCACTCACTCTTAGACGCAGCACATTATTAGCACACATTTTATGCGCAAGAAATAGAAAAGAGAAAAAAATAGAAAAGGGGGGGAAAAAACACCCCCCCCCAGAAATGACAGGACCAAAGGGACAATTGATATGTCAATGAACACCAGCTGCAGCAGCTTTCATTATGAGACTGATGATGCTGGATTCAGCCCCCCCCCTCCACTCCCATCTTTTTGTATTTTTAGGCATGAAGTATTTGGAGTTTTTTCTTTGTTTGTTGTTGATAACAATTTCTGCCCCTGGGAAACTTTAACAGTTTATGTGCTAAAATGCCAACAGATATGTATGGCAAAAAAGTCTGTTGCTAATAATGTTTATGGTATGGTCCCTTTAACACCAGTCTGAGATCTCACTCTATAGTTACCACTAATCCGAACATAAAGCAAAACTTCAGAATTAATAAAAGAAAAAAAGTACAGGTTGAGGCTTTTTTCTTCAAACAATTCCCTATTTATGTAAAATTATCTCAGGTGTACCACAATATCATATCAGGGAACTTCCCAGGTGGATCTGTTTCACTTCAGAAGCGGCACGGGGATAGCCCCCAACAGACTTGAGGATAAGATCTGGATGGAGACTGGTGAAATCTGGTTGGGAAGCGAGCATGGTCTGTTTGTCATGGCATAGGATGCCACATTTTGCTGCCCTGCTTCAATGCTCCGTAGGAGCTGCCATTGAGTTTTGTGCTGAAAAATAAGTCCTTTCACAGGTTTAGGCGGTTGAGGGAGATCTACTGATCCCTCTACATAGGGCATGATCACCACTGCATGCAAAGGAAGGACAGTTGGCCGACTTGGGTAACGTTCCTGAAAATTGGGGCCGTCCCATGCAAAATAGAACACTTGGGAGGTATGCTGTACACGCGTACTCTACACATCTTTTCTAAAATGGGAAAATTTGTGAGTTCTGCTCTTAAGATTTCACAGTACTACTTGAAACTACTTCAACTCACAGACAGGCATGATAAATACACAGCAATTAACACATACTGCGAGGAGAAAAGCTTGTTAAGACTTTAAAGGTTATCATGGATTTAAAAAAAAAAAAAAAAGACTACCGAGCACAAACGCAGACTTAATATACATTGGGTTCCTTTTTTCATGGGTTCCATCGCATTTTTGCATCATAAGGACTAGCATCTAATGAAGTCAATTGAAGATTAGAATTGCAAATTGCTTTGCTGCTCAGAAGCTACAAGATGGGTTCCCATTTACTTCAATAGGCAATTACTAAGTTGAGCTTCTAGCATATTAGTGTTCTCATGGAACATGTGGCTACAGTCGTAAGCTTTATGCTACAGAAGAGCACAAGACTATAAGGTAATAATATGGTATGGCAGCAATGCAAGACGTTCACCAATTTGCACTAATAGGATAATACATTTATGCCCTGAAACATCTCTTTAAAAGTATGGAGACATCAGTATGAAGAAACTGCCTATAATCCATGCCAGTTTCTTCATCGATGGGTTGTGGAGTCACACTGAAGGACTTTCTAAAGTGATCTTCTCTCCCTAACCAGTGGATTATCAGCAAGGCGATTTTCCACCAGAATCACTTTAATACACTACCCCAATGTGGTCTCTGATTCCTTCAGTAGGTAATAGCTAGATATACAACTTTTGTACACTTAGTACACTTTTCTCCACAACCCATTGATGAAGAAACTTTCATGGATTATAGTGTAGGTACAGAGTGTGATTACATGGATATTAAGTACCTGACAAGTATGAGGAAAGTCACACCAATTTTTCATACATCAAGACATATAATACAATAAAACATACTAATTACATTATATACCACAACATATGTGTGAATGATGTGTTTTCTCTACAAAGGTTTGTACTACACACAGCACACATGAAAAATTTCACGACCGGTCTAGGATAACAGAAATCTGATACAAATTTCTGTGGAATTTTCCCAAGAACACCATGGTGATTAGCAGGCCGGGCTCGTAATAATTTTCAGGGTGACTCCACGTCAGACACACAAGCTGCATCCAACTGCTACAAAAAAAGAGGGAGGTAAATATCACAGCTTATTACACTTTATTCACGCTATAGCTACCATTTACAAAGAGCCTGAAAACTAGCGAGGGAATGATTCCAAAAATAGCTTCCCAATTACACTCAGAAGCATCCAAGTGAGGTAGAAAAGATTGAAAAGGGGGTTTAGTACCAGGAAGGAGCAAGAATCTCCATTAGTTGCTTTAAATCTTTAAAAAGCAGTTGGAAGAGTTTAACATTACTTTCGTCTACAGAACCAAAGACATGGTGTTTTTCATTACGGTCCCACCTTTTATAAAAAAATCTTCCAAGATTACCTCAAATGTATCAAACAATTTCATTAGATCTGGTTATATGCACCATATAATGATGTGGTCATTGACGTATGTGCTTATGATGGTATGGAGATCTCATTCTGGACCTTATAGGATGCTATATGATATTATGTGATGCTATTCCCTAAGACTCCAGTCGACTAAAGAGATTTAAAGGGATTTGTCATAAATTTGAGTTTTGCACATGAGGCAAGGTTTTCCATTAAACAAAAGCAGGCATCAAGCCAAAATACAACAATGAGGGTGGGAGGTCTGCAATCTCAGTTAGATGTCAATTTTCTGAATCGTTTTGTGCCATGCAATTGCCCCAAACAGCAGGGTTGAATTTCATGACCCTAGAAATTATGTTTCTTTGCTACCTTTTGGCTCTTCATGCTGTGCCAGGAGATTTAGCACATTTCACATGTACATACCACTGACTTATCCGCATCATCCTCTCCACATTGAAATCATGGACACCCAAGAAGGCCTCACCGTCTGTATTATTACGCCTCAACCTCCTCCTAGAACATAAGCTTGTAAGGGCAAGACACCCCTCTTCTTCTGTACCAGTGTGTTGTACTAGTATGTTTTCATGTGTGTTAATGTTCAGTTTCACTCTCCCTTTATTGTAATGGTGAAAGGCAGGACCCATCGCCCATCTTACCCAGAGGGGTGCTACCTTTAGTCCCCCAGCTTCATGGGATCTTAAAGTGGCCTTGCGGGAGCTGTAATGGAGGTTTGTGCTACACAGCACAGACCTCCATTGATTTTACAGCTCCTTGGGCTGGTCAAGGGACATCAGAAGCTCTCCGCAACTGGTCCATGATCCCCATGATTTGTTTGTGTGACACTGGGAATATAAGCAGGATAGCTGGACAGTGCACACAAATTTTGTAATGTCCTTTGAAAACAGGCACCCTTCGGAAGTATGCATTTCAGGACTTAATAAAATAATAATTTAAAATAAAATTTTATCTGTCCAAACAGAAGCAAAATATATTTATCATTGCTGAGTTCAAGAAATACTGGTATGAACCAATGCATGCAATTTAGGCAAACAAATAAACAGGTGTATAAGCCACATGGTTACATAGGAGGATGTTCAAGCATTACATGTGAAAAAAAAATTATCTGGCTTGCACAGATTCTGCTGACTTTCAGTTGAAGTTTGTCAAAAACAATCACTGCTGATTTTATTTACATTTTAAATGTCAGCAAAGCTGTTAAAGAGATAGTTTACTGTCCTTGACAGTTCCACTAAAGAACAATAAATACTATAGCACTTACCTAAGGGAGAAGCTGCGGCTCTTCTCCTCATCCACGGTCCAACAATTCCCACCACTGACTGGCTGCTTCAAGCAGGCAATCAATGGCAGGAAAGCACTAATTAAAATCAATAGAATAGTGTCCATCGAAATAGCAGAAATATGATTATAAATTAAAATAAATAAATACAGTATTCTTTGAATAAATGCCTTACTTGGCTACATAAAGAACTGTCAGGTAAATGTCCCTAGCCAAAGGACAGTATGATGTTTTGATGAACAGAAGTGGCATAGACAACATATGGAGCGGTGCGGTGATATTTAATCTGGAATTTAATCGAGTCTGCCCACTTCAGCATCAATTCCTTCAGGACTTTCTCAAAGTCATGCAATTTTCCCAATGCTTCCTTCCGATAATCCACTGAGGCCTAGACCTATGTGTTAACGCTAAATACCCTAGGGCAGGTATATAAAGTAAATATTATTTTTTCATTAATGGAAGAAATGCCATTTTCCTATTTTTCTCGTGTGTGTTGTTCCCCCCCCCCCCCAACAACTTTTAAAAAAGACAGACTAAGCAGCTCAGGAAACCAGTGTCTGAAACCAACAGGATTACATGTAAAGAAACCTCTTTTCAGCAGGCATTACTTCAGCCTACAATAAGGGACAGAGCGACTAAGTGAATTCTCAGCTGTACTCCATTCACCTGGCTGGAGTCATAATACTTAAAAGCACAGCACCACTGCTATCTTCTTAAAATACTCTCGTCCAGGGGAGATATTTACCAAGCTGTGATAACCCGTAGATATTTCTTTCGGGTAAAAATGCCTATTATTTTGAACCTACATTTTATACCAAATGTATGAACATGCTCCTCTAGATACTAACCCAACTAATTTGTAGAGGGCCGTTGCATGAAATAAAAGGTAATGGCAAATCACACATAGCTTTCAAGTGTCCCTTTTGAACCCAAATCCTCTATCCCTGATGTCCCTCTTTTCTATGACTTCAGAATATTTGTTGAGTATAAGGGTATTACATATATATATGATTATTTCCATGGTATTATCAATAGCCGTAGATCAAATAGCATCATCATCATCATCATAATACGTCACATGCCCACAGCAACAAGAACAATAATAAAATGGGTCAATGACACTATAAGTGTTATGTATTTTGTGCATTCTGGGGTACCGCTGTTAAATACAAAAATCAGGAAGCAAATTCTATTGGTTGCTAGGGTGACTGCAATTTTTTTTCCCAGCTTTTCCATAGTGCTTTGGCCTCAAACGAGACTGGCTGTCCTACGGAGGTACCCAACACAAACATATCACCCTCACGATGATAATCATTTGCATCGGGACAATAGATTGTCGGGAAACAAGAAGGTTTCATTTCCTGCAAATCTAGACTTTACTTTGAACAAATAAAAAGCAATACATAGCAGCAGAGGGGGAAAAAAACAATCCATCTGTGCCCTAATGCTGAAGATCCGCTTTATGACTGTCCCTGCCGGGTTCCCAGGAGCCTCAAAGGTGCCTTGTCTTTATCTGTTCGGCTCTGTCACATTCCCTGATTTGTCCGCTTCAGACAGGTCTGACCTTGGACTAACCCCACCGATCCGTCACATTTAAACCAACATTTGTTAACTTTTACTTTTTCCTGTTTTTTGGGCCCGTGTTATATGGTCTGTTTTCCCTTTCAGGAACCCGGGAGGATATGCAGTAACTGCAGATACTCGTCTGTTTGGCATGTTATCTTTGGGAAACCGGAATACTTAGATCATTATTATTACCATGGCTGGTCTGTAAAATAACAATACCACAACACGGGAAGAGTTTGGTCTTAACGTTAAGTTATTTAAAAAGCCTGAAAGGATTTATGAAGAAAAAAGGTTTTCTTCAAAGTGATCAGAAAAGGAGAGAGGGGGGAAGAACTATTATACTAATAATATTACTTAAGCTTATATATCACAGTAAGGGCGCAAAATACCACTTTTTACAGAAAATAAATGGAAAAAAGTGGCATTCTACTTATTAGCTTTGTGGGCTTTTAAATGACTCTAACCAGACATACTGATTTCCAATGTGGCTGTACACGCATGGCCGCGTACTTGAACCACACGTGTGGTCATACCATGACAGGCACCTATAATGATCTGCTAAGCTTTGTGGTTATATTTTGCTTAGATAAGCTCTGTTTTGTTTCTTAAATTGCTCTGAACACAGTTCACGGTTAAATGTAGCATTTTGACAGCTCAGCTGCGGTGCGTCCCTGGAAATGATTACGAAATAAGTAAAAACTTAGCAATGAATGAATTCTCTTAGGGCTTTTGATGCACAGCACTCATTTTAATGTATTAGCAGAACTACTGGGCATTAATCAGAAAAATTATATTAAACGCACATCATTAGTTGGACATATAAAAATTCACCAAGACATCAATAGAAGGTAGTTACATTTTTATTTAGTACCGGGGATAAAATGGCACTATTACAGCGAGTTAGAAAAGATTGTAAGCTTGCAAGCAGGGCTGTCTTCACCTAATGCATCGGTTTGTCTTAGTCTGTCAATTCTAGTCTGGTCATACCCCTTGAATATACGTATTGTATGAAGCGTTGCATAAATTGTTGGTGCAATATAAATAAAAGATAATACTAATGTTGCCAAGATATTAAGCACCCAGTCTACATAATTGTTTGGGCCACATTTTACCTATCGATGTAGGAACCATGGAGAAGAGTGATTGCCAAGTCAAGCATACATTTGAAGTGGGCACATTAACATAAAAAACCTTTCCAGAATCCAGTTCTGCTGCGTAAACTGCCTATAACTTTTGTTTATGGTTTTTCAATCTTCTAATTGTCTCTCAAAAAAATGTGACAACTTGGAGTTCCACTTGGTCTGAGGACATTTTGGGCAGCATGCTCGGGTCCAACCAATAGGCAGATGTCCAGTTGTTACCGGCTAACATCTTCCACAATTTATTTAGTACCCGTGGAGGATCCTATATTTGGCCCCACACACTTTTAAATGTGAAAACACCCACGCTCTCACTCATGCTCTTTCACAAACGTACTCACTCTCTCTCAAACGCTCACCCACTCTCTCTTCTCCGCTGACTGCTACAGAAAAGGAGATAGCTCAGCTTGTTCTCTTGCCTCTTCTTCTGTTTTTCTTTGTCTCTCATGTCTTCTTTGTCTGTTCCTCCAGGAACCAGGCCTCCTGGAGCACTTACGCAGAAGGGTGGAGCCCTTCTACAATAGGGCATAGCCATGGGCCTCTCTACCACTCCTCCAATCAGGAAAATGGTGTTCCCTGAGGATCCGCTCTTTTGCAAAAGTTCTGGTTCATGGAGAAGCAGATGAAGAAAGAAGGCATGCTGAGAAGTCAGAAGAAAGAAGACAGGGCTCATGTGACGTGTACTTCAGCAATAGATCAGAGGGATATAATGCCGATATTTCCAATGCCCTCAAAATATTGAGAAAACAGCTTGTACATTAGAAAAAAATGATTTTTAAGATGGTCTTAACGAGATCCTGTCTACCATTAGAACACCAAAACGAGTGTTCCTCAAACGCAGCAAGAGAATATCGTCCTGTTGGCACCTAGTCGCAGCTGATTGTTTGGGATGCAAGCCTATTAGCTGCTAGTGGAGAACAGTGAAAAACAAGTTATGTCTTAATACATACACTTTGCTTTCTGAAAATTCCAACAGCAAATTAAAAATAAATTCAGAGAAGTTACTTGAAAAGTTCCAGGTTTAAAAGTAACAAATAAAAGAGATTATTATATTTTTGTGGCAATTTCATTTTCCTTTTTTATTTTGACTTCACATTTAGTTACCAAGTAACAAAAAACATTTCTAAGGCATATGTATTAAGGCATTTCGGTTAAGTAGCGATTCTGGAGAAATCGGTCTATGATGAAAATGCCTAATGAGTTACTTGCTCTTGTAAATAAGTGCACTGAAAAAGCACACACACCTCCCTTTGTGATTTCCTGCAGACACAGATCTGGGTGGGAAAGGTAATGATACTCAGTAGTAAATATCCACAATAACGACATACTTAATACACACTCCCCAAGAGCTTTGTTTCCTACTGAGGATTACCAAATTTTTTTGCTTGGTATTGCTTATGCGTGATTAGCTTTGCTATTTCTTACAGCAGAGATGCTCATTTACGGCAAATAGAACACACACACAGTCACACATACAAAGAGTCATCTCCAGAAAGAACATTTATAAACGAGCGAGAAATGTGTGCATTCTCTCTATATAGGCTTGACACACATTAAGAGAAGATAAGCACGTAGGCAATTCTGCTTCTAGATTAATAATGCTTTATTCACTCAAACATAATGAAGTTCAGTTACTGTCTACACTTGATTCCGTGGGCCGAATGCGAACCTAGAGGAAGCGTCTAACAATCAGTATTGATGTTATGCTAAATATTTTCTTTTTCATATTTAGAAAAAATATATATGAATCGGGACTACAAATATTTTAAGTTTTAAAAATAGCCTTTTGCTCCCAGATTCACCCCTTTTAAAATCAGACATTACAGAGACTAAAGCCCATTTTTAGGTGATTAATATATCATTAATTCATTAAGTTAATTAAGTTTTTTATTCTTTTCTCTCTAGCCCTTTTGTATTGTTGTCTTTCTAGTATTTAAAAAAAACGGAGAATCTAATAAAGATTAAAAAATATTAATATATATATTATATATATATATAATATATATATATATATATTATCATTCATCCATGTATGGATGAAGTGGAATTCCTTTGAGTTTTAGCTGGTCTCACAACCCTACCAAAAGTACATGGAAGTCTAAGGTCTACCACATGTACTAGGGTAGAATAGTAGCTGAATATGGTTACCCTACTACGAAGGGGTTAAGGAAACTCGGTTAATGGGTTAATTTAGATGGTGTTCCACACACCCGTTGACTGCAGTGTTGAAGTCTATAAGCAGGTGTGCCTGGCAGTAGCCTGCGCTGTGTCCTCAGCACTGCCCTCGCATCTGCAGTAGACAAAGGCCAGAAAGAGCACCTGTTTTGCTCTTGAGGAGGTGCAGGGTGGGTTGGTTCATTCAGGGTTTTTCGCCGGCTGTCCATCATCCTTAGACAAAAAGAGTTCTATTTATCAAACTGCTGGAGGTTGATTTGTCATGCTGTAGAAAAAAAATTCCCTGAGCTGTTACACAAAGAAGCTTCAGTACTATCACCCAATTTAAAATTGATTTGGTTTTGGGGTCATATCTTTGTATATGTAATCTTTTGACCTACTCTACGTTGAACACGTGGGGGGTCATCTTGCAAATTTAAATTAAAATATGGCATAACCAGAATACGTATCACCGACTCACACGTTTCTGATTAGTGCTGTAGCAACAAGAGATTTTACCCATATATAGAGATACTGCCACCACACTACGAGCATATCAACAACATGTGAAACGCATACGTGGCCCGGAAATAACGAGTGAGGTAACATACTTGGAAACTCTCTGTATTTGACCCGGAGTCTCTGGGTGAAGAGCTGTTTTTCCAAGTCTCCAGGGCACTTTCATTTTTCTCTGGGCAGGGGTGTGGTGTTTGGTCACGACTACTACACCTACTCCCTTCCTGCTTGAGACCACCTCGAGCACAGGTAGCGCCGCCCCTGCACAGTTAGCCCCGCCCCATACTGATTACGTCCCCAGAGGAGGGAGAGCTCCGGGTTCCCTAGTTTGGGAAGTCCCCAAGTATGTCTACGGGACAGACCTAGCAGACCTGTGGTTAACTCACTTTTTCTTTACACTTCTTTGTGTGTTACAAGAAAATGAAAATATGATATTTTAATTAGCTTGCTTTCCTCAAATGTCTCTGCAGTGCTCCAGACTAGAAAAAAAAAACACTTTACTCTACTTTATTTTTTCATTATCTTAAGGTTTCCCCTGCTCTCCTAAGTCATGTTTTTTGTTACTATTTAACCTCACCTAAAATTATTAACATACTCAACTTTAGTAAACAATGGCCCTGGGACTCATCAGAAACTCTAGTGTGCCTGCGCAAACCTGCCTCACTAACCAGCAATTTAATGGTATGCAAAGTCTCAACCACTAGTGTTCCGTTTAGGCCTGTCGTGCATGTGCATCTTAGTATATAATTTGGTTATATGTACTAATGTATTAGTAATATATGCGTGCATTTTGCTAATGTACGTTTTCAGCACTGGTGAAAAGCCTACAACATCATGTAACTGCTTTTGAAAGCCAGTAATTGTGTTGTTTTGAGGCTATGATATAAAAGATTTATTTTCATAAACAGATTCCTTTAATATTTTTCCAGAAAGCTCTAACATGCTGTGCAAGGATGTGTCCCCAATCCTGGGGTTATGTATAAAACACTTTCAAAGGCACGGTTATCTCGTACTTCCCAAGTGTCCCTTTTCAGGAAGAACATCCCCTCTCTGGGACCAGCCATGCATAGCAGAGTGTCCCCCTATATTTTATTGTGTACAATGGGATTCATAGGATTCTATACATTTGGTGTTTTTTTTCTCTTGCCCCAGCTCCTATCCATAGCAGGAGATGAGTTTGGCTCTCCTGCTCAGCAGTGCATTAGCATGAGGTGCTCTATTCTGCACTGGCTTGTGAGATTCCAAAGGAATTGCTTGGAGTTGCCATCAAACCAAAGAGTCCATATTAAAACACATTCTAATATGCATGTATCATTTGGGAGGTTCTTTGAGTAACAGAATGTCCCTTTAAACGGTGGAAATTAAAATAAAATTATTATTTATACAAATGCCTTACTCCGTTGCATAAATAGCAATCGGAACACAAAAAAAGAAGCTTAGATGAGCTTGGGTCACCTTGCATGTTTTTCTACTTTGGGCAAATAGCACATATGGACTTTGATTAAAGACTCCATCTTCTCTTGGGCTACTACAGCAACAAAACATCTTCCTAAAACTCCTCTGACGCTTCCAGCCACAGCCCTAAAACACATATCCATCTTTCCCCACAGAGAACGTTGGAAGCAATGTTATCATCATGGACCACTGGCTTTAATGGCGACAAGACCACCTTTAAAGCTCTAGAATCCCATTTGATAAAAAGGCTACATCTAAATCTACCATTAATTTTGAGACAAGACCAAGGCTGATTACGTTTGAAGACCCGAATGGGTCTTATCGGCTGACAAATTTCCTAAAAAACCTTTTATCTCCACGAAGACTGCAAAGAGAGTGGTCTCGTTTTGTACCAGTTGGTTATCGTGTGTGATGATGGAGAAATACTGTACCGGATCGGGGTTTGCGGAAAAGAGATTCTACATTTGATCACCGACGCCTTAATCCAAGAGTTGGGATGAGTGCTAAAATGACACACATTTAGTTGAAGTACACGCCAGCATGGAACAAATAAATGTAGTGTTTTCATCGGGAAAGCATGGCTCTTACGGAGACAAACCTACTAGAAAGTGCATGCAGGAATTCAAGATAAAAAAGCTTTTAAAAGAAATAAACCTGGCACTTATCTCTGCAATAACGCTGAACTACAGGACACTTTAAAATATTTGAAGGAACAAAGCTGAAAAGCATTTTTTTCATGGTTGATGGTGAAATAGACAATGCTTTCTCACACTGGAATAGCAGATCAATAAAACCTTTAAAAAAAAAAACATAAATCTAACGCGTTTGCTGCGATACTGGGGTACAAGAAGCGAACATATTAAAAGCTATGAAAAAGTCATTTTTCCCCTTCAAATTCTCAAAATGCAGTTTAACAGGAAAAGAGTATTCAGTCGGATGAATGACCAAATTCCCAAAAGGCCAAGTATTACTGGTGCTACCACTAATAGTACCTGGTATGCAAGATATTGACTGAAAGAACAATGTATAACCCTAAAATTCACGCCTCAGTTCATATAATATATACATATATATATATGCAACAATGAGTGATTGCAGTGATTTGCCTCCCAAGTGTCCTGGTTTTCTTGTGACAGTCTCAGGCACTGTCACTCTGTCTTGTGTAGCTGCTGTCCTGGTTTTGGGCAGCTTGGGAAGATCCCTTCATCTCCCGTTGACTGTGCCAGGGAGCCATAGATTTAATCGAGGTCTGTGCCTTCTCAGTTTAGGACAAGGAACAAGCTACGTCCAAGCAGGATGCGGAATTTATGAACTATGTGAGGCCGATTTTCATAGAAAAAAAAAAATGGAACCTCATTTTAGTTCACCTATTACCAGATATGTACCTGTATAGGAAAACGGTACTTATCCTGTGCTAACCCTTTGGTGACCAGAGGCTAGTAAAGCACTCCTTGCAAGGCATCGTACACATCCAATGAATTGGCCACCCGTGCACCTCAAAGCAGCCACCCGTGAAAAAGGAAAAAGCATCAGTATCTAATAAACTGTACACATGTATTGAGGAATAAACAGAAAGACGGTGAGCGCGGGAATGATACATTGCATATCCCGCTTCAATGGGAGCACTGAATGGATTAATAAAGAGAGGCTGAATGGTGTTATTTAGAAATACATTTATCTGATAGAATGCAGTAGGAACGGGCCTAATATACACGCCGCCAAAGTATAAATATCATTCTGTGTGTATTGCCTCCCTGATTACCATGTAAAGAATGCGGCCAGAAAATTTCATCCACCCAATGTCATATTTTCCTCTAACAGTGTCAGGCTGGTATTATCTGTAACAGCCGCTGTTTGGCACTGGGATCAGACTCCATTATATGGCTGCGTACGTCTAGGGGCAGAAGCCCCACATCTTAGTGCCTTTCCTCAACAGCTATGCAGGCGATAGTATAATCTCTAACAGCATAGATACCTAATGCTCTATACCTAGAAACAGGGTGTGCAGACATCTACATCGGTTTATATGCATTAACAATATGCAATCCATGTGTGTGGGTTATATCTGTCTATTATACATAAAGAATATGAGGGTGTAGCAGTAGCAACAATGTGTGAGGTCTACGGGTGTTATATATATATATATATATATAGTTATTATTATTATTATTACTATTATATACAGCATTACTGTCCAAGCTAACCTTGTAAACGCTAGTAGAACAGTGATCCTGAGTTTCTACTTTTCGATAATTGAGATATTTGGGTCTATTCACTAAAGGGAGAAATGTTATTTCGACTTTCTCCCTTTACCGAGCAGTATGAAGGGCCAACCCCAGTTCTCCAAAGCCTTCTCGCCCACAGAATTAAACGCTACACGAGGCCAGCTAAGCCATTCACGTTTGGAAATGCCATAATAAACAGTAAATTAATGGAATATGAAGGCAGGTATGTGCCATTTGGTCCATCTACCCTGCCCATGTACAACAGATAGCTCGAGAGCCTGATAAAATCCATCCGTCAACATATTAACTAACAAGTTTATAATGTCTCCTGCAAAAACACTGTACATCTTTTCATACAGGCTGATGCTCTGTTGGCTTCTGTTAGCCTATCTACATTAGTCCTGCCACCTATAGGTGAAATAACCCTCGATGCACGCACACCAGCCATACACACACCAGCCATACACAACTTCCTTGCAACCATCACTAAAACAGTGTTATGACGGAGATCTTCAGCTATAATAGTTAGAAATGTACCAAGAAATGTATCAAGAGGTTCTGTGTAAAATGCATAAGACGCGTTGATCCATAGAAGAGGCATATATAGTCAGGTCAGGCACAGAGAGTCTACGGTAATTATATAGAGAGATGATCGCAATTACTTAATATGGATTAAGTAAAAAAGGGAAATGTTTCTAAAGTGGTCTTGTCACCATAGCAACGGATGGAATGATTACACCAGCATGAACGGGCCACTGGTTGCTATGGAGTTAAGACCACTTTTCAAACACTCCATCAGAATTGTTCTTTATGAATACAGAATGATTACACAGTGTCACTCCAACAGCGTAAGAAGAGCTAAAGGTGAAATGCTGCTCAGACACGACGAAGAAGCAATCTCATGTCCTACCTATTCATCTGTTTGGCTTCACTTTTATGTAAGATCCTGTGTTTGTAGCGATCGCCCGACAAAAAAGGGGTTAAAATGCACCCTACATCCCCTGCTTCAATTTAGTCCCCCCCCCCGGGGGCATTTCAATTTGTGGATTATGGGCCTAGTCTTTCTTATGATTGCCTTTCAAAGTCACAGCGAGATGAAATTTTAATAGAGTGGCTGCAACTGTATTCACGAGCCCTCTCATCTAATAAAAGAGAAATATCTTCAAAGCAGAATTAAAAATCTGCTCTGTGTCTCGGACGAGCCCTGGTACTTTAGGTAGCCCGCTATCTGTACCGGCAACGACTGGATCTCTTATCGCTGTGCCAGATAATCAAAGGCATTTGTTCAGTGACAACACCACCTTTGGTTTCAGTAGGTGCTCGGCCTCCTCACAGCATCAGCCATGATTTTGGGTATAGTTATAAGAAATTTGAAATATATGATAATTGTAGGAGTTCATCCATAGATGTTTTGGCTGCAAAAACCTAGGTTTGGGTCTCATGCCTTATTTTTACTGTGTCTTGGGAATTTCAAAGAGAACTGAAGAGGTACACACAGGATTCTCATTATAAAAATAGTCTATTTTTTTATTTAACCCTTTATCAGTTATTCGGCACCATTGGGCTGTTCTTTGGATATACTCATTAATTAGGGTTCATAAAATTGAACTGAACTAAACCATGTTTAATTTGATCTGACTGTTTATCAATGCTTTTTTTTTGGAAGCATTCTCCATGGACTAAATTCTAAATTGTGAGTGTACTAAACAGACCTAGAAACAAACAAAAAAATCCGATAAGAAGGAATGAATATAGGCCCTAAATAAAAACAACAATTTCCTGCCTTTACAACGAGGTGCACCCCATTCATCTTAAATTCACTTGTAATTTTTGTGAAAAAAATATTATATTATTTATTTATTTATTTATTATTATTAAGGTATTTATTAACAGACAACTAAATGTCCTGATCTCCTTACAATATCATAAGGCAAAACGGGCATTATTCTCTAAAGAGTTTGTAAATTAGTTAAAAATCTTTTTATATATATATATAAATATATATATGCGCAAAATGTTTGCAGGGTGAAGAAATTAGGCAAAAGTACAGAACAGAAAAAATGCGAGACTTTCATTGTAAGACGAGCGAAAGGAATGTAAAGCCTCTGTGAAAGCAGAGGAAAAAAAGGGAGGGAGTTCTGATATTATAGAACGACAGAAAAACATTTTGAATTTTACAGTGCAGTATGACATTACATGTTGATGTTCTCTTCCATACTTAATAGAATGTTGACTATACGTGGGTGCAATAGGTGTGGGAAAGAGATGTTAACGTGTGAATTGTAATCATGGTTGGCCCTTTAGGGTAGTGCCAGTCCGCCTCTTCCTCCCACACTGTATTAGTAAGTTAGTTAACACTGTAAATGAAGTAGGAATGTTGGTTTTTTTTTAAAAAAATCTACAGTATAGTACTGAGATACATTGTAATCAGCAAAAATAACACTATTACCTGTTCATGTATAGAACACCTGTCACATCCGCATTCACCCGCATTCATCCGCATTCACTCTTTCATGTCCTTCCCAATGCATCCAGCTTGACCTGACCTGCAGGATTATCCCCACTGTATTTGCTGAAGGCACTAGGAGGCTAACTTGGTAATTAACCTGGTTGTCAGGGTGGAATCAGTCTGACATACCTGTTTGAGATGTTGACAAGTGGGTATCACAGCAAAGGACAAGATAACAAGATTTGTCAGTTTAAGGTTACGTTCTACTTTCACCCTAGTTTGCCATAAAAGACAAAGGTCCAAAAAAAAGAGAAGTTCCACACACTTATTTCCTGAGACCGCTTATAAGTGGATGCAGTTGTCTTGTGCCGAGTAGGGTGACCACATAAGCCATTTTTCATTTCACATATTGTTGACCCACACATGCAAAGTGTTGCCCTGCAGTGTGGGGGATGTATAACTAAGTAACTCCTTACCTTCTGCAAGTTTATACATCTAACATACTGCAGGGGGCAACACTTTATCTTTGCTTGTCAACAATATGTAGGTCTCCTTAAAAAAACAAGCGTTGGTGGACACCCTACGACGAGTCTCTTGTCCACTGGTTCCCAACCCATTCCTACAAGTCCATCAGTCCCGGTTTTTAAAAACCTTACCGCGGGTGTCCAGTAAGGGGCAAAAGATGGCACTCGCCTTATATTTTGCGTCCCCTCACTTGACAAGGGCTAACATTCTGTCCCCCCCTTTGAGAAATATATGTGGACACTAAGCCTACTGGTTTCAAATGTGGTAATTACCGAGTCCTGCTCTGTGTGCTTTGAGGACTAGGTTAGGAACCACTGCTCTACATTATCAAGATAAATGAGAAGATGACTAGAAACAAGAACGTTGGGCCATCACTTTTGTACATGGCTCACTATATTTTATGATTGCACCTGCAGTTTAATGCTATTTTGCTTACAGTTGGCCCCAAATGGCCATGATTATCATTACCCAAATGGTTACATTTCTAACGTCTAAGGAAAAAAACACGTTTGCTCAGCAAATAATAAATATTTGTTCACAGCCTGCTCCAAAAACTGGATTGGAAAAGACGTAGCGCACTAAGTTACGTAACAACATTGTAAGCAATTATGCATGCAAATGTATTTTATTTATTCATGGAGATATTACAGCGTTAATTTGCTTAAAACGTAACAGATTATTTTACCAAGGACTCCCAGCAGGGTGGCCAGACATCTTCTCCAATAGAGAGGCTTATTAAAAAGGGAAATAGGATAGAAATGTAATGTTTCTCGTTAACTCTTCGAGGGTTAGAGGTAAACGATGCATAATCAACAATGCACTGCAGAGCAGTCTAGATGTCAAGGGGATAGCGAGGAGGTCCTGGAGCCGCATCCTTCAGAAGAAAACCCTTGGCAGGAAAGTAAACTGATTCAACAAGGTACAGGGCTTTCTTCATTTAAAGAAATCTTTCAGTGGGAAAAGTCAGATACAATGGTTTTAAATGGTTAAAAAATATAACCCTAACTACAAACTGATTATTTGGAGTTGACACAATTATGACATAAATCTAGAATTCAAGACTACAAACCCTACAAAGCTTTTTACAAACTGAAACGTATGTGTTCGGATATGGATTTCCAGGACAAATAGCAACTTCAGAGCACTTCAACATGAAATCTGTGTAGAAGATAAGACAGATCTTGGACCAGCAAAGCATACATAAACCAAATATTGGTGTCAAAAACTGGAGATTTAGGATTAAAACTCTTTATGCTATGCAAAATGCCTTAATTGAGAACCACACAATTCATGAGAAGAAATAACCACAGTCCTAGAAGAAACTGAACCACAACATACAGTACTTAACTCCAATCTGTTACCACTTATCACTTTTATAAAGCTGATGATTGTTCATCAAGCTCAGTATGACCAACAGACATTTCTTCATTCACCCAACAAAGACTCGATTATAGCAAGTTTTAATATAAATGTAACAAACATCAGACATTTCTGAAATCCAGCAATACGATATGGAAGGCCACCAACTTTAACAAAACATGGAAATCCACTGCCTGATCTCGAAGCAAGGTTTCATACAGTCAACGGGATCTCTTAAACAACCAGTGCCGCTGTCTTGGTCTACAATGCAATTTCTATAACCCACATAAAAGTCACATGGACTACAAAATAATGCAAAAAAATAGCATCTTCTCCAGTGCCAGTTATTTACACGATAGGATCCACTGGGTCCCTTCATGCTCTCATTGGGACCTACCTTGTCCCTTACCCAGAAGGAACAATAGCAACTGCCACTAACTTGTAATGATGAAACACAATTGCATTTCAACAGCAAAAAGCCCAAGTCTGCTTCGACAGTTCATTCTGGCACTCATACCCGGCTTTCTGATAAGACAGCTTCCCCTTCATTTGCACAAACACACAAAGGCACAAAAACTGCCTTTTCCGAAGGCACCTGATATCCAACATCCTCTTCGGTCTGTGCTGCAGGGTAACACAACTCACAAGAGCTGCTTTATATATATATTTGCAAGGCCCTGTTTGCTTTACAATCTCATATTTGTCTTTCTTGGGTTGTAACTGGAAAAAGGCAGGGTAAAGATTATCGGGTTGAAAAGATATTGAGGAACTGGTGATAGCAGTTGATGCCTTATAACCTTTCCACCACTGACACGCTCACTGTTACAACAGAGGTAAACTTCATGCAACGAACCAACGATGGCATTAATCATAGCCATGTACCAATACCTCTCCTCCAAAAGTGCTCTACCACAAGTGATACTCCTGATGGGACCAAAAGGACACCTCAATACTAGTTTTTTTCAGCTGTCAATGGTACTTTGTAGAAAAGAGTTGATTCCTTGGTTGGATTTATGGGTACCTATGGGGCTTATTTTGGAAATCCTTGATAAAATATACTTGCCTAAAACTATATCACTAGCAGCTATTCCCGGGCTATTCCCGGGCATCGCTGCCTTTGCAGCTGAAGATGTTCAGCTGCAAGATGTTCCATTGCATTGCATAAGAACCCAAAGACGTTAGGACTGTAAACTTAAGCAGGGCAACGTAGCTGTGTCTGAAGAAACCAGGCAGGATATGCTATTTACAAATAAACAGATATTTTATGTATCAACTTTTAGATGTCTCCTGAGGATTTCTTTGCCACACGTAGTTGCTGGTAAGGTGATTAGAGGCTTTAAAAAATCCGGTCTGTTTTCCTTCTAAAATAATCTTTGTAGAAATGATGTACGGCCAAACGTAGCATTGCTTTATACCACCTTCCACAAACCCACGGTGATCGCATTGACTCTAAGCCTTACCAGCCCCCTAAGACATTCATCAAATTGTAGCCGGAGAATCTTCCAAATACAATAAAATTACGAAATCACTGACTCACTCCAATTTCCATTTAAAAAAAAAAAAAGCTGTTCACTATATACTTTCCAATTACTTCCAGTCTGTACCACCGTGTCGTGCGATGTGGCCGCGGAAATGAGTTACACTTTGCCCGGGTTGTATTCGCTTACAGCGAAGAATGAGAGATATACATCACATGCTGTCACCGTAATGCACATTTACAAATTATAGCTTATCAATATTCTGTATATAGGTATGCACAGTATAAGCGATTCCATTTACGATTCAACAGTGCGGCTCATCGCTCATCTTAATATCCTAATTTAGAATTCATTTCTTTCCCCCCCAACTTCAGCATCCTGACGCTACGGTATAAGAATATACACTGATGAGGTATTGCTGTGAATGGGTAGAGCATAATAGATGTCTATCACACATCATTTGCGCTGAAAAATGTCACGTATTAATATTAAAAAGGGGGGGGGGGAAGAAAAATCACCCAACGCATTCTAAAAATGTGGTGGTTGTGTTGTTTTCAATTAACCCTTTAGTCGGGAGAGACAATAACCACACTTGAGGATATTACAACCTTTTGTGTTCTCCATTCCTATCAGGTTTTTTTTTTGGGGGGGGGGGGTTTGGTTTTCTTTTTTAAAGAAAAGGTCAAACTTGTCATAAAAAAAAAATGTCTTCTAGCCCTGAAGCGGAGTAGAACATATCACAGCCCGATATGTGATGGGCACCCAAGTCACAGATAGGGTTAAAAATCGGATGCCGGCACTATATCAAAAATGAATGCTGCCAATGGGTTAATTTTAACATCCGACTGAGCTACGTTAATAAACCTTTTTAGAGCTGCAAGTTAAGAAAATGCAGTATGCAAAGGATGTGGGTTGTGGGCATCTTCTTTAACCCCTTGTGGCTTGAAGACACAAATACTGGTATCAAGGCTTAGTAATAATAAATACAATTCTAATTAAAAATGGAAAAAATGAAGTAACCCTCTATCTCTCTCTCTCTGACCTACACAAATGCTAAAGGGGTCACCTGAAAGCAGTGGTGTGTTCAGGGTCTACAGGAGTTGGGTTACCATCAACATGTGCTTCCAGAGTAATGGCATTCCCTGATGAACCGGTAATTAGTGGGCATCGCTAGGGGTACACCGTTGATACCCATGTCCTCATAGGATGGTGTTCGTTGCAATATTAACCGGCTAAGTGATATAAAGTAGATATTGATAATCGTGATGGACATGGCACTTTTTTTTTTTTTTGCACCTGCAGAGCTGGACTGCCTAAAAATGGGCCAGGTGATTGCTGGCATTCTCTCCAATGTATATGTGTGGGGGGGCAGCTGAAAGGGTTAATAGAACCAGCAGATACACTGGCAGCTCTGCTGATGAGGTTCTGGTGGTCGGTCAGGCAAGTTCCTCCCGATCTCAGCCAAAATCTACACCTAGGGGTCCTTTGCCTGCGGAGGCTGAAGGCTGATGAGGAGGTCGGATGCGGGGCACTAATGCCATGGCTGAGGGGCAGACGGATGCCCCCGGGTCTGGTGCAGACAACGGCAAAGGGGTCTGGCTGAGGAAGAGGCAAAGGGAGCTCCTCAAAAGCCACCCCTGTGTGACAGTGTCCATTGCGAGCAGCAGACCCGGTCCTAAGCACGCAGCCAGCCGGCTCTCACCTCATTGTATCCTTGTGATGTCCAGGCTGTGCCACCAGCAGCTTCAAGGGTGCAATCCACATGCGAGGCACCGGCACGGCTGCTCGGGGGTCCGGGCAACCACCACAAGCGCTGCCCGTCTTATAGCGCGTCTGCTATCTGTATTCCTAAAGTATCTCCCAGTAGTGAATGAGTCAGTCATGCATAGACCGGAGGTCGGCGGCTTCCCTGCTTCCTTTCCTGCTCATTCACCAGCCCCTTGCCCGCCGTCCTTATCGGTGCAGCAGATTCGTTCTGTGGAGGAGCAGTTTTATGGATGGCTTTTTTTCCCCCCTGCTGCTCCCGTGTCCTGTCCGCTTCCCAGGCAGCGGAGATCTCCAGTAGCCTTTTTTCTCGCTTTCACATGCAGGCAGTGAAACTCCCCCTTCCATATACACAGAGTATCAGCAGACACACTGCCTGCCAGAGCCTGCCTCCCGCCATTACCATGCGAGTCATTAACATACTGTCAGAGGGCTCGCTAACCCCTTCCCTGCCGCTCTCCCGGTCACACGGGAATCACAGCACATGCTGCTCAGTAACCGGCGCGGAGCTCTCTCTACTCCAACTATATATATATAATATATATATATAATATATATATATATATATATATATATATATATATTATTATATATATATATATATATATATATATATATATAATATATTGTGTATGTATTATCTATCTATCTATCTATCTATCTATCTATCTGTCTTTCTATCACTATCTGTTTGTCTATCTATCTATCCATCCATCGATCTATCCATCTATCTATGTATCTATCTTTATCTCAGTCTATCTGTCTTTATCTCAATCTGTCTATCAATCTGTCTATCTATCTATCTATCTATCTATACATCCACTCACCTATATTTTTAATGTCTTTGTAAGTATATTGTGTTCATACACTCTCTTTATTTTATGTTTATATATATATATATATACATATATACAAATAATATATACAGTATTTGTATATGTACTGTATTTATATATATTTATTATGATATATAATATAACAATGTATATGTAAAGTATATAGATATATATACTGTATATATATATATATATATATATATAATCTGGAAGATCAACCATATATATATATATATATAAACATACAATAAAGAGAGTGTGTAGACAATAAAAAGAGAATCTATAGCTACACACATAGATATATCTATATGCATGTCAGTTGATCAGTCTTGCGGCGCCATGATCACAATCAGTTACTAAGTAATATTTTGGTTATTACTTTATATTATGATCTATCCATCATCCATCCATCTATATTTTTCATGTGTATCTATCGGTATAGAATAGTCTCAGTGTATGTACACATGCAGCATACACGGCTACTGCACAGATGTATCTGATCTTAAATCACTATGATTGTGATCAGTAAATATGTGGGTTTTTTTTTTTACTGCTTTATATTTATAAAAGTAGTTCTGCGCAGGACTTTCCCTGTGTTTATTACGTTGTTATTTGTGAGCGGCACTGGGATTTCTAATATAAGTGTCACCATAAATAAGTCCCCGGGTAAAAAGAGTATTAAAAGAGCCGGTATTGCATTCACGTTTCCTCTAGCTCCTAACATCTGTATGCAAACCAACGAATGTGATTCATTAAACTATTGCCACTGTTTGTTGATTTTATTCACTAGAGTATATTATGCCGATTACTACACAAAGCGCGTCCACGCTTCCCTTATAGGAGTATCACGGCTCACCTGTCCCACGAGTGACTTGATATCAGGTCGACTCACACCTAGTGTTAAAGGATTTGTCTTTGAAGTGGACGGATCCAGATGAGATCCCAGGGACAGTTCCTTCAGCGTTTGCCACTTCGGCTCCTTAAAACCCAGGAGGATCCTTTATAATATCAAAGCCCTTCCTTTGTGGGGTGACAAATGCCTCTTTGATCCTGATGTGGCACACTGACTATTCTAAGACAGAAGAGGGGTCAAAAGCATTTGCAAAGTCTGATGCACCACTCAATAATCTTGAATAGAGAAGACAACAATACAAGTTTAAACCATGGGTCTCATATCCAGAATCAAGATGTTTACAGCAAATTGTTTTTTTCCTACTTTTTTTTTGTTGTTGTTTTATCCGGTACCACCGCAGAGAAAGACGTAGTCCCCCCCCCCCCCCGCACGACTGAGAACTTCAGCATTCTTTGTGTGATGCCTTTGGCTTCTTTCAAGGCAAATTCTTAGGACGCTTTTGTCAGCGAAGAGGAAGGAATTCAATTCTATTTATTTATCGTGACTAAGCTATTGTCATGTAGAGTTACTAAAATGGCTGTTTATGACGTCCCGTTTGCTTGTTTTTCAAATTTTTTTTTGTTTTTTTTTATTATTATTGAAAGAAGACTGAGAAAAATAAACTTCAACCGATCAAACTTCTTACCGTCTTCTGCCACTGTATATTGCAGCAAATACAAAAGCGGTTTTTAAACGATGTGTTTTATTTGGATTACTACCTCTAACCAAAAAAGCTATGTAATGTAAATCCACAATATTACTGTTCTTCCCTCTGAATGAAAACGAACTAATAGTTACAGTGTGTTTTCCAGGCTTATGTGCGCTTTGCCATATGTTTGGGGACAACCCTTACACCAGACACCATTAATCAATATTTCAATTCCATTTTTATCATGTATGGACGAAAGCTCCCAATCTATCCTGTAAGATTGTCTGAGCAGGGACAAAGTTGAAATTCAGTTTTTCTTCTGAGGTTTGCCCATGTTTGGCTGCGCGAGTGTTTATTCATGTCAAAACCACGTAGACCTGAAATGAGATATATCATTTGCTCAGAGGGTTCCTGCAGTCTCGGGATCTCCGTCTCAAATGTCTCTCTGTAAAAGCTCCTAAACAGATCACCACAGAGTTCCACCACAGCAGAGGTTGTTTATGTTGTATTCTAGCGCCATTTAAATCCACGTAAACAACCCACTCTGTGCAGGGAGCGGAATTTATTTTAGGAACATTCCTCTGTTTTTTGGTGAAGATTAATTGATGCAATAAAGGCAAGAGCAGAACGTTTTAGACAACTGCGTCCAACTGTCATGTTTGGGCTTTGGCCAAGGGAACCTGGCATGGTATTGTAAAACTTTTTCATTCCTGGGTAGCAGCCCATTCTCATACAATTTATTATACTGACAAATGACTCACATCCATCAGGTTCAATAGTTTTACCCCACTGGTTACCAGGACCATTGGAACCCCCCCCCCCCACAACTCTCCTACTAAGCAGTTGGGAAGGGCAAACACTTTAGTTCTACATTTGCTGTAATTTACATAGAGGTAATGTATAGTATGTTAAAGAGTGGGTAATATGGGTGTAGTTGATAGCCTAATGTGCCTTTGATAAACTGTAGGGGGTTGATGAGAGGGGTCTCTTGTTATTCTTATTGAATAAGCATGCAAATCACAGCACCAGATGTCTTGTGTTTACAAAAACGCCCGGTAACACAAAAGCCAGAAACCCAACTGGTATAAGGTTGTCCGTCACTGGAAATGACAGAGGTGCCCTAATTCCCAACCCTGCAGCTGTTCCTTTTCCACCGAAATCTATACTGAGGATTCATTCACACCCATAGCTGGGTACAACCAAAGGTTCAGGGGAAGGGACAAAGTCCTATTGAATAATCAGTATCACTGATCCTGGAAGACCATAAAATATCTTTTGAAGAATAATGCAATCTTTTAAAAACCTCGTTTTTAAATTATTCACAGGCTCGTCTGTGTTAAATAAATGTTTTTTGGCATAAACACTAGGAAGGCATCAACCAAAGTCTACTGTAATTGAGTTATGAGCAGGGGGAGCTCATTTTTTAGTTGTAAGTGTGCACTTTACATAGGAAAATTACCAGGAGCATTCAATTTATGGAGGTATTTTGAAAGATTTGGTTGGACAAATCCTGTAGCCAATTGGTTTCCGTAGGAATAGAGTGATGTTAAAAGGTTGATCCTGGCACCTTTATGTTTATAGGAAACCACCGAGAGAGTGGTAAGAGAGAGATGGTCTTGCCACCCTGCCATTTGGTGAAGTGGCACAATGGCAGGGAATTGATACAGGCGATCATTTTGTTCACCCTTTACACCTTATTTTAGTCAGTTTGTAAACTTCAAGGTAGACTAAGCGACCTCATGCCACAGTGGTCTCCTCTGTGTTTTTCTATGAAGTCTCCTACCTACAACTTAAACAGGGAGTCTAAACGTGATTCAACTGCAACATTTAGGACCAATGAATCTAACGATAAGGCCTAGCTGTCCACATCCACGACATAATATTGATGAATGTGAAGGCTGTCTGACTCCAAATAAGTAAAGCCTACTAAATTATCAGCTTCTTTGTAACTTTGACAGGGACTGATAAATTAGAGATTCACACAGTAACTACTATGAATAAGCAGACCTTCACTTTTGGACCTATCTAGTTTTTAATGTAACTAATTTATCTTCCATAGTTATAGATTGTAAGCTGTTTGGATCATTAACTCCTGCTACCTTCACAGTAATTGAATTTTTGAAGAGCACATCTTTATTGTTTATTAAAGCTATTGGGAAGTACCAGATCTGTATCAGCTGCTTTAGATATAACTGTATGTATACATACTTTCAGTTAAATGATACTGTGTATTATTTGGAGAACTATAGACCTCTTACATATTGTTAGTGTTTTCTCTGGAAATAATGCTGTCTGTTATGAAATGGCCATCACACCTGGAAAAAAATGGCGGATGCACGTACAATATGGAAAAGGTAGGGAGCACACCGATAACTTCATGGGGCCTTGCACAGCCTTTCTGCTTCAAGAATCTCGTGTTACTAAGATCTACCCATTTCTGTTTATGTTGGTTGTGCATCACACTTGAATTGCTTCTTTCACACAGGTAGTTCAACTGACCAATTCTTAAAATAGTTGCAGGTGATTCCATATATAATATATAGCTAATCATTGCCAACAAATACTAGATTTACCAGGTTCAATTTTTTTTATAGTATTTTCAGAACCTATATTATTGGAGTGTTTATGACGGTTCTAGCCACGTACGTTAGAGGTAATTAAATAACTGGAGTGGATGTGAGAGTAATGATTATGTATTTTCCATTGAGACTCCCAGAGGTTGTATGCACAAGTGGTAAAGCGTCAGACTAGGCACACAACTCAAAATAATACAAGGTTTAAACATTGTGACGAGACCCACAAATCTAATGTATAAAGTATATACATAAATAAAGCCTATTCAGCATAGAATTTCGCAGATTTCTTTATGGTGGACATCCTGATGATACAGCCCAGGATGACACCAGTGTAGCCTGTCAAACCTGATACCAAATATATGGCCTTACGACTGGAGTTACACCCTAGCGAGGCAAATGACCACTATAAACCTCCGTTACATGATCAATCACATTGGAATGCAGTACTTTCTGTCCACAGATCAGGATTTTCCACTGCTGGCCTGAGGGGTCCCCTATCAGTGCCCTTCTGACACAGTCCTAGCCTGGACAGACTTGTCTGACTGCTGTCAGTTACTGTTAGATCCACACCCAGTAAACCCACCATCCCGTCACACCACCTTCTCAAGGACTAATAAAGGAGTGGTCCCCTCCTTAGGCCAAACTCTACTAATTACTACCCTGTCCAGAGACAAAAACAACCAAAACATCTTAAAGGAAACACAAGTGTAATTATGTTCACAAAGAAACAAACACGCTTTGATATCTTAATAGCGTGGTTTCATGTGAACATTAATGTGTATTAATAATACTATTATACTGTATACAATGTGCATACACAAGACCATCATACCAGTTTCAATCTACACTTTCCTATGTATGCATAGACAAGTTGCTTTGAAGATTTGAAGATTTGTTTGCATTACATAGATGTATATATACACACATAAGAACAAAATAAATATACAGTAGGTATATGTGCATGTTGTCGACAAGAAGCCTACTTTTGAATGGGCTGACCAATATCTTTCCAAAAGTTACAAATATTTAGAACAATCCATATACTTAGGCAGTATATAGTGAGGGCTGGAGGGACAAGTCCAACTGACCCAGTCATGTTAACTCATTTGTAGAATAAACATGGTACTATAGACTACATATGAAACTTCAAGTAAAACATACAATAAAAACATTTAGGTAGTAGCCAAAAATGTTTCAGTGAAGCCAATGAGATATTTGCCCCACTGTCCCAATGGCCAGCTCTCTTCACCTTTTCTTTAAATGAATGAAAATTTGTTAAGATGTTTAAAACAGAAATTTACTATTTTGTTATGGCCAAGTGACATTGGTAACATATTCTATCAACCAAATGCCAACATCAACCTTTCATCAAAGACCGCACATAACAGCAACCGCATAACAACCACCACTTTTCCTATCAGCCCAAGCACAATTACTCCAGGATGGCCATTGATGTGTCCTACTTGCTGTCCCCCTCACAGCCAGCAGGACATCTCATGTAACAAAGACTTTTGGTAGCGTTTAAATAAAGACAGGATATGGTGTGCCTTTTACAGCCTTTCTATGGAGTCCCTCTTGATGAATTTGTGCTGTATAGTATTGTTTGAAACATTTATTTTGGGCCATGGTAGTACTGGATCATCTGAGTAGGCTTGGCTGCTGGGCTGAACATTTCCAGCTCACTCCTGGTCACAATTGCCCTGTGATGCTGGCCAGTGTCATCATGAAGATCCAATATAATAGATACTGTAACTGAGTCTGTTTAAGTAATCCAGGATGTAATTTGATATACTTATTACCTTTGGAACCACTTGTGGTAAATCATTTCCATTTGTGGTTTCACGCTATCTATTTCAGCATGTGGTGGGAATAAATGTCCCCTGCTGCCGTATCATCCAACCTACCTGAAATACAGCGGAGTAACAACTCAACAGGGCAACATCTCCTACTGGAGATAACCCAACTAAAGTTGGTGTCAGTTTATCACGTACATTAAGAGAAATATTTGCATGTGGCCAGTCCACAATAAAGAGCAAAAGCAAACCCTAGCTGTACGTTTCAGACCTTCTGACTTGGTAATATCTTCAATCACAAAGGATTTTGCCTTTTTCATGTGAGCTGAAAACCCCCAAGGCTTATTTGCATGTGGGTAAACCATGTTGGAAACATTCAAATGAGAATTAGCCATGGTTCTTTTGTAAATACCGAAGTCTGTATTGTCAGAAGTGATTCCATTTACTGTACCTTTACCAAGATGTATTCGTTTAGTGGAACCTTAATAAATCCCGTACCAAAAAAAAGGACCTTAAACGTTTATGTACTTGAACACACGTACCTGCAAGTAGTTCTGATTTTGTCTTAAAGACACAATAGCAATGTACGGGGCGCATTCAACCGGAGAACTGGAGAAAGAGTATTTCAGAAATTCTCTGTCTGAAATACTGTCCTTAAACCAAAAAAATCTCCCAACGATTTACTGTAAAACAGCGACAATGTAATTTAACTTTTATATGGCCGCCATTAACTCCGATCTTAGTATTAATAGCATGATCCTAGTATTAAAAGTTTCTCAAATAGATTTCATTAGATATAAAGCAGCATGGTCTGTCCCAGTCTGGCAGATTGATTATACTTAACTGTAGCTCAGTATACAGTCCACAACATCATATATTCAGCAGAAGTGCAAAATATACTCTTATAAACCAAAATATAATAAAGATGGACGTTTTTTTCGCCACAATAAGCGGCGCTCCTGAAAAATGCAGTTTTTCCACCTTTTCAATGCATGATGTACTTAAGCTGGGCCACATGACCTGAACAAACATGCATTCTGTGTGTCCAATGCATTCTATCAGGTCTGTGCACATCCTATGTTGTTTAATACATAATTTTTAGGGTGGGAAGAAAGGACGTTGTGGCAAACTCTAGTATTAGCTGTACCAAAGTATCTATAGAATTGTATAATAATTGTTAAACATGCATTTAGAACACAAAAGATCTAGCGTGGGGTAGTTGTTTAGAATAAACTGTAATAACAAAAGTAAACTAAATGCAAACTAAATGCCACATGTCACACAAGCTACATACAATTTTAATTCCGTCTGCCCCCATCCTTCCACATTTCTGATGCCTATTTTGTAAGTTATCCCAAGTTATATAGTGAACAAAAATGGATACTATGTATCCCATAATAAAATTTAGCCCCAAGAAATAACTTTTAAGAATAGAACAAGCAAGACTTGCAAAGCAGTGCCCTCTAGTGGTATCAAGGGGGAAATTAGCTGGCTGAAGAGAACCCCTGTGTTTGGGCTTTTGTCCCAATTGAAAGAATGATTGAAAGAACAATTTCTATATTGTATTTTGTTCATCTGCATCTGCATCTGCATCTAATCATTCTCTAATCAGAAGTAGATTGGTCTCATAATTGGTTGTGTCAGTGTGATATGAGAGATGCTTTTGAGAATCAAACCTAAAGTCCTTAGTATGCTACCTTGTTCTGTATTGGATTTTCCACTTGTAGATCTTACGTACATTTCATAATTAATTAGAAACTGGGGATGTTTTGATAAGCTATGAGCCTGTGTAGGATGCTCTACTTTCCTGTCTCTACTTTGTCAGTCTCTGTAATAGACCAGATCTCATTGAACATTTTCATTAGACCAAGAACCATTACAGAACACAAAGGCAAGGTACCCTAGAATGTAGAGCAGGGATCTCCAAACTCGGCCCTCCAGCTGCTGCAGGACTACATCTCCCATACTCCTCAGCCAGCCCCTTAGCTGAAGGAGCATTATGGGAGATGTAGTCCTGCAGCAGCTGGAGGGCCGAGTTTGGGGATCCCTGATGTAGAGTTTGGTGGCCTTGGATGCTATGTTACACTCGTAGACAATACAGTTCTTCAAGTGGATCTCCACCTGTCCTAAAAATATTAAATAATAGGCTACCTAATGAATGTTCAACCATGGTGCCCTGATCAAATTTTAAACAGCTGCTAGAGATAAAATCATTTGGAAAGTACCAAATTTTAATAGCTTCAGATACTGGTGGAACTTGCCAATATGCACGATTCCAAGACTTTCAGCCAAACATTAATTTCAAAAATGTCATTAACTTCCATTCCGTGAGCACCTGATGTGATTTGGTGGACATCTGTTGGTGAACCTTGGAAAATGTACTTCATTGTGCAACAAAAACAACTGGCCAGCTCATTGAATGCATCCCTTAGAGTAACGAAGAGGACAATTCAGAAAAAAAAAAAGAACACAGAGAATAAACACAGAAGAGTAATTTGGGTAATCACCAAATTACCCGGCATTCAAATCAGTATTGACACTGCAGCAATCAGCTCTTTGTGACAGAGAACATTCTACTCACGTCTCCATTTATGTGTTAAACTCTTCTCGCCCACTCTCTTTTGTTGTTGTCATTATTTTGTCTTGTGCCGTGCAGTTGCAGATCTCATGCTTCTTCTATGCCTTAAGCAGAGAAAAGACGAGCGGAAAGGAAACAAAAAAATGCTAAAACTACCTAAAAAAACATTGCGGGTACAAGAAACAATTATGTGGAGTATTTTTTGAACAGGTACACCTGTATTCCAAGTTGGTAGATTTGATCGAAACCTGGCTATATTGTTTAAATAATATACACTAAATTTCCTAATAACCTACTTGATTACAAGTAATTTTAAATATTAAAAGTAATGAAGTCACATAGAAAGTCTTGGTAAAGAGGTTAAGAGACTCCTTAAAATAAATGTATATATGTCCCAGGCTCCTATTTGCATGGGGCCCGAAGGCACGTTCTCCCATGCTGTATAAATACATAAACAAAATCAAAGCATTGCCCTGAACCTGAATTATCTAGTTCTGAAGATTAAGCAATCACGCCATGCTCTTGCATACGTCTTGTGATCCAGACTTTGTTGAGGTTCTCCAGGAAGACCCTGGGTTCTCCAGGAAGAACCTGGAACAAAGAACGTATGATGCTAAAACGGTAGTAAGGTATAAGTATTAACCCTTTGGGCATACAGATAAGTTAGCAAATAACTAATGTTCATAGGAATAAATTATTACTGCCATCAATGTCATTCAGTGGTCTTATTCATGGTATGGAAGGAACAAGAGGTACAAATGCTGAATACGAGCTTTTTCAATACCTCTGTTAAACCCGAGGAACCCAAACAAATTCTCATTTAAACTACAGGTTCAAGCAATTAGAGCTTCACAATATAAAAACATAGAATTTGACAGCTGACAAAGAACCATTTGGCGCATCCAGTCTGCCCAATTGTTATGATGTAAAGATTGAGACCTTAATCAGTCCTTTGCCTCGGATAGCCGTATGATGACCACATGCACCCTTATTTGTATCAGCCTCTACCACTTCTACCAAGAGGCTAATCCACTTATCTACAACCCACTCAGTAAAGTAAAGAATATTCCTGTCTCGGTCAGGGTATATGAACAGAATTTCGAGAGATCTGCATCAGGTACCAAGTAATATTTCCTTTTTGCAGTGAATATTACACTATTATTAGTCAGATGCAATTAACCCGCTAACCTTCTGTTTCTTCCATTTTATAACACATGACTACATGTATGCAACCTTGAACTTCAAGTCGGTGAAAGGAGGAATTTCATAGCAAGTTACTCTATTTTTATCAGTCGTATAATAAATGTCATGGTATATTTGTTCTGTACCACATATACGAATTTCTACAGAGATCACCGTACTAATTATATGTGGCTGATACAGAAGACGTTTGCTAAAAGCCACTTAACTCAACAAAACGAGTATACAGACTGTGTCCTATGGTAGGCTATTTTGTCTCGTTGTATGGTCCACTCCGTCTGCAGGATGCGGTGCAGATGGAAGGTTCCCATCTATGTGCCAGCAGACACCTCTCCTATCCAGCCGTGCCGATAATTATTCAGTATTAATCACGGTAATAGCAGAATGGCAGACAGTTATTACAGAATGATTACATCCGTGTCATTATTGGGAGCACACGCATCCCTTTATGATGAGTGGGACACACAGGATATACTAAACATAATTGCTTCTTAATTTTCACAAATAGGTTATAAACCAGTTAGAAAACCAAGGTACGTTTACATGCCTGCCAGCAGTTATTACGTTAATTTTAAGACGCACATACTTCCTGGGGGCAATTTGAACTTCCCTATTTCTTCATTTTTCTTGGATAAAGGTTTTTTTGTTGTTGTTTTTTTAATCTAGTATTTAGCTCTGAAAAGGGAGCTTGCGAGACAAAGATCCCTTTGGATAGTGATGGAGAATTATTTTCTGGTTAAAAGCTGAGGATCTCAATTGTAAAATGCAAGTGACGTTTTGTGCAATGATTAGAGGTATGCAAAAATACCTTTAAACCATCTCTACTGTAATGAAGAATTATTCATACATCGTCTTGCTTTTTAATGCTGCCAATTTTATTATCGAATGCACTATTTTAATTTTGATATGTGAAAACCGCATAAGGCAGACATGCGCTAATTTTTTATTTTCCCTCTATCTATCTATCTATCTATCTATCTATCTATCTATATCTGTAATTTATCTAAATATATCACCATGTCAATTGTGTGTATGCATGATACATTTCTACAGTATATATATGTATAATATATGTGTAAAAACTCTAGCCAGAATTTAGGTTGGTCTCCTTTCCGGTGGTTAAAAAGTGGCTTTTTTTTAGGCTTTGAACCTTCAATCTGCTACAGCATAACGCTTATGATAATAAAATGTACATTGTCACAGGGCCAGAACTACCAGAAACCCACTCACAAGGAGCCAGGCTGCGAAATCTGTGCAGAATGCAGCATCTTGGCTCACACTCCTATCGGGTGATTGGTATATTCATCCAACCAACACAAAAAAGGAAAAAACGAACAAAGAAAGGAGGGATCAAAAAAGGTATTTTAATTTATTTGCGTTTCTCCACTATTCATCCATCCTTTTACGTAGCTCTATCTATCAACTATCCATCTATTGTTATATCTATATCTATA
>VKOC01000002.1:12346155-12367906 GCA_009364415.1 Spea multiplicata
GGCTTGTCTGTGTGTCACCAGACTATAATTACAATCATCACAGCTATTACTCCCTACACATTTATCAAAATTACCCATGGGAAGCAAATTATTCTACTGGGCATCCACATAATGACCAGAGGGAAAACATCCAATTATAGCACTGCTTGTGTGGTGTGCCAAGGTTAAAAATGGCCTGCTTGCCCCTTTTAGTCATTGTGTTGGCGTGTAGCGCGTTGGCGTGTAGCGCGTAAGCGTGTGATGAAAATAAACATGCAACAATATGGCCAGTTCCCATTAAAATAAATATTGGAATTTGTTAAAGATTTAACCAAATTTTCTGGCACAAACAACATTTTTTTTTATTTCTTTAAATTTTCATTGTATGATTCCAAGTTAGATTTATAAGGAGGGTAAAACCATGGAACTTTACTTAAAGCAGCTGTAACAGAATCTCGTTAGCGCTAATATTCAGTTACGGTTTGACTTTTGCCTAATTAATCCTCTTGATGTAATAGAAGGACAGGCAATTTAAACATCTGAAAGATGGCTTTACTGCCTGTCCTACCATAAATCACATTTTTATAAAGTTCATAAAACTGGTTAGGATAAAAAATGGTTTAATAAGAATGCTTTATGGTCCATAACATTATGATAGCAGCTTTATTCCCATTGTACTTCTGCTTTAATTAAATGAGCAACATTTTTCTCCGTATTTCAGATGGGGTTATAAATGAGAGAGACGCGGAAATTTTCCAAGTTTTCCAAATTTCCGGTTCTCGCACCAAGTGCCTTTGAACGTTTGAATGCAGGGTTGGGTTTTGTGGAAATGCCACAGGAAATAACTGACATAGCTTGTCGAAGCGGCATTGTTTGCCAAGCAGAAAAGCTGGAAAAAAAAAAAAAATCAATCTCTGTTAATTCTAGATCGAATGCGAAATGTATTACATGGTCTGACTCCAGGGTAAATTGTATCGATATTATATGTATAAAGAGAGTAGAAAGGAGCGTTCGGCACAATGATTGAGCCATGGTCTAAAAAACCCGGAGTTAATAATTACAAGCCTCATGACCCGAGTGATTGGTCTCCTTCCATTCCTATTCATCCGGATTTCATTCTCGAGCAAAGAATGTGTTCAATATAAAAGAAGTTTACGAAGTGAGATAATAAAATTATAGTTTGATATTTATTTTATATTATCTCCGTTTTTTATGTCCCATGCTCTCTTTACGTACTCTAGGGAATATGTCTGTACAATTGTCACACAGAGTACAACACTAATAGAACCCATCTAAAGAAGACAATATAGAGGTCTCAAAAGCCTACGTGACGTAATTTTCTTTGTTAGTCTAATAAATGGTTATCACTGGCTACTAAAGGCTCTTTGGTCCATATGGCTATATACGTTTCCCTTCATACAAATAAACGAGTCCGTTCTTCCACTTCCCACCTCCAATGTTATTGCAGCGTTTCCCTATGCAATAAAAATATGCCCTCACCCTCCAAGCCACCACGCTGCATGCCAAGATGGCTCCTTTGCCAAACAAACATGTTGAAGATGAGCGGCCGGGCACAGGTCAGAGATTTCAGTTTTGTAAATTCAGCAGATGCTACAGAGGGGGATACAGGGAACTAAAAACATGTCTGACACATTTTGCACCTCCAGGCTCTTAGTCATCAGCAAGAAATAATAAAACTCTCATCATGTAGCAATAAAGCTTTTAATTTGCACACTTTTTTCCTTCCATTTACGATAAATGATTTGTTTTTCCTGCCAGTGCAGTTACATTTTGTGACCACAAGGAGGCAGCAGAGCTCCAGACTGACTACATTTTCTATTCCAAACAGGTCTCTGACCGCTCAGTGGTAGCCCTTGTTCCAAAACAAACATCATCCTACAACATCCCAGCTTCAGCCAGCATTTCTCGGACCTCCATCAGCAGATATGGTGAGAAAAAGCTCCTGTATAAAAAAAAAAAGAGAAGGAAGCTATCTGAAATATAAACCTGACATGTCTCACACATTATTAATTTGATTTATTCTCTACACTAGTTATAGTGCGTCGTCTCTACCCATCCTTAACACACCTTCTCTAATTTGTGTATGAAATATACAATTGTGTCACTGTAACATCCGTCTATGTGTGTGTGAAATAACTACTTATACTCATGTCAGGAGAGATTTAAAACATGTAACATTGGGGTCTGAGGGTGACTATGCAATCACTTCAACTAGATGAGATGAATATAAAAGATTTTAATTAAGTACTGATGTTTGGCGATGGATTATTTTGTTCTGCAATTCATTCTACATTCTCAGGCACTCAGAGTGTTAAGATAATATCTGGTCTCATCTTAGATTCACAATAACCATACGCCTTATACAGGCATCAAATTATCTTACTGTATTATCGCGTTCCACTTACCTACCACCCTCTGAGTTATTATATTTATGCATATTTACACAGTATGTCTGTGATACAACATTAAAGATTTTCATTAGTATCATGCATGTTATTGTATGCCTATAGCCAGGTGGTAAAGTCCAGTTTTCAAGAGCCTGATCCCCCAGCTTAGATTTCATTATTATTATTATTATATTTTTAATTTTATTATTTTTATTTTTTTTATATAACATTCAAAACCCATACAGGGAGTGATCAGTGGACAAACTGTTTGAGTAGAATCATTTTACATTGGCGTTGGTTAACCCTTGTTGTATCTCAGAGGTTTCAAGTCTCTCTTTATGCGGTGCAAAGCGTCAGCATGGAAGGGGACTGAAGCATGAAGAAAGATAAAGCCCCATTACATTTTACTAATACTAAATAACACCCAGCAGGCCCATTCTAGAAGACACAATCGTCCCCGCCTTTGCAAAAACCCACACGGCCCATTTTCATTCAGATCACACCATAGAAAGTCGTAAATCACTGAGGATAGTCTGCGAGGGTTAGCGTCTCCAGAAACATTTTTCTCCTTCGTTCATTAGCATGCAAATTATAGACTCTTTTGCAAGTGTGGTTGTGCAAAAAGAATAATAGTAAACGTTATGGTGCATCATTACATATTGTTATTCCAATTGAACACTACCGTTATGTTTGTGGATTTCAGACCCAGCGTTTAGTATATAGTTGCAACACAAAAGCTACTCCTGTTTCCGCTCCTGAGGGAGTTACCTGCTGAAATATTAATGATGGGGTTGGAAATTTCAATAGGGGCTGTGCATTGTGTAGGATGGACGGAGAGAGGGCAGAAAAGAAGGATTTTCTAGCATATACTCTATTGTCTGGCCGGCAGACATCTGATCATGCGTCCTGCATCCCCAGCTTTAACTGTATAATAGCATCTGCTTGACAACATAGATAGTGTAAAGACCCCCCCCACAAGCGTGTCTCGATCCTGATAAACATAATCTTGCTTGCATGCTTTTGGCAGGTGGAATTTATTGCATTCACTATAACACTATTAGTATCCTACAAACTTCATCTGCTTATAATGGTCTGAATGGCAAGTTTTTACCAGTGTTTTACTTAGATATGATTTGCATACGTCTTTCTGGGTTAGGAAACTGGAGAAAAAGGCATCATTTAAGAGCTGCAGAATTAAGCAGATACACTTCTGGCACAATCATGGATGACTGTGTATATGTACAGTGTTTTGGTTTAGGGAGGTGATGACAAGAAAATGCTAAGCACATACCCATTAAGGTTAAGGGGACAATTGCTTTATTTTTGCTCTGCAATAAATAATATAATTCTATCTTAACTTGATATAAACCTTTAAGTTGCATTGTGTAACCCAGCATTTTCTCCTTCAGATTCCACATTCCGCTACACCGGTAGTCCTGACAGCCTGCGCTCGCGGGCTCCTATGATCACCCCGGATCTAGAGAGCGGGGTGAAAGTCTGGCATCTGGTGAAAAATCACGAACACGGAGATCAGAAAGAGGGAGATCGTGGTAGTAAAATGGTGTCTGAAATCTACCTTACCAGGCTGCTAGCTACCAAGGTAAGCAAAGAATGTTTTGTTTTTATATACTTTTGATTCTGAGTTTAATACAGATTGAATCTAAATTGCTTGTCTCCCGGTGTTCAGTTCCTTTAGTTTCTTCAGATCCACATTGAAGTCAGGGATAATTTTAGAAACCTCATAAAAGTTTAAGCTGATTTTGTGGATAAGTACATGTAAAAGCTTCTAACTACACCTGCCTGTCTTTCTTACAGTAAGAGGTCACAGTTTTAATTAACAGAAGCATTTGGACACTAATCATATTGGTTGTAATGCAGAATTTAGTGTTTGCCACAGAGCTTTTCAATGTACAACGTCTTGTAGTTTTAAAACCTATTTCTGTTCATTGTAGGGAACACTGCAGAAGTTTGTGGATGACCTATTCGAGACACTTTTTAGTACGGTGCACCGTGGGAGCGCGCTTCCCCTCGCCATCAAATACATGTTTGACTTCCTGGATGAACAGGCCGATAGACATGGGATTTACGATACAGATGTGAGGCACACGTGGAAGAGCAACTGGTAAGAAAGGAGTAATGGGGGACGTAGAACAAAGGATACCGGAAAATGTATGACTGGATTGTATAAAATTATTATTGGGAGAAGAGGGCTGTAGAAAGAGTTCCATCTAGTGGTCAAAATGTGGAAATGCCCTCAGCCTTATCTTTATAAATGCAAAACTAAATAACGTACCCTTCACTTACTTTATCTCGTGTGTCCGTCTCTCCATCTTTCTGATCCATCCAGCCTCCCTCTCCGGTTTTGGGTGAATGTCATCAAGAATCCCCAGTTTGTGTTTGACATTCACAAGGGTAGCATCACAGATGCCTGTCTTTCTGTGGTGGCGCAAACGTTTATGGACTCTTGTTCCACTTCGGAGCACCGGCTGGGCAAAGATTCGCCCAGCAATAAGTTGCTGTATGCCAAGGACATACCCAATTACAAGAATTGGGTAGAGAGGTGAGTTTGTGTCGCGCACTGCTTAGAAAGTCCCTTTTCATTTTTTTAAAAAATATAAAACACAAGGGTAACCTGCATATATTCAATAAAAAGAGAGATACTAAGCACCATATTTACAGGGGTTTTTATTACATTACCTGAGTCCCCAGATCACAAAGTAATGGAGTTTTAAACCCCTTGAGATGTTTGTCTGATTACGGCAGTGGCTTTCCCTTGGGGTACTCTTTGCAAAGACAGTACGTTCAGTAAGCGTCTCTGATTTCTGCAGGTATTACGCTGATATTGCCAAACTACCAGCCATCAGTGACCAAGATATGAATGCCTACCTCGCAGAGCAGTCTCGCATGCATGCAGCAGAATTCAACATGCTGAGCGCACTCAACGAGATCTACTCCTACATCAGTAAATACAGCGTGGAGGTGAGGAATGTTAATTGGAACCATTGTACATGCACAATATAAACGTATTTACATAGTTTAATGTGGTTACAGTGAAACTTTGTCAAGCAAACGTTGAGTCTACGTGACTTATGATTTAGGGTCCCTAATATACAGTACAAACACGTGTTTCATAATTCAAGAATGTAATATTTGCCAAGCACCCAGGTTGCATCCAACCGACTTGCCCAGCACACAGATTGCACCCACAGGATTTACCCAGCACCCACACTGCACACAGAGACATGACTTTCCCAGATTGCATCAACAGAATTTATTCAGCACCCATATTGCACTCCTCTGGCTCTTGGGTCTCCTTTCCTCCCTTTTCTCTCTACCTGTCTGCTTTCTCTCATTCTCCATTCTCACCTCCATTTTCTCATTATGCCCCCTTCTCCCCATCTCACATTATCTCATCTCTCCCTTTTCTCTTTATCTCTCGTCTTAATCTCTTCCCTTTGTCCCAATATTTCCTCCTCATTATTTGCCCTCTTCTCCCTGTCTCTCCCTTTATTCATTGAGTCTCTTCGTTCTTGTTATCTCTGCAACTTTGTCCCATTTCTCATTATCTCTCCCCTTTCTTCACTTCTTTCTCGGTATCCTCCTCACTATATCTCCCTTTTCTCATTATGTACCCCATTTTTCTCTCATCATTAACTCTCTGCCATAGTTTACTCTCTATCTCTCCCTCTGTCTCTCCCCTTTGTCACTACCTATATCTCCCCTTCCTCCCCATCACTTACCTTGCTTTTGTTCAGTGCTGACATCATATCCCAGCATTCAGCATCAATCGCGAGGGAGCAGTGAGACAGACCTTGTGCTCCCTTTATTTAAGGCTAGTTAGAGGAAGATCTATGATCTCCCCTACCCACCCTGCTCCACCAGCCATGAGCAATTCAATCCGCCACAGAGGAGGCACCACCACGTGGATCTGCGCTGTAGGCCGTCGCTTACCTTGCATTAAGGTAGCACTAGCGCTGAGCACAGGACGGCAGTCCACACCTGCTGCACCCCCTAGTGACTTCTCCAATAATTGGCATATCAGACAAATTTTGTATTATTACTGTGAGTGGGGAAAAACATGTGCAGGAATCATGGATAATCTTCAATGTGACAATCCAACTTTAAACAGAAATCACTTTGCATTTTTTGCCTCACATTGCCTGTCCCCAAAACTAACATCTCTTTATTTCCCCAACAGCTCGTCACAGCCCTGGAACATGACGAGCAGGGTCGTCGACACCGCTTGGCCTACAAAGTGGAGCAGTTGATAGGAGCAATGAGTTTTGACAGCTGAGCTTGACCATTTCTCTCCGCGACCAAGGAAAGGGGAGAGACTCCTGGCAAACACTTTTAAGACAGAGTTGCAGGTCCTCTGGCCTCTCCTTCCAACTGTGAAAAAACTCTGACGTCAAACGTCAGTAGGTCTTACAATTACTTGGTTCCCTCAAAGGAACAAGGAAAGCAGCCAAACCCTTTCCTCTCGATATAATTCAGAACATGACAACTTCACAGGAGTTTCCATGAACTAGACAGGCTGCTGAATGCATGTTCTATGTAAATTAATAGACTGGAACAAAAGAAAAGACTCAGCTGCTCTGTTTGTTGGTTTGATCGATTGTTTAGCTTGTTTTTCTCTTCAACGGACTCTTTTTTTTAAAATTATTTATTGTTTTATTGGGTGTTGGACATGGGGAAAAGTATATTATTTTCCATTCATCAGGAACACAAAGGGAATTTTTAAATGGATGTTCTGTGATTTCAGTGGCATTTTGTTTGTTTTTGTTTTTTTTTTTTTCTTCGTTTGCACTGGTTTAACATGACTTTCAAGAATGCCATACTATGAACGTGCATCGGACAAAGGTGGTGTTGTCACCATAGACATCACGTGTTATAAGAAGCAGTCTCCGTAGCCTGATATCTAGCTACCAGCTCACAGAAATACCCATCTACAAGAGGAGTGTTTCTGAAATCCAGTAGAATCACCGTTCACTGAAACGTCTACATTAACTCTTTAACAGTCTACGGCAAAATACATGATTTACTGTCCACCAACATCACGGTCAAAGGCCATTCAGTGGACCTATCATTATTACTGTAATCCATGGGACAAAATGGTCTTACAATTCTAAGATGTTCATTGTGATGTTACTTCAGTTCTTTTGTTACTCATTTTGTCTGACTTAGGGACATGGTAGCATGGCAAACATTTGGTTGAAAGAGGGGGTGTAGTATCTATTGCCAAAATTAAATGTACCGTGCCATGTACCTGCGTATACTATGCACAGATCTTATTTATCTAGTGTGCTTGTCATGAAACACATGGAAACCCTTCGCTAGTTAAGTCTCAGATTATGTAATTGGTCTATTGTAAACTTGGGCTTAATACTAACATGCCATTATAAGGCCAGCATAATGAATGCAAACTCACCACAAAATGAAATATTGTATTTTAAGAATACATTTTAACTTCTGTGTCCATCTGCAAATAATTGTTACCTGTAAAGAAATGTCCTGTTAATCGATTCTACACATATAGGATGGGGAAAAAAAACCCTACAAGTCTTTTAATGAAGGCCAAGCTGCTTTGGCGTAAAGCTGGACTTGCTCTATAACAGCTTGGACCTCTGGCACTTCAGAGATTCATACATTAATAGCAGTGCAATAACACACATAGAATTGCCTGATCCCCTCCTTAAAACTGGGCACTTAAATCAGAACTGTATAGAAACCGCGTTCTTATTCCCTAAGCAGGGGGCACAGAGGATACAACCGGTGAAAGGCTGCTAACCACTCTATAATTGACTTTGTTTTTTCATTTTCTGCTTTAGACATAGCCATGGTCAAATAAAGAGGTACCACTTAAAGTAACACATACTCCCCTACTCATAATTCAGTGTACGGCAAGCGTTACACATGTTTGCGAGACTTACCAAATCCACACTTGATCAGTGCCTTCTCTTGCCCGTTTCTTGACATCATGGGAATATAAACAGTGTGTTATATAGTGGTTAGGCCATCTACCGGGAAGGACATTGGCTGTGGAGCCATACAAAACATGATGATGTAGCAGATGGTAAACAGAGCCACCCAGATGCAGATGATGCCTCAGCAAGTTCTAAAAATGCAGATGAACCTTGTTTTGTTGGCAGCCATTGAGTACTGAATTGTGCATCCATTAATTATATTTTTTATATATTTAATAATATATGTACCATAAAAAATCAAATGTACCAACTGAAAAAGTACGTAAATACTTAAAATAGTACAACACTGTGTGATTTAAAAACACTACAAAATGTCGCCAGCAACCATCAAAAAGTCTTATTTTTTAAATAAATTTTATCATATCAAATAACAGCAGAAACTGCTGTGAAATTAGATATTCTTTGTCCACAAAATACATAGATAGCATGAATTTTTTTTGTACATCCTTCAATGACTTTTGGGTTTTCTTAGAATCTTCTTACCTATTTTGGGACCCCAAAAATTTCTGTTATCACAGGAATAGTATCTAAGTTGAATTAGTCGGTAATGTTATAGAAGCGATATGTGTGAGTCACCTGCATTATTTGTAATTCTGTATTATCTGTAACAGTTGCCTGTGTTAGGTTGAGTTGCAAAACCTTGCCCGCAAATTTTTTGAATAATGATATGTTTACAGCGGCCATGACTTGAAATAGCTTTGCGTATTTATTTTTGATTGTTTTGTCTGTCAGTTACCCGTTGAAAACATCTGCCTCTCAGGGCGTGTCGTTTACGATGGCGGTTTTCTCAAATCTGTTTCAACATTCCTTTTAATTTAAAATAGCTAATTATGCCGTTGTCAAGTACAAGCCACCTTTATGTATTTAATTAACGGAAGCTTTCTCCTGCAAAGCAGAAAAACATTCCGCAAACCCACAAAAATTAGTCAAGTAACTGTGGCTACAGGCCACGAAGGTTTAAATTCACTATTAGACTGCTTATGCATCCCTTCTGTTCATTCCCTCACTGCAGTTCAAAGCTCATTCCAACTTTCTCTTGCCAAGACCACTTTATAGCTTTGGATGTGAGTAGAGCTTAGCACGAGAGGGTTCACTGAAGGGAAGGTTGACATGAGAGTTTGCATTTCCAATTCTACAGCACAGATGAGAGTTGTGGAGGAAAAAATAAAGTAGTTCCATAATTCATAAAATTAGGATTTCATGACATTTCCCACAGAGTATCATATGTATTAAACCTCCAAATCAGAATACAGGGGGACTTCCTTCCCCTATGCCGCAGAATTTCTCTACGATAGTATATCTTCTGCTCTCCCTGTTATTTTGTATGTCTGCTTTGTTCTTTCTGTCATTTTTACAGGTGTTGTGAAAGCAAAATTGTAAGAAAGTTTTAATTATTTAAAACAATGTTCGGAGAAAAAAAAGTTTTGTTATTATTTTAATATATTATTGTGTACCTATTGTAAATATGAAACACTCCTATTTTGCAAGCCAAGGACCCACTTTGTACTATTGTTATATATAAATAAAGTTTACTGGATAAAATGTTTTTTCTAATCATTTTTTTTGTAACAAGCTTTTCTATATGATCTACCTGGGGTAAAAATTGTAGAAAAGTAGAATTAGACTTAATTGTACCAGGGCTGCAGATTCTAGAACGTTAGAAAGCTGTGAGGAACAGTGGTGGAAATATATTTATATAATATATATATATATATATATATATTAAAATGCATAGGGCTCAGTGTGGGCACTCTATGCAGCCCTATACACAACAAACTGCGGTGCACTGTATGTTCTGACACCTTCCTATCAGAACAAGAACCTTCTTTGGACCACTTTTGATAAGTAATGACCACTGCAGACCGGGAACACCCAAACAAGAGCTGCAGTTTTAGAGATGCCCCGACCCAGTCGTCTAGCCATCACAATTTGGCCCTTTTCAAAGCCACTCACATCTTTCTGCTTGCCCATTTTTCCTGTTTCTAACAGATCAACTTTGTGGATGAAATGTCTTGATAACTAGATTGTCAGTGTTATTCGCTTTACCTGTCGTTGGTCATGTTATGGCTGATCGGTGTGTATATACTAAACACACACCTTAAGTAACTAAGATTAACTAATGAGTTATTTGCATGGTATCAGCAATTGCCACCATCTGCACAATATACAACTACTTCTGTGCCGTTTGTAGAGCAGTGAAAACACAAGACATATGGGTCAAGACATCTACAGTATGTGCTATTTAAGTTAGTGAAAGTGTAGTGATGTTTGCATAATGAGGAGTCTCGTCTATATCGGCACCTTAATGACTTCAGTGAAAGTGTATTTAGTGTGGGAGTCTGCTATTTATAAGTTAGCTTATGGAGAGATAATGAGAGTGTGGGAAAAAAAGAGGCAGAATTCAATATCTGAGATTGATATGTGAAGAACATATTGTTTTAAAATATATAGAGAAAAAGTAGCTAGACAGCACAACCACCACTCTGCTTGCTTAGGATGTTCGAGGTGGCAGTGAACATTAGTCCTCCATAGTGTTATCTGCCTTTTAACCGGACCTCAGGGCTGGCATCCCCTGGCCCTGTTGGCCTAGGCTAGAATATACCACTGCTTGTATCAATAGCAGAACGTGTTGGTATAGCTCATTTATATTAAACAGAAGTACAGAAAATACTTTGTAGGTCTCCTATAGTCATGTTACATATAGGGGTTTCCCCTAACAATGGTGTAAACAAAATAAAACTAACACTAACACCCAGCATACATGCTAAGCTCTTAGGAAGGACAGGAATATGGGTCCCAAAGGCTGACTCTCTAACAGGTCTTAAAGTGCATCAAACTACAGTACATACATATCTGGGAACTCTCTGATTTTGACCCTGAGAGATTCTGTGTCTCCAAGTCAGTCTTTCTCTGGGCAGGAGAGCGACGCTTGGTCATACCAACTTTGCCCTGCTCCGTGCCTCGTTCTCTCCCACAAAACGCAATCTGAGGCTAGGCCGGCACCTGCATGTGAAAAGGAAAAGGAAGAGCTTCAGGTATCTCTGGGAAGCTCCCAGGTATGAATATAAGCAGCAGAAGTCACTGAACATGATAAATCACTGCTTGGGGATTCACAACATCCCACATTAGTTACATGAATCTAATTCCGGTATTTACAGATGCTGGTGGTATTCAACCTTTAGATCTTTAACAAGTGCTGTTACTTTGGGTGACCGGTTAAATTATTATATAAAGTCTACTGACCTTACGTGAATGAAAGACATACTTTTCAGAGTTTACATATGGGAAATAAAACATGTGCTTGATCATTTGTAACATGTCACAGCTTTTTGACTTAAGATAGAAATCAAACTGAATGATGTGAACACCCACAGATTAACCTGAAAACTTAACTTTCATTAGTATTCCCTCAGAGACATGGAATGAACAAAAAAGAAAGACATTGTTCAAAGATACAGGTCTCCATTTTAACCAATTTGCATAGAATCAAAGCAGCGGGTTATGTTTAAACTGATTATTGTTGTACAAAAAAAAAAAAAAAAATTACACAAAAAAAGCACATAGCATGAAACAAAAATCAGAAAACCACCCACTTATATTTTGTACGGGATTGCAGTTATAATTGATTTCATTCTGTTGTTTAATTTGATATTATAAAAAAAACTAGACTGGATACCCATCACAGCCCACTTCTTTATGTTTCTATTTAACCTTATATGTGTCAAACATTGTAGAGTACACCCCTTTGGCACCCTAAGGGTTACAAATGGGCATACCTGGGAACTTCTGGGCTCTGGCTACCCTTGCAGGATGCGGTCAGGACTGCACACTGATGTCAGCGGGTGGTCTCGCTGACGTTAATGGGAGTTCCCGCTTTAAACACCCCCATTTAAAGGAAAATGGGCGGGGAGCGGGGCGTGTCAAGGAGGATTTGGGTCCTGACCCGGAGAACCAGAGAAGCAGTGCTCACCCGGCAATCTCCGGGTCAAACACGGAAAGTTCCCTGGTATGCAAATGGGTATCTTTAACCAATTCAATTGGCACATGCAACATACCCATTGACTTCCATGGGTTAAGGTAACTTGCTTATTGTTTTTGCATAATAAACAATGTCATTGCCATTTCAGTGTCTGGGTAAGAAATAAATTATCCCTAAATGTATCTCATGGGATATTCTACACATCTACATCTGTTTATTATCAGAGCCAATGTATCATCTTAAGCAGTTATAGTAAGTTCTGTATAATAAAGTGCTTTAACCCTGTTCATTCCATTGAGATGGCTGGAAGTTCACTTAACCCTTCCAAGTCACTTAACCTATTAGTCAGGGTGCATCAGGGTGGAACCTTTTTTCTTATATAATTAATTAGCTTCACAAAGTCACATTCGACCTAGCCATCTCAGATAAAACTTGCACCCAGCACATGGCAGTGAGAAATTTAATTTTAATTAACTGGAGTCGTACACAGGAGATGCAGAGCTGAATACAAATGACTTAGGTGGCTGAAGGTCTCCATCTGTATGGAAATAATGTATACAGGGTTAGGTATTTGCAAGCTCTCCGGCACAAGCGGACTATTTGCCGGCTTAGCTCAACCAGTCCAAGTCTGACTGTCCAAGCCTCCTTATTCTAGGAGGTCAGAATGTTTGGTGAACATCTTTAAAAATGGCCAAAGGGGGTATAGGGCATAATTAAAAGTGTAGATATGGGTGGGGTTTCCATAATTCCTGCCAATTTTTTATGGCTTGGAAAACTAACATTTACCTAACTATCCATTTAACTACACTAGGTTTCTGAAGATCCACAGTTGCAAGCAGTAAATAGGCCACTTACTTAAAGACATGGTCCAGTGATAGCTGGTTCACTCAGCATTGCAGTTCCCACATTATAAACAGAGTAACGGCTTGGAGCATTGCCCACTTCAAACAGTGTGGCTGGTGTCATACGACTCCCTTTGGGAAAGGTTTCCAGGCCGCCACTTATGATTAAGGAGGTCCTCCACAGTTGCAAAGTTACTGTCCAAGAAAAGGTTTTGCTGAGCTCCATAATGGGCAGAGTGTCTTGTTAGGTCCCTGCCATCTGAAAATGAGAGGGGTGAATGGGTGAGGAGATTAGGAGGAGAGGATTAGGAGAGGAGTAAGAGAGATGGAAGATAAATATAGGAAGAGATTATTAAAAAGAGGACTGAAATCAAAAGAATACAGATTTTGACGCACCATTTTAATGATTGGAAAATATGCTAGTTTCCAATAAAACACACAAAACAAGCTAATTATGTTGTAAACCAAAAGTTTCAAATCAGTCTGTCAGGGGGCAGCTCCCCTAAAATGATGGAGCCTATAGTTAGCAATAATAAGCATATCATTATAACATTTATTTTAAATGAATAATTATGAATATATTATGAATCAAAAGATTGATTTTTTGGATTTGTCCTACCACAGGAATATTGAAGGAAAGGGTTACTCACATACATAATTATTAATGCTCCAGATGCCTCCATAAATTGTATATATGAGAGCCATCTGTGTACACACAACGCTGAAGTACATTAGCACATAATTATGAGAAACTTAAATTAGATCACACTCTTTGCTCATTAACAAGTCATTCTGAATTTTTCACAGCTGGGATTTACCTCCTGCCACGGGACTTAGTACTATACAGTCCCAAAGCTGGTATGTCTAAAATGTGATTAATTTCCTCTTTATTTGGAAGTTATAAATGATATGTCACATTCCATGTCTTATAACATTTTCTCAAATACAGAAATTGAACATTTATTACCAAATAATAGAAAACTACTCAGTTACCTTATGTCCATTGCATGACTTTCAGGTTACTTTTTTATAGGGAAAGTCCCTCTTTGAGTAGATGGTAGATCCTGTCTCTTTTTTATTACCTTGACTTGATTCATCTAGAAGCTCAGTATGTTTGGTGTGTATGGATATATAGTTGCGGAGAACACTCTCGAACACTAACTTGCGAATGCATACATTCGATTCCCATCCATAGGGTGTAGTTCCCTCTGTGCCTCTACTTTGGTATCTGGTCATGTCCTACAACACTGAGGAGGACATGACTGGGTCCTTGTTTCTTAGATGCCAAAAGTTGTGTAAAGTGGGAAGTGTCTTATTGCTGCTCTGATCTTCACAACTCTGTGCTCAATGTGACGCTTGCACCCCAGGACCCACATACAAAGATACACAGACACAAATTTACCAACATACCCAGGCACCAAATACTCACACACATTTTCACTAACATACCTACACACACACTAACATACCCAGACACACACTTTCAATACCATATACAGAAACAAACACACACGCTAACATGACCAGATATACACAGTATCATACCCAGACATACACACATGTAACTCACTTAACCTGTCAAGACTCAATGCAGCTTGCATACAATGCCACTGGATCACGCTAAACCTTGCCTCCCTCTTGAAATTAGGACATGAAGGTAAGCCCAGGAGAATCAAACACTCGGACTAAAACAGATGCGCAAATACACTCACATGGATACAGGAGAACAGTGGCGGAACTACCGGGGTCACAGGGGTCGCGACTGCGACCGGGCCCTGGAGTTCCGCCAGTCAGGGGGGCCCAAGGGGTGCCGAGCGGTTGCTGAAAACTACCGCTTGGCACCTCTTGGCCCCCCCTGAGTGACAGAACTCCAGGACTCCTCTGCTCCCCGCCAATGCCTCAGCGCTGCCCAGACTGCAGCGTTGGGAGCGTGAGGCGTCTGTCTCGGGTGCCGGCGCTTCACACTGAGCACCTGCATATGACGTCATATGCCGACGCTCAGCAGTGAAGCCGTGCGCAGCGAGACAGAGGCCTCGCGTCCCCACCACAGGACTGCACAGTAAGTGACCTACAAAGGGTGGTAGGGAGGGAGAACGCCCCTGCATGTAAACTAACATACCCATACAAAGACAATAATATTCCCAGACGAACACACACTAACATGCCTAGATGCACACGCACACTAACATACTTTGGCACACACACACAAACATACTCAGATATACACTAACATAGCCACACACTTTCACTAGCATTTCTACACACACACACACTTAAACTAACATACACAAACTAACATACATACATACATACTAACACAAACATATCCATACACACAAACATATGCTAACATATCCAGGTGTTTCTACTAACAAACCCAGACACAAACACACACTAACATATTTAGATACCCAAACCATCTACACTAATAAAACCAGATACACACTCACATAACCAAACATATACACTAACATACCCAGACGCACACACATGCAACTCACTTACCCTGTGAAGCCATAAGCCTGCCTGAATGCAGCTTGCACACATTGCCATGTGTCACGCATTGTGATATGACCCATGCTTCCATATGCCAACATTTAAGCACTGCTTCTTACAATACCTATATTCAAGGAGAATAACAAAATTAGAATTGACAGACTAAGGCAAACCGATACATTAGGGAAAGCAGGCCCTGTGCGTAAGCTTACACTCTAGAGGAAATGGGGTAAAGGGAAACATACGTTATGGCGAAAGGGGAGAGATAGTGTGGGGGTTATATTAGTGGCAGATACGGTCTTGCTGCAAATATGGTATGCTTCTTTGAAGAAGTGGGTTTTCAGGATACAGAATTAAATTGTCTGGGTGTCCTTTAAAGGGTACAGAGTACATGTTATTGAAGTAGAAAATTCAATGTAGCTGTATGTAGAGACATTTCCAATTGTGTATTTTATTCACTTTTTTCCAATTAACACATCTAGAATTTTGTAGGCTGAACAGTCCAGGTGACTAATAACATCCTTGCATGGCATTTTGTAGCTTTACCATGTAAAACAATCTGCACTAATTTACAATGTTGTTTATAACGCCTCTCAGTATCCTGGGGACCGTTATTGAAATCAGGTTATTTTATCCTTTGTCTGCAAGCACATTCTTGTCATTTGGTGGGAGGAAGGATTTATTTTCTGCTTTCATATTCTCAACAGAAGACTAAATGCTATAATCAGTATGTTTGGATATTCCCAATATCTTAATTTGAAAGACCAGGCAAGCATCTATCTTTCAAGCGTACCAATTTGAGCGTGTCTTTCTGCCATTTTCAGTATTCCATTTGTCCGTCATTCTGCTGTCACTGGGAGATGCGGCGGAACGGAAAACAAAAGACATGACATGTTTCTTTTTAACAATTAAATTTAATATGCCACCGTCTACATTTTTAATTAGAATCAGCTCATTGTCAGCGGTCAGGGAGGTTATTAAAAAAATTAAAAAGACAATGACAGTAATTTTATTTACAATGGGGATCGATGTCCTGTGTTTGGAGATACAAAATGTGATGGATCCCTTCGGAGCCAATTAATATTTCACTCTTGCAAAGCAAAGTGCTGAAATGAGAAAGGCTTATAAGGAACTGTGAAGGAGATAGAAATGGAAATGTAGATAGATAATGAAGTACCAAGACTATAATGATACAATTGCGTTACTGTAGTGCTGTTAAAGAGTATTTGCCCTGTTCCCAATTTTCTCTATTTTTGCACATTTGTCACATTTAAATGTTTCATATAATCAAACTAAGTTAATATTAGAGAAAGATAACACAATAAACACAAAATACAGTTTTTAAATTATTATTTCATGTATAGATGGAAAAAAGCTTTCCAATGCTATCTGCCCCTATTTGAAAAAGTAATTGCACTCTTAGTCACTAAATCAACCTAACCAAATTTAATAAATAATTGGGTTCAATTTCACTCAACACACTAGGTATGATTACTGCAAGCCTTATTGAATTTAACATGATGACGCCATCTACCTGATGGCCGCCATTTGCTGTCACGTCGGGCTTTTGGCTGTACTGACAGAGATTCTGCAGCGCAGACTAGGGGAAGCGTTAGGGTGACCGCATGTCCCGGATTGCCTGGGACAGTCTCGTAATAGGGCGTCAGAATCAGTGGCGTCACCAACTGAAAACGCCATCTTTTTTTTTTTTAAGCGGAGGAGAGAGAGGGGCGCAAAGTGGTCGGTCATGAATACGTTTTCAGCAGCCACTCGGCGCCCCTCACTCTCCTCTGCGAGGCCTCTAGCATGGTCGTGGTGCCGCCATTTCCTGCTGAGTGCCAGAATATAACACCATATGCTGACGCAGCAGTGAAGCAGCACGCACTGCAGCAGAGCAGCGAGACAGAGGCCTCGCGCTCCCACCACAGGACCTCTGCAAGTGGGGAGAGGGTAGATAGCGAAAAGGGGGAAAGTACATAGTGAGAAGGGAAGGAGAGGGGGTAGATCGTGAGAAGGGGGAGATGGGGTAGATAGGGAAAAAAGGGAGGAGAGGTAGCTAGTGAGAAAGGGGGTAGTAAGAATATTGAAATACATAGAGTGAGAATGAGTGAGAATGAATGAGTGAGAGTATGAATAAATGAATTTGTGAGAATGCATTACTTCATATGTGTAAATGATTTGTTTGAGTGAGAGAATAAACGATTGTGTGAATGAATTATGTGAATTAAAGTGTGAATTAGTGACTATAAAATCCTGGGGACTATCTTTCCTGTGGATCTACTTGTGGCATCTCCTATCTACGGGTATCCCGCCCTCTGACAACTGCTTTGCTATCTGCAACTCAGTTACTAAACATATTTGCCTCTACCTGAGCCTCCATCCTTTGGTAGGATAATTAGGGGGAATAACTCCTGTGGTGTGTGTGTGTGCGCTCCTGGGTTCTGGCGTTGTGACAGGGGAACAAACATTTTCACAACACTGTCTTGTTTTATTATATAGCACCAACAGATTCTGCAGTGCTGTACAATAATATTATACTTGAAAATGTTATATTTAAAGAGAGACAGACCTCGACCCTTATTATTGGAAAACATTGTGATAATGGAAATGTTACGTCGCAACAGATTAGTAAATACATAAACTTTTTACTACATTTCAGTACAGAAGGCAGATGAATAACAGAAGGCAGATGTCAATTTAAATGTATATCTACAGAAATAAATAAAATATTTTATGTATATATCAGTGTGAGATAATTGTAATGCCTACAAGCATTTTGTTTGGGATTCGAGTTGTAGCTTTATGCACAGTTAAACTACAGCTATTATGGGACACTGAAAACATATTAACACTACATATTTTTGTAAATCTTTGTTAATGCCACCCTGGGATGCTTACTGAAATATTCATCTCTTCTGTGCATAATAATATGGGAGCATCAGCATGCTGCCAACCAGTGATGGCAGCAGCCTGATCCATACTGGCATTTAACTCATCGGCCTCGATTCCCCTGATTCTCTCACAGACACGAGTGCTTCTTATCCCTATTCCCTTATCTCTTATCCTGGCACACACAGCAATCAGCTGTCAGACCTTTGCGGCCCCAGTGTGCATCTGTAGTTCTAATGCAGTGTCCCCTGACACTGTATTGCATTCTAAACTAAATTGATATAGACAGTTAATGTCAGACAGTTATTTTTTAGATTTTATTTTTTTATATTATTGCAAATTTCTGCCAAATTATCTGTTTGCGTCTATTGTTGGCATTGCCTTTGATTTTAGATTTAAAGTCTTGATTTCCGGGTAACGTCCCACTTAGCTACCACACTATCCCACTTTTTAGAGCATTGGGGATCATGGGCCGGTTTGGGAGATGCTTTGATCTCAATGGATGGAGATTGCAAGCCAGGCCTTCTCCTATATAAAAAACAAGTTCATTGCTGCAGGTCATTTGGCAGGTTTTTATCAACATGGAGTTTTTTAAAAATAAAAAATGTAAACCTTATGAAAAAAAAATATCTATTTACGACTATTCTCTAAGAAGTAAGAACCAGCTCATAAATAACCTTTGTCCCTCTGTGTGCTGTGGGGGCAGGGGATAACACAGTGGGCAAGCACTCAGACTATTAATATGTCTTATTCAGGGGCATAGCTAGAGTATTTGGTTTCTAGGGTTGATCCTATATTTGGCATTCCCCTGCCACACTTTATATTGTAAAAACACCCACACTTTCATATTCTTACTTACTCTCTTACTCACGCTCTCACTCGCACTCTCAAAGTCTCGCTAACTTCTCGGCCAACCATTTCTGGCTTAGATGATTCTGTTTTACAGGCTGTGGCTTAAGGGAATTTTGGGGAGAGGTATGAGTCAACAAAAAAGCAGACCTGCTTTCCTTCCATTATTCCTTCCTTGTCCTAATAAATGAATTAATTAAAGTATTAGCTTCAAATAAGACTTAATTCTCTCTAGGGGTAAATATGACTATATCCATTTTTGTTATCCACTTTTGAGTAGATAATTACTTTACATGAACGGGATGCTCTGTTTAGCAGCCTTAGCAAAATGTAAAAAATAAAACAAAAATATTAATCATAAAAAATAAAAATGAAAAAAAATATTTAAAACGTAAAAAACAACAAAGATCCAGCAGCAGGTTAGATTGCATGCGAACAACGTTTTCTGGTCTTGCACCTTTATGAGTGGATTCTCAATGATTCATGTAAAGTGAGTGGTACTGATTGGAGGATTGGGGAGAGGACATCACCACAAGCACCACCATATTTCTCCCGAGTTCAAGTTAGGGCAAAATTACGACACTTTCAAAAAACTTGTAAATAGGTTAAATAAAAATATGTTAGACACCCCCCTTTTTCCTTTATGTGATCAAAATAATAAAAGAGATTGGAGATCACCAATTCTTTGTATTCCTCTCCCCAAACATACTGATCAATATAAGAAATTAAGTTGAACCTGTGTAACCTGGAGTTTAGATACATTTGGGCAACTTCTGGTAACTTAATTCCATATTTCTAGCACAAGTTTAAGTGTAACCATATCAAGTTACACACATGGCCTCAAACTGTTTTGGGAGCCACAAGAGCTCATCTAACCTGTGTGGAGGTATCATATTTTTTGAGTAATGCACTCTTTGGTAATATTGTCGCCTGGTGATTAAGATAAATATCTGGAGGTCGGTAGCCTAAGGAATCTGTCCGCTATTACGCTTCTCAGATGAATGAAATTTCAAATGTCTCTTTGAAAGTGTACAACATTTTCAGAAAAGATTACAAGAGTCCCAAGTGGCATCTCCTTTTTAATAGAGGTCCATTTTATACATGATAGTTTCCACAAGCTGTGTAACAGTTGGTTTGTTCAATTCCTAAATAATTGATAGAATTAGATTTCCAATCAAAAGAAAAGACTGCATTTAAATAGCTGCCGTCAGAGCGAAGGAATACATAATCATTATTGTTTCTAAAAAAGTCTGGGAAGCTAAATCTCTTAAGGATCAAACACTATTTCAGCATCTAAGGATGGAATTAAACAATGAATTTGTGTATCTTCTGATATTTGGATTAGATTGATTAGTCTCCTAGCGTTATCAGAAGCCTGCTAGACTCCAATGAAGCCTATTTAATCTTTTTTCGACATTTAGCAGAGAGATCTGTAATTTTCACACTCATCCATAGGTTTTCTTGGCATAAGTATAGTAACAATATTAGCCCACATCATCTCCTTTTTGATCCAGAAAATGCTTAAAAAGAGTTGTGAGGAGATTTAAAAATTTTATAATAGGAGTTGGCAGTGGCGTCGCTACAGGGGGCAAGGGGGGGCAATTGCCCCCCCAGGTTAATCCTTGCCCCCGCTGTTGAATTTCAAATAAAGTCGCAATGCGACTTTAAATCCCGTCTTTTTTTATTACTATTTATTCATTTTAACGCAGAGGAGAGAGAGGGTGCAGCCTGCGTAAGATCGGCAGCCAAGGCAACCGATCTTACGCGGGCCGCACCTCGAGCCCTGCTACTTACCTGTGAAAGGGTCTTCTGTACTGCATAGAGGAAGCGGAACCTAGCAGAGTTCACGTGACATCACATGACTCTGCTCCAATCCTGCTTCCTCTGTGCTTTACCAGAGACGCAGATGGAGGCCGCGCCCCTTGCTGAAGTCTGAGCGGCATCGAGGGGCTGCAGTGTAGGTAAGGGGGTGGGGAGGATGTTTGAATGAGTATGCGTGATTGAGGGAATGAATGAGTATGCGTGATTGAGGGAATGAATCTGAATGAATGAATGAGTGTGTGTGATAGCATGGATGTGTGAGTGCTGGAACCTAGGCATGAAGGGACTGTGATTGCAAAATAGGAATGTGATTGCTAACAGCAAAGTCAGCCAGTACATGCTGAAACCTGGCTAGCTGCCCCCCTTGTGCATTGATGCTACCAGCAGTATGGGGTCTGCACATCACAGCCACCCTGTACCAGCATGTACTGGCTGACTTGGCATGATAGGAGTGTGATTGCTAACAGCAATCACAGTCCCATCATGCCTAGGTACCAGCATTTA
>VKOC01000002.1:12375327-12385874 GCA_009364415.1 Spea multiplicata
CGATCTCTGTTTGAGGTCGGATTATGTAAGGAGAGGAGTTTTTCAGAGCATTTGCTCTGAAAAAACCCTCTTTTTATAATCGATAAAAATCGATTATTATCGATTAGTTGTTTCAGCCCTAGATCCCCTAATATCACAAAAACCCTAGTTTTTGACCCCATATTAGATCAACAGTTACTCCAGTAGTTAACCTATATTGTCTTGTTACACATATCTTATCACAACCTTCCCAGGCAAGTTGTAGATGATAAATTGCTATACTTCATAATTAACTAAAGGCTAAATTTGTAACTAATAGAGGAACTCAGTTTTTCTCTCACTGGCATGCAAGCTTGGTTTCTAAAAGGATATGACCAGCTCTCCTTTATGCACTTCCTAGACAACTCCACAAACCACCTTTTCTTTCAACAAAGACCCAGTTTGGGGTAATAATTTTTACTTGTGTTCCCTTAAATCAAAAAGGGCAATCACATCCATATATATATGGACTAATTATTTTACTAGCTATTGCCTCTGCCCATTGACATTACAGGTATTACTTACTAGCATTCAGTTGTACCCTGTATCAAGGAGGTGGACACTGAAGGTCACTGTGAGATGGTATGTAAGATCCTACTTCTCCCCAAAGAGTCAGCTGTTCATGGGTTTAGCGAGAATAATGACTACTGTTAATTTCATAATCTAGCCCTGCTTATAAGTATGCCCGCACATCCAGTGCTTCTGGCAATCATTCCCCCCAAAGTACTGCCTCAGTGTTTATACCACTTTCTCCTGTGGCCATATACTGCACATTGCATATCATCATGGCAGCAGCCTGGCACGCCATTCTGAAATGTTGTATTCATGACATTCCTTCCACCCTTTTAGATTATAAATATAAAGTTTTGTTTTAAAATTCAATGCATTTTTTGACATAATTCCTGGAAGTACTTATTGTTAAATCTTCTAACCCTCTTCCCACAGCATGGGCCTGGAGATCTGCCCTACCTACTAGGTAATGGCTGGAAGGGTGACGGGTGACACTGAAATAACGATTGAAATATGTCTGTTAGACAATGACTATGTTTTCCTTTAGCTTTGATAGTTCTATTTATGCAAAGTCAAATCTATGTTTTCCGGGGCAGAACAGATAGCCCTTTATGAGTGTCGCCCCAAATGCAGTTTACAATTCCGGCACCATGAAAACACCCAAATGAAGCAAGTTATTTTTTCTGTATTAACATTCAATGCTTTATTGGTATACCTTCCAGTAAAACATTTAATGGCATGTACTGGCAACCATAATGAAAACTAGATAACTTAACAAAGGCCAAATATAAGTCTTAAATCATAACTCCTACAACTTATCAATTATTTCAGATATAAATTTTTGAATTTTATTTCTACTAACCTGGAAATTTGCCCATCACCCAAATGTTTAATTGATGAAATTTGAACGTTTAAAGTTTTTTGGCTGGGTGCATTAGGGTTTTTATAATATAAATCTGGTGCTGGTCACAATCAGGTGTTTATTTAGCTGTATATATTTTTAAGCACGCTAAAGGCATGAAACCCCCAGAATAAATATATATCAACTGTATGTCTCCGGCTATTTTGTTTTCTGCTGTGAAAATCAACGAGAGCAAAATTACTTATAAATATATTTTGAAATTTGCCAGAAAGAAAGGCAATTAAAGTAAAAAAATATAGAACTGCTAATATTTTAGGAGAGCAAATATCTACTTTATTCACATTTACCATAGTCCTGCTTTGCAAAGAGGGATATTATCAACATACATACAATATGCAAATTTCAGTGAAATGCTTTGATTTTTATGATTTGAAGCCTTGTTTATGATTAACTCCTCATTTTTCCGGTATATGAACAACAGAACAATTCACAGCCTTATCCAAGGGTGTTGAACTTGCCCCTTGAGGGATAAATCTTTCTCTTTTTAACATGTAAACAAATCATCTGAAAATCCCAGGATAAATGTATCCATACCTCCCAATGTATGGTTCGCCTGCAAATGGTAGGAAGCGACACAGGTTTAGGGAAAGTTGGGATGTATATGCATTCCTCAAAGACTGGAGTTCAACATCTATTAATTATTCCTACCAAATGATGTCGTATTCAACCCAAGCCAGACCACCTTTGCTCTAAAAACATATACACAAATATATTATTTAACCAAAAACAATATATAGCAAATTACAAATATTACTGCAACATGTGGATTCATGTATCATATTGTGTATATATGATTCACATATACATTTTACATGTATAACTGTAACATACTATCATGTTAAGCTTCTTCTCAGTCCCTACTGACAATACATATAATTAATAAGTCATCTCTTATATTTCTGTGACAACGTGGTCATGTGCATTAGTCAGATGAATGTTTGTAGAGTGCATAAACTCTATAAGTAGGTGAGTTGAAAAAAAACTACATTTACTGTACGTAATTACAATTTTCCTCTATATCTATATCATGACTTGGAGATTTGAGGTCTGTAGTATAATTTCTTTCGTGACATTAAAAACAAAAACGGATGTGGCTTGAAATATATAACTACTGTGAGTGTGTCATTGACAATTGTATTTAATAGTTGTTCTTTGGCGCTGCCCATTCTGACTGTGTTGCAGATTTTAGGTTTTGGTGAATGGAATAAATTGACATTTATACTGTTTTCCATTTCTGCCGGTACATGATCAGCAATATTGGAATACTGTCACCCAACAACATTCTCCACACCCATTCCCCTTGATTTTGAAGGTACAACTTTCTTCACTTTACAGTTCTGTGTCTGACACAGGTGGCTTCTTAGTAGAGTGTCCATTGGTTGCACTTGGGGTTACCGCCTGTCCTGTTCCATTCTCCTTGGTTCCACTGTTTGGTTGGTCCTGAGCTTGAGCAGATACAGACACCAGGGTGTTTCCTTGACTGTCAGTTTCTGTATAGTAGGGGTCTTCACCCTAGAAACACAAACAGCAAGCAATGAAGACATCAGAGCTGTATTGACCAATCAAATAGTATATCTGGTATGTTTAAATATTAGCAAAAAATATATAATAAAAAACAGTCCAGTGCCACTACTTTGTGGCAAGATTTAAGGTATTTAAAATGATGGATCATTAATTCTAATGATATTATTATATTGCCCCACTTAATATGAATGTTTGGTCATCCTAACTTATAGACTATAAATGGTAGGCCTAGAAAAAACTGTTCCCCGAACGAAAAATTAAAGATATTCTCAGCAACTCATACCTCGCAACACGCATACATAGGTCAAATAGCAAAGAATGGGGGTATACAACAAATTTATTACACATAAGTGAATTTCCAAGAGACATCATTTGTTGCTGACATAATTAGTGTATGTTGCTGTATGTTTATGTATGATACAGCTTCCCTGCTATATGTAGGATGTAATTAGTTTATACAATTCTGAAAATGTGTATAACTGGGAATTTCACATGTGGCTAACTCTGAGGCTTCCCTATTGGTGGCAGGAAGGGTGTCTGAATTAGCCCCAAAGAAGCTTGAAATCGATAAGGAATGGGTATGACCTACACTCCCATGTAGAGATTAACCACAGCAAACCAAGGCCCATGAATCAGCTCTGATTCCCATAGCCTCTACACAAAATGCCAGGTATGATAATGGGTAATCATAAAATATAGCTAATTACATTTTTTCACTATAATGGATGTCAACCTAGATGCTCACTAGGACGAGTGCTGCTTTCTGCATCGTTCACTACCTGTAATGATATTCACAACAAAAATCTGTTCCATGTTCACCCATACAACATACATCCTCATTAAACCGCTAAATATAACCAATTGGTTAAGGTCATGAGTGGAAAGCAATGTACTTTATATTAGATCATTTCCCTTCATTTCAGTGTTTACTCAATAATGATGAACATTTTAGCATTTCTGTTAAAATTAATAGATGATTGTCCTTTTTCATATTTGATGAACCTGCACAAATTGTACGTTGTTTTATTCAGGAGACGTAGAGCCTTTTAATTATTAGTGGTGATAGATAAAAGGACATTACTAAAATTTTGCTTAAAATGTCGTCTATACTGTATGTGCCACAGCTGAACAATGATCTAATTTATGTTTGGCAACATCCTTTACACATTACACTATATTAAATATTTTTAATACTATTGGCTTAAGGGGTTTGGGGAGTAGTGATTTTATTTATAGTGGTAGATAAGGGACACTTATTTATTATTGCCCCCTTTTTTGCTTTCTCACCATTACAGTCCTGTCCTACATTTTCTATGGTAACATCACTGGGCTCCCAATTTATTTGTATTTCTTTTCTTATATTTAATTTTTCCTATAGGTTTTTTGAAATTTTTTTGAAGGAAGGGAAACTCTGTTTCCGCCTCGTAATATGTTTGTGATCGGCAAGCAGGACTCCAGAGCCCTACAATAATGATCGCAATACGTGCAATTAGCCAGCAAGCAGAGCAGTTAGATATCTCTGCAGAGCCTAGAAAGACCCTGCTTAGTCTCACCTGTCTGAACGTCCGGTGGGTGTCAACACTGAACCTACTGAAAGAAAATGCCCGATCACCCCCCGCATGAGGGGTTGCTGGCTTCTGACAACAGGGGAGAGTCCAGGCTTTCTGGACTCTGCCTGATCTCCTGTGTAGTGGCAAAAAAGTCAGGACATACCGGTACATTCTAATAGGCATCTTGGCACAGCTTTTAAAGAAGTACTGGTAAGACCTAAGGGGGCGAAGGGGTTAGCATGTGTTTTATTGTCCAACGCTAATAATGTATAATGAACCTAAAGAAATAAACACGTCTGTTAGGCGCAGACCATTCCAAACTCTATTCCAGTTTTGTCTATAATATGATATGATTTATTTACATTTATTTACATTTTACAAGCATATAGGGCAGTTTGGGAGAAAAATTGAAACCTAATATTATTAGGTTACAAGGAAAAGAATAAACCTACAGTCTTGCCTTAAATGGCTGGGGTTCTGCTTTACAACTCCTGAAAATTAGATTTAAGTGATAAATATTACTTTACTATTGTTTACTTGTCATATTTTAACTATGTGCAAAACTATAGGAGACTGCATGATGGCAATTAACTAATCTTTTTCACAATGCCCTATTCTGTTCATATCTGTTTGTAAAATGAACCTTATACTTGTTTTGTAAAGAGGTAGCATCATACTCTAGAGGGGTAAGTAGAAGGCTTAATGGCTTTGCGACGAAATTGGTTTCTACATGCAAGGACATGTCATTTTCTAATATAGGAAACAATAAACCTAACACCTATAGTTAAATTAATGCTAAACAATATCATACCATGTACAGTTAAATGTACTACACCAAAAAGAAGAGTCCCTTTAAATGAATCAATTTCATTTGTTGATGAAGCTGTTGTGATGCTCCTGTGAATGCAAAGGCATTTAAATGTTTCTTTAGTGCATTACTGTTTGTCACAAAGATTAGTACACCCTATTGCTCCAGTGTTGTCCAACGTCATTCTCTCTCCCTCTCCCTTCCTCTGTTTAGCTAGTTGTCATTTTGCCAGCTGTATAAACTAACCAGTCTCTGCCTGCCAGGGCTCCATCTCTTTGTATTGGACATATAGTAGCCAGCAAGGATGAGAATCGCCAGTAGAATACCACAGGTGATCAACGCGATCATTGTTTTCTGCGATCTTGTTTGATGATCAGATACCTGTCCCCACTTCAGCTGCATGCCATGCTGTAAAAGAACAATGACAAAGGTAAATAGCTGGATTGCATATGTCCACCTATTAGCTTTCTACAGTCTCTGCAATGTCCTCAAGCTGAAAATGTTATGTATTCCATAGCATGTCAGCGATGGCAAACTTTTTTTAAAAAAACCCACTGCATTACGCCTTAACCCCTTAAGGACATTGGGCGGTCCCTAAACCCATTGAAAACAATGCATTTTGAGCCCGTACATGTGCGGGCTTTGTCATTAAGGGGTTAATGTGCCAGAGCTGCCTAGCCAGCCCCTGTCCGGCCTTGCTTCATTGTGCACAGTAAAGTCAATGAAATTAAATGTTTCATCACATTTTAGTAAATAGTTATGATAGTAATTTATATGCTATATTTCCCCAAATTATTGACAATCTACACCAGCCTACTAGTGGGAGATGCATTCCAGGGAAGCTTGGTAAACTTATAGCATGTTAGTTAATCAGAAGTGTGTTGAGAACTTTAAGTAACACCCAAATTGCCATATGTGAACTAATACTAATGCAGGCTTTTGAAGGTTAACAAACACATAACTGTTCAAACTGAGCCAATGCAAATTGCTAACAGATTCCCCATCATGAGATTACCATCAGGACTTTATTAGTGCTGGTTCTTTGTACACTTTGTTAAATATGCCGGAGATGTTAGATTTATCTGCTCCTAGTGTGCATGCCAAGCGTATTAGGTGGATCCATCAACTGTTAAAGATTGTAAAACATGGCACATTTAGAAGGAGCCATTTTGAGGGAAAGTTCTAACTATGGAGTGATCAGCAGGAACATTCCTTGAATTGCTTTTCCCCAGAATTGTTATTTACATCCATGGCCTATTGAGCATAGTAGAGAAGGTTAAGGAGACCAAAAATGCAGTAGATGACTGACCATGCAAACCATAATGACTGGGAGCTGAGATATATTTGAGAACCCTAACGTGGATGACCTTTACACTTTTCAATAAATGTATTGACGTGGAAGCTACGGAATGCATACATCGTACCACTGGCATCATTAGGACTTCTTCCTGAGATACTGTGTTTTAACTCCTTAACCTTTTCCCATTTATTACTCTTTATACCATTATACAGATTGGAGGCCATTTTATTTTTGCATATGTTTCTCTTAGTAACATTATTTTGGCAACAGTCCCTTAATTGTACAGAACTCAGTCAAAACAAGTCATCAATTGAAATACGGGCCAAAGTCTCAGTGACCAAGCTTTAATTTATCAAGGTCAAAGATATAACACATGCTTTCACGTTTCAAATAGTGTTTGCATTCACATACTAGGAAGGAAGTTATTCTTAGGATAAGATCCAGGAGTTAGCAGCAAGACTAAAAAACATTCTCCAACAATTTCATATTTTTCATGGTGGAGGTGGAGGAGGGGAGCATTGAGGTGAAGTGTTTTTATTTCCTCTGACCTATTGCATGTTTTTGGTCTGAGATAAAACTTGGCAACATTTGCTGGACTTGATTCAATATTATTCATAATTTGTTTCTTCTTTGCTTGTTATGGGAAAGGAGTAACCATTATGGTCCTAGAAGTTTATATACATCAACCACAGCTGTATATACAGTGCATTATAACAAAGGTTGCAATGTAGACATCCCATTGTTTTGTGCTTCTAACTTTTTTAGAACTGACATATGCATCTCTAGTGTTTATAAACCTTAATATTTTTTCCTATAAGTTTGCTAAAATACATTTTCTTTTATTGTTACCATTAAGAACACATGTTTGGGAGGCAGCTAAATGTATATTTGCTATTTTACGAGCCATGCATAGCTAAGATCATTAAAATATTTGGGGTTTTAGTACAAATGTTATTCAAAGTATGTGTATTATTAGATGTAGTTACAGCAGACTCCATAGTGGATGGCACTGGATTTTGTTCCATTATTGCTGTTCTCTCTCTTTTACTGTTTCCTAATCCAAACAAGTATAGCTGTTTCCTCCCTTTGTCACCATCAGATTTATTCTGCTTCCCCTCCTGTTGCCCGTCTGTTCTATTTCTATGGGTAGTTGACCTCACATTCACAATTCTTGTTCAATTAACATAATCAACCTCACACAGATACGTATATGTTCCATTGATATTGTATATAGTCTTCCTTACCAATAATTATAAGCTTTTTATTTAATTTGTTTTAAAATATGTATTAGCCTTCAAATCATATGCTAGAGAGTACAAGGAATCTGTCAATGTGATTTAAATGTACTCTTCTTTTTATCCTTATGTAAACCAAGATCTTGGTGTCTATGCCCTCTCCATTGTTTTTAGCAATTAGCAAAGCGTGACAAGCAAACTAAAAGCCACTATATACTGTATTTAATAGCCTTGATATTGGCTTATTTTATGTTTTATGTTTTGCTAAAACATTTAGTAGGGAATTTGACCTTTTTCTGAAATACAGAGGAAATTGCATATAAAGATTAAAAGAACAATCAAGTCCCCAAATGTTTATTTTATAATATTGGACTGCATTTACCCGGGAAATTAAATTATGTTAGCTGTAGTGTAATCATCATAGCAAACGGGATAATGGTGATTCCTTTACTTTCTCTAGAGTTATTCCATTCATAATAATTCAAGCTGTAGCAGATTGTGATTAATGAATAATGTCACTCAGTATGATATTGAGTAATAATATATGGTTTTACCTCAGGATTATCTTGGAGTTGGCTTCGTAGAGTCTCTTTTAAAGCTGAAAAAAAGTTGATTAAGTTAATGCAATATGAATCATAGGTATAGGAGTAATTACTCCTTATACAGCATATGTTAGTTTTTCACATGGGTATCTGAAATGTAGATGGGACTATGCAGCGGTGTATTCTGACCTAGGCCGACTAGGTTCCATGTTAGATTAACATTGGTTAGAATACAGACTAAGCACTGGACACCAGATATGGGGAACTTACTATACTTGTGTGCCATTGCATGTTTATCATTGAGCTTGTCAGGAACATTATGAACATGGGCATGCCAACTGAGGCCTCACCCATGGCAGCATCTCCGAACTTCCCTCAAGACCTACACCCCTTCTACGTGTAGCACGTCCTCTGTGCTGAGCGCCAGGACACGACATGATTTTCTGACACTACATCCGAAAAGGACCAGTAGCGTGGGTAAATAAATACTATGGAGGTTGTGGTAACTAGAGACATAATGCATTAGTGTAAATGGATTGGTAACAAGGGAAAACTTTGATATATATTGCTAACCATTCCTTTACCTCTGACTTCTGTAGCAGCTGGAACCCAGAGGATACAATGAGGGTTCACTTCTGATGAGTGGAGGATTATATTGCAGTCAGTGTGGCCACTGAAATTACAGAGTTTAGATTTCAGTTTATCCTTTTGTTCATTTGTCAGTTGTTCCTGTAAGGGAAATAAATATGCAATAACATTAACTTTTAATAATGTGAAAAAGGATGTTAAATATCCCATTAGCAAAATCTGTTTTATTGTGTGTAGATATTTAGCTACCTGAAAATATCAAAAATAATGGAACATCATACAGCAACCCCATTTTTGTCAAACTGTTGTCTCCTCTTCAACTCTCTTAAATCTAACTTTTCCTTCTTCATCTCCTTGCACGATAGACACTAATGACAGACAGTGATATCCTTGTACATATACTTTACCTATCACGGGTATTTGGCTAATGATTTTGATCCCCATCATCTCAACAGTTCCCGTTCTTTTTTTTTTAAAGCTCACACTGCGTCTTTTCATTGCAGTTCAGGGATAGTTGTGTTTTGGCATGTGGTAATTCTGATTTATTAGTGCTTTTTTGGCTCTGATGATTTTTGTTTATGTTTTGGTATTAAAAAATCAAGAGGCTGTCATTTTCAATCATCACTTAACTGTAGGAAGAAAGGAATGAAAGGATGTTTCCTAATGAGGTCTCAGGCTTCCCTCTGTGTCCTTGTGTCATTTATAGAACAATTATAGGAAGCAAGTAGAACTGGCCATCGGGGAATACAGTACTTGTTTGTAACTCTAAGGGATATGGGAAATGTGAGAACGCTTGCTGCCGTGTCTTACTGTGTTACACTATATGGACTGCCCAAAAGTTTAAGTTTTGCCATTATTCTGGCTGTCCTCTTGTCTTTTGTCCAATTTATAATACAAGAGTTATGCTCTTGATCTAACATTGCAACATCTACAGGGCGCTTCACCAAAACATCTTCTATTGAAGATGTTCCCACATCTGAAGTATTAGTATATTGTTTTACATATAATACAATACATTATAATATTAAATACTTTACTGTATATTATACAGGTCTGCACTTCCCAGTACTAAAAGGATGCATTACTTTTACAGTGGATTGCTTTCCTGAAGAAGAGGCTTCTCCCAAAAGCTTATGTGACATCTTTTTTCCATGTTGGTTCACTAAAAGGCATCACATTTGACTACAAACTCTATTTTCTTTTCCAGTTTTAACCAGTCACATAGTGAGTACAAAAATGTGATCATGTGAGCCAAAACCTATTAGAACTGGTCCTGTTTTGTCTCAGACAAAATCGTTTGTTTTTTTTTTTGGACTGAGCCATGGATGATCTCTACGGGTATATGGTGGTTGGTCGGACTGAAATTATTAAATTACATAATAGAGTTAAATATACTGTAAGTATAATAACTTTCTTAGTTACATTTAACCATTTGTAGAACACAGACTTCCACTTGGGAGACAGGTGCAGCCATTACATTCAAGGGGGTCTGGATCTTTCAGATACTTACACAACTGACTTGTTCCTTGTATTCAAAGCAAGCCACCTCT
>VKOC01000002.1:12385974-12441880 GCA_009364415.1 Spea multiplicata
GGGGGTATAAGGCATATCGATATTAGGCATATCAGGGGGGGGCGTAAGACCTATATGGTGTAAAAGGTATATCAGGGGGCTCAGTTGCATATCACTAGCATATAAGGCATATCTTGGGCACAGTGGAATCTCTGGCATATAGGAGGTATAAGGCATATCTGGGGGCAGAGTGGCAAGCTGGGGGTCAGATGTGCATAACTGGGGGGCAGTTTGGCAAATAAAAGAAAATATAAACAAGAGGCTTTTTTTAATAGTTTACATATGAATTAATATTTACTAATAACTTTAAATATTAAAACCTAGTTTGAGAAACACTGTGTTTGGGTTCTTGTAGCTTTTATTATTATGTCAGTAAAATAAGAAGGTGAATAGAGAAATGATAAAGAGATGCAAGTATAAATACACAATACTATTCAGTAGCACCTCCCACACGTACACCATGTTCTCTCACTGGGCCATTTTTAATGCTTTATATTTGTGGAATCAAGACATTATAGACAAAATAGCAATATACAGTATACATAATTGATTTCATAATAAGTAGCTATGCTCAATTTCACAGAATAGCGATGATTTGGGAGCTTTGTTCCATTGTTCTGCAAAGTAGTGATTTGGAGCTTTGTCCCATTGTTGTGCAAAGTAGTGATCTGCTTCCGATGCAGCAGCTTTCAGTACCTAGTCCCACTTTGTCCAAAGGACATCGCTGGTCTAGGAAGATATAAAACCAATGGGCCTCCGTTGCAGCTCATACATCGCCTCCTCCATATGCATGCCCATAAGCACAACAAAAAGCATGTTGAAACGAGTTCCTGCCACATTAGGCTTATGATTGTACAGTATTTCTAATGTGGTGGTGGTTTTATTATGTCCTTTTTCTATCAAACTGTATTTTTATAGCTTGTGGCCCGCCAGAGTGTTCCAGTTTCACTCTTATGCGTGGGAGTTTGCTAGGTTAGCGTCAACACACCACAGTACTGAGCCAGGCAACCCATCTGCTCTTGTTCTTACTGTCCTTTACTTTTCTGTGAAATGGCTTGTGCTGATGTCCCTGTATAGAGCAAGATTTCATCAAGGCATCTGTTACTTGTTACACTAGAAACGAGCTTCATCATACACAGCGTACTTTTCCGTTACAGTGCAGTCATCATAATAAGATTCAAACCACCCTTACAGAGGATAAGAGGAGTGACTCGAGTATTTTTAATGTTACACAGTTATAACACTTTATTTGGTGTGGGAGGGGCTCAGCCTGTCTGATATAAAAGAAAATAGCTACAGTTTCTCCTTTCAAGTTCTACAATATCAGAACAGAAGAGCATTCTGGCCTAGGCTGACTATTCAGCAGGTGTGGGGGACAGCAGGCCTTTATCACACTCTTGGGCCATCTTACTTCTCGAGGCATCCCTACTTCATGGGCTGGTTACAAGGAAGATCTCTGATCTCTCCAGCTGGCCAATTTACACTATGAAGGACTATGCCTAGCCAATACATCCTCCATAGCACGCTTTTCCCAAGAACTGTGCGCCCTTGTTAGGGATAGTGCCGGCATATGATATCATAGGTATCGTATCAGGTGATAAGGAGCAAGAGTGGAAGAGCTCTGGGGTACCAGGCATAGGAAGTTTGCAGGTATAGGTCTAGAACATAGGGATCCTGCTGTATGCCAGCTAGTACCCATCAAAATTGCCTGCTCTAACTGGGGTAAAAAAGGTGTTTTTATGTATTGCTGAAAAGGTAATAATGTCACATGTCTGACAAATATAAAACCATAACCTAGCACTGCATAGTGACGAAAAGAAAGCATGTGAAATGATGTCTATGATGAAAATGACACACATTACTCATATTTCCTCACAGAATAAGCACACGGGCTTGGTTAGGGAGATCTCCAGATATCTCAAACTGGACCCTTCTTTCTGCTGCACATCAGAGGACAAACCACTCCTAATGTTTGTGCTCTCTGAGCATCTCTGAGTTTATGTCTCTTTAACAGAGCAATACAATCCTATTTTCATGTTAAAAAATAATTGGAGTCTATTTTGGATTTTATTGTATGAAGTTCAAGGCAGGCATTCTTTAGTTATTGGAGTTAAAAATGAGACTTAGGTTTCATGTAACTTCTCTTGTAGCTTCTTCTACTAAAACAGGGACCATACCCCTATTATGGTTCTAGTAGATGCTCAGTAGAACTCCTAACCACTAGCAGCAGCAACATACTATCACATGAATGCTATCGTAACACTGATATTTTGCTACAGTGCATCTGATTGCCTACTTTAATGAGTTCAGCGGGAGTGCCCTTGCACATGTGCAAGGAAAGAAGTTTACATAATAATGCTTCCTGGTTTGAGTAGAGGAAAAAGTCAGATGTCTTATTCCAGCTTTTCTAACTCCCATAACTAAATTAACTAAAGAATGCATGTTCCAATTTTAAACAAAAATGTCTCCAACATGCACTGAAGCATATTGCTCCTTAAAGTTAGGCCCCAGATAATTTACCGGTCACTTAACTTAGGGAAAACTGTGTACTTTTCCACAAGATGGACAGTTCCTGGAAACTGAAATTAAAGTTTCCACGAGACACTTTGGAGCCTGAAGATGTGAGAGGCATACCTGGTTCTTTTTATGTTTATATACATATTACTGTTACTTTTAGGGTCACCAAACAGTCTGAGTTCTTTGAAAAAAGGGATATAAACAAAGGAAAGATATGGAAAGGGAATCAATTTCCAAAGTGAGACACTTGGGTGGAAAATCTAAGTCTTAGGGTTTTTACTCCCATTAGTGGGCCCCAGGGTGATCAGACAGAGTCTCAGTGAGAACATTGTCTCCCTGACAAATCACTGTTGGAATCCTTATTTGAATGCAGGTGACCTAATGAAGATAATCATTAGAAAGTCACTACAATAGAATTTTTGTTACGGGCTAGTATGGTAATATTTGAAAGTGTCACAGGCTTGGTTCATCTCGCATGTTCCCTTGTAATACGTATTGTGGTGTTTGTACATATAAATGCACATATATATATATACACACACACACACGTATCAGCCATAACACTATGACCACTTGAAGTGAATAACACTGATTATCTTGTTATCATGTCAGTGATCAACATCCGCCATACAGTGTAAAAGAGTTTTAAAAGAGTTTAGGAGGCAATCATCAATGGTGTAGCTGAAATGCCTCGATAGCAAGGCATTCAGCAACCCTGAACACCCCCCCCCAGGATAAGCTGTGAACCACCACTGCGGGAGTTTGCCACTCGCAAGATGGTGGAGCGCCCTTTAAAAAAAAAAGAGTTAGCAAAGTTTCCAAGAGGGTTTCTCCAAACCCTCCTGAGAACTCTGGCTCCTCTTGCAGGTTGAATACAGCTACTGCATTCAACAATGCAAGTCAATGGAGCCCAGCTTTCTAATCACAATATGATTACTAAAATACATTTTATTTTTATTTCTAAAAAAAATCAACATTGAAAAGTGTGCATGCCCCAAATGTAGACCTTTTGCCCCCAAACAGCCAGGCAAACCCATGTATGGGTGATATCACTGTACTCACTAAAAAGTACGTGCGTAGGAAAAATACACACAAAAAAAATACTAACACAAACTTTGACAAAGGCTGGTGATGAAATTTGTGCATGCAAAGAGTTAAAAGGCCAGCATTTGAAATGTCCTGGGGTGCTTAGTTTTCAAAAATATATGGTTTTATTGGTTGCATTGAATTGGCCGGGCTCAAAGATGTACCAAATAGGGCATGGGCAGTGGATCACCAAATGTCAAAGTTCAACATTGAAAAATGTGCATGCCCCAAATGTGGCCCTTTTGCCCCCAAAAAGCCAGGCAAGCCCATTTATGGGTGGTATCACTGTACTCGGGAGATGTTACTGAACACATATTGGGGTGTTGTGTGACAGTGACTTATACCAAGAGCTGTAAATTCATATCTGAAGTTAAATGTGTGTAAAAAAAAATGACTACCACAAAGTTCAATAAAAAGACTGGTGGTAAAATAAGTGCATGGAAATAGTTAAAATACTAGCATTTGAAATACCCTAGATCGCCTCTTAAACTCTTTAAAAAAGGTCATCTGCGTATGGCGGACATTGACTCCCCGGGGAGGGGCCAGACATGGCCCCTGATGCCGATCGTGGTGTGGCTGAATGCCTTGACGTTGAGGCATTACAGCAACATCGTTTGGGTGCAGACAGCTTTCTGCACCTGTTTGAAGTCATGACGGTCCTGGAACGTTAATTGTCGTTAACCCTTTTTTTTCAGGTGACGTGCCCGGACCATCAATTGTCATTAAGGGGTTAAAGTTTGAAAGTTTGGAGACCTTATGCTTTAAAGCATAACACTATCTTCAGAATAAACTGAGTGTTAAAAGTTAATGCTGTGAAGGTAGACCTGTTTCCATCCATGAAGTGCAAAGTCTGAATTAGTTAACGGCTGCGTGAGAAGTACTCCTAACCTTGAACTTTGTTTACGCAGTTACATAAGGGCTGAGTGTGTTTGTGTGGAGAGCCAGACTGATTATGTTAAAACCTTCTAGTTATGTAAGCATTATGCTTGCTCTTGCTCTGTGACAGCCTAGAGCTTAAGGCAGTCCAGCCTTGTTGTGATGTGTACAAAGGAATGCAACAATTATGGGATCTCATTTTCTCTTGTTACGCTGTGTGCAGCTCTACTACACTTGTAGGGGCTTTCTGGGGGCAATAAAAAGGGACAGTAAAGGTGACATAAGGGGCATCATTCCCATTAAGGTTCAGAGTGATATGACACCAATGTTGTCAATACGTGACATCAACCATCTTGACGTCATTTTAAGACCCTGTGTTTTTAACCAGTTGTACCAAAAGCTCAAGTGACCACTTCTGGTCAGTAAAACATTAAATGGTGTCTCTAGTGAGGGTGGAAGTGATATGGGAATAGCGGTCATACTGTGCTATGGAGAGCATTCACAAAGCACTTGTGCACTGCCAACACAAAATTCTTTCCAAATTCTGGTACGTTTGGCTGAGTTCCCATTTTGACTTTAACCGGACTTCATAACCTAAACAGGTTTCAAAAAAACGAATATAGAACATAAAAAGGAGAATTGTTAGAAAAAGAGCTTTCCAATCTCTACTCCTCCCATCTTGTGACATCACTATGCAGTTTCACATAAAGTGGAGAATACTGTATTCACCTATAATACCTACTACATTGTGCTTTGTAAATGTTCTAACCTTTTTATCTGTTTTCTTTTAGTTCTTTTAGCTTAATGATAAGTTGGCAAAAAGGAATCATGTGGCACACACTTTTTAAAAAAAACTTTTATGTTACCTTGATGAGATTACTCTGTTAGAAGGAAGATGTATATATACACACTTAGTGGGATATCATTGTAATATGGTGAGATTAGATAAGAACAAGTTTAACATATTTTTCTTGAATATTGAAGATGTATTTTGCAGGCCTCATTTCTTTAACTTTCATGCCAGCTATTGCAACATCAACTACATTTTAACTAGTTTTTAGGTAAAGGACATTTTGTCCTGTAGAAAAGAAAGTGCTGTCCACGCCCTTTATACAAATTAAAACTGGTTTCAGCCCTAGTCTGTTATATGGTAACCCTCCCTTTTAAAGATCAGTTCAGAGATGCCGTTACACGTAAAGTAATGTTACTTAGGATGTTCGTGTTATTTGTTGAGGGGAATTAGCTAGGCTTTTAGCTAGGAGTAAAATGTAAATAATTATTTTACACGTTAAATTATGCATAATGCAAGGCCGCTTCACAATGGAGAGACTTGCTAGATTGCATAGTGAAGTGAGATGACTAAAAGCACCACCTTTTTAAAAACTGCATTTAGTGAACAAAGCCCCTTTTGTTACTGTTTCTTGCTTGTCCATTTTTGAGTGAGGCATGTGAAATGGCAAACACAGGGTGATAAAAAAATGTAGTTTCTGTGAAGATGTGGGGATTTCTGTGTTTATCATGGGTCATATTGTCACATTGCACTACCCCTTCTCTGTGCTGGTTAAACCTTATGAAATGAAATGTCACCAGGTTGACTACTTTGTTCAGCTGCACAATTGTTGCATGAGTTCCACATATTTGTTCTGCTTGTGAGTAACTGTTTAAACAATGTCATGATGATGATGATAAATGTTCATTAATAGGGATTGCAAGGCTGCTTTCACACGAGCACATAAATAGTGTCATCACGTAATACTGATTTTTCTACGTTTTACAGATACATAGAGGTACTAATCCCTGTAACTTGGAAAAAATGACATAAATCAGTATGGTGCAAAAGGCATTGCATTTGTTGTTATTGCTTATTGATCTGTTAAAGCGCATTTCTGATTAAGTGTGCATATTTGTGACTTCCCGTTTAATGCAAACTATAGGCCTCAGAAGTGTCTTCCCCTTGCAAATCCATGGAGAGATTTCGTAGAAATATTCCTGTGCATTTGCCTCTTTCTCTGCCTTCCAAGTTCCTGGCTCAACAGATCTCCTGCTTGCCACTGCGCATGTGTGATATATTCACCACCAACTCTAGTGCAGTCTTGTGCAAGAGTTCTAGAGTAAGTTGTCCCTTCACAGAGATGCAATTGAGGTCTGTGCTACAAAAGCATAAACTTAGATGATTTCACAGCTTATTGGGACAGTCAAGGGAGAGCCTCTGATCTCCCTAACTAGCCCAAGAACCTTACTGTCTGCAGAAGCAGAGCAGTCAGGGTTGCTCAGCAAGACAGGGAGACAGTGCCTTAAAATCACACTAGGGAGGTATGTTTATAACGTGAACACTTATACAGCAGTATTTTGGACTAGGGAAAGCTTACAGATTTACCAAAATTAATTGTCAACCTCATTCACTCTCTTATACTCTTTCACACATGCTCTTTCACACTCACACTCATGCTATCTCTCTATGGCTCCCTTCCTTCTCCGCTGACCGTTTGCATGTCCCCATCGCCTTCCCTGCAGTTCCACTTCTTCTATTGCCTCTTCTTCTGTCTTTTTTCTTCGGCCACCTAAACCCAGCCTCCCACTGAACTTCCACATTTCTGTGCCTTTTTTCCTCCACAGATCCGTCTTTATTATTTTGGCCTCCCAGTGAACATCTGCAAAAGGATGGAGCCTCTGGGCACATCCTCTACCCTTTTCCTCCAAGTCGTTCTTTAAAGCATATTGTTTAGGATGTGTATATGCAATATTACCAAAAATAAGACTAGGTGTCACAGTTTGTCCACCTGCATTTGCAGATTTGACTGTTGGCTAAGCTGATGGGTAGGTTTATTCTCTTTTGGTGGTAAGAAAGTGTAGCCCGTTAAGTATTAGTCAATTCCATATCAGTTTACTAGGCCTATTGTATTACTGCTGTCTTATCAGCATATTTGGGACCTCTCTGGGTTGGTACCAGAGTCTCCTGGTAAAGACTTGCACTCTTGGTTCTCGGAGTTGAGCAGTGTTTTGCCACTCCTACTCCAAAGCCACTAATAGATGTCTGGGGAAAAAGAAGAGTTCCTGTTAGCCTACCCAGGGATGTTCCCTAGTATACTCATCAGCCATTGTGGATGGTGGTAGTTACGTCTGGTGGTGACATGCAATGAGTTGAAATGCATGTTACATGTTAAGGAATATCATGCAATCTAATTAGATCAATGCAACAATGGTAACAAATTGGACTGTCAAGAAAATCCAAACTCAATTAGGATATAATTACAAATCCTAACTATTGTCATACCCCTTGAATGTATGCATTGTAAGAAGCGCTCTTTAAAATGTCTTTAAATTGCAATTGTTTATAGAGGTTTTATTTCAAAGAACAGGGTATTATGTGTTCTACAATGCACTTAGTTATACAATGCATTTGGGATAGTTAGGGCTTTCCAACAGGTGACAATGGCTGTTAACCTTCTTTAATTTAGAGTCTTCACACTACTTTCAGTGGGGGAGGTAGTACGGAGGTCATATGGCATAACTAAATATATGCGCCATGTGCAAATTTTTTTCAGTAAAATTGTCCCACAGTTTACTCCTTATTACATTACTTGTGACAAAACTCGGCTTCTGCACATGCTCTGTAACAATTTATTGATACAATGTATCAACCTATTGCATCATTTAGAGAAAACGGTTTATGTTTTCCTACTACTCCACATATATTTCCTATAGCTGAACTCATTCTTAGTGGCTTAGTTGGCCACTCGTTCCAGAACCCTGATCACATACGCAGTAATGACATATCCGTGGACAGCACTTTTTCCTCAGATGCAGTTCCTGCAAGCAACACTGGGAGCAGAGCTGAGAATTTTCAGCTGCGTCACAGAACAGAGGAGAAACAGCCTGTGTCGACAGGTCTCTGAAAATCAGCTGCAGCAAGAGCAGAGAAGAGAGATCTGTGGCAGCCAGCAAGTATCAAGGGCTGTGCTCCTTCCTATGCTCAGCATCTCTACAAGAACCGGTGCACAGTTACTTTTATTTCTTTGAGATGTCTTTGAGATACAGAGAATGCGTCACATATTAATCCCGCAGTGGGAGGAGGTGAGATGGTGGAAGGTGGTGGTGCCGGAGAAGGTGGGGGCGAAGAGGTTCGAAAATGGCGTATGAGCGGGGTTTGCGAATGGGTTAATGGAAATTCTGGAACCTTCTACCCGTCACGGAGGTCACGCGGATACCCATACCTACGCAGCAGTAATTGGGGCAAGTGTTCTCATATTCCGAGAGCCTGGCTGTTTTCATGGACGTAAAATAGAACCCCGGAGATATTAAAGGCTGCGTCACCACCACCATGACACTGCGGACGCCCGGTAGGTTAACCGTCGTACCTGAAAAATCAACCATTCCGTTTTCTGTAGGCTATGTCGGTAAACACGATGGAATTTTTTTGCAATGGTACAGGTTGCACAGCTGCAAGACTGCAAAGAAACATTGTTTTGCTCTTATTGCCGAAAGAAAAGGACACCAGCAAACGTAAGGCATGTTAATGTTCATCTTCTGCTTTCCATGATCCCTATGTGTCAGTTTTCTGTTCTTTTGTGTCATTTATTTTTATTGGGATGTGACGGGCTGCGTTGCATAGTATTTGCTTTCCAATTGCCTCCTCTCCTTTATTTAGCAGTATGATGGCGCAGCACCGATTTTTAACAGCACCCTGTAGGGAATCCACGTTGCCATTTTAAAGATGCGGAGAGGGAAAAATCACCGAAAAGCTTCAGGACTTTTTAACCCCAGTAGTGTTGACAGAGAAAGTCTACTTTTCTTTTGCAACAGTGAAAGGGTTAACAAGCTTTATAAGGCACGCAGAGGGCAAGAGAAGGTGGGCCAGCATTTAAGAAGTAAATGTCATCCCTCTGGCATTGTGAAGTTGTTTACCTGTCTCGCTCTCTTTCTCTCCCCATCTCCATGTTGGCAGTCCTCCAGCCTACATGTGATATACTTGCCTATGTCTCGGCTTTAGTTTAGACGATGAGCTCAAATAGGTTTGTGTGTGGGGGTGGGCTTCCAACCCAAACATTTCATTTTATTGGTGGGCTAGAGACTTGGCAGGTGAAAACCTGAATCCCATTGGCTGAGGGCAAGCTGTGAGATTACTTTTTCAATTGCTTCACAACAAACAGTTTTTTTTTACATGCTGTTCTAAAGGTGTTTAGTATACTCTGCTTCAGACACTGAGATCCATTCCTCGGAAACAGTTTCTCACGTGTACATATAGAGCATGGTGTAAACATAGACTGAGCTGCCATTGTCATGTGTTAAAAGTCATGACATACCATGATGCGGATTTAAAAACAGAATAAAACCGGCCTCTTGTCACAAGAGCTTACAATCCTAGGGTGTTATGTCACTTTATATTTTCCATAGTTCTAATCATTGTTAGTTTTTAATCTATATATTTTTCATATGTTCTACTAGATCAGGTTGCGTGTTGGGCAAAATCTCTGTAATGAGGGTTATAGGTAAAGAGCAATTCTAGTACACAGTGCCAAAAGTGTTTCTCTAGTGATTACGCCTAAATCCCCATTTTGCACTATAATATATATATATATATATATAATAGCTATTATACAAACCCTCCAAAGTATATCCATTTTGTAAGCTGGTAAATTCCACAAGTAGATTGTAAAACAGCTGCTGCATTTTGTTTGATTCCTATGTACATCACCTGCTACTATTATAGTGACTGCTAATTGCTGAGTCCTGGGTTGCTTGACACTCTGGGGACATTTTGAGCTTACCATAGGTCCCTTAACACTGATCAAACAGGGTTGCTATGGCCAGGATATATTCACACATACACCCACAAACCAGAAATATTTATAGACTCTCGGAGCTTCCCTTTCAAGTCGCAGTGAATGCGCAGCATACCTGCGTAAACTTGCCTTTTTTCAAATTTGAGTTCCTTTTTTGGCTGCCATAGGTAAACCGTTGTTTGTTTTCTTATTTTTTACGTGTAACATACCTTTGTATATTCGCTAAATGAGGTTGAACATTTCACAGGGCTGACCACAGCGAGAGTCTCGTAGGTAAAGTGAGATTTCTTCCGTCATCTCTTCATATTAACTATACAGTATGCCGGGCCGGCTCTTTGGGTTGGTACTTTATAATAGATCGTAAAGCCAGTGAGTTAAAAAGCTTAATCCACATGCAAACTCACGGCACACTGAATAACCGTCTATGAGAGACGACTGTATATTGTCGTCGCAAGCAGGGATTTATATCCGCACTGTTGATAATTTCCATTAGGATTTCAAGAATCCGTGCTTTACACATAGGTGCTTAGACGGATTCCTAATAATTATATGACATGTCATGTTTGTTCGCAAATGGCGCATACACACGGCTATGGTTTAAGCCACGCCTGGTATCTGCGCACCATGAAGTCCTGCGACATGGGGAGATTTGATGGGTGTGGCTAAATGGGTGACGCCGTGCAAGAAAATCTGCCTATTTTTTTCCCTCTGCCTTTGTTAAATTAGGCTGGTTTGAGGTGGCATGACCTTGATAACTAACCATTGCGTGGAAAATGTGAGGGGAATCATAAACAAGTTTATACGAGAAGATAAAATAGGGAGAGAAAGAAAGTCGTTTGTATGTTTGCTTGTTTGTTTTTTCCCTCTGCTCCAGTAGACATGTTGGCTCTGCGTTCCGAGTTCCGAAAATGTCTTCTTTATTGCAAAAGGAAAGAGCAATGAGAAGGGGTTACTGAACTGCAGATTAAGGCATTGTGTCGAGAGCCAAGGTCTGTACTGGTTCTGGGTTGTTTGAAGCTGGAATTTCATCAGAATGACTGATATTTTATTTGTGTGGCATAATTATCGTCTGAGCTCCTGGTGGATGAAGGATTTCGGTTCTAAAATTGCCATCTGCATAGCATTCTGGGAGGGATTATCATACTGCTATGATTTAACGTTGGTGCCCAGTTTGTCTTTTACGTTCCGATACAACTAATGGGACCTTCGCAGATGTGACGCAGATAGAAATGCTGTTCTGGTAGGAGTATTATTGAATATTTAAAAGTTCCCAGTATGCCGTGCAGCAGCGCGGATGACGGTTTTATTTTGTCACACGTTGTGATGCAATATAGGAATATTAATTTATGCTTCTGATAAATTGGATTGCATTTTAAGTGTGGAAAAAAAACATGCCACCGGTACTTTATCACCACTGTTGATAATGGTTTTAACTCTGTGGCGGCCAAATACATCAGGCATGGTTATCCCTTAAGAACAAATAGGGTTAAATGAGCAGCACATTTGTTCCTAGGAATGCCGGAATCACCTAAAACTTTAGATGTGCGTTCTAGCCGTCGGGGTGCATGACTTTCCAAAGGAAAACATTTGTGGTTTCGTTCGCACTGTTTGGATTTCTTCGGTAGGATATACTGCACAGCGATTGTGTTACAGCTGCGTATTAATACTGTACAATGTCGCTAGAAAAAAAGGGGCGAAAGCGGCAAATAATCCAAACTATTGCTTGTGTATCTTGCTGCGTAGCACATCCCTGTGCTGAGTCATGGCCAGAGATGGCATTGCAGTACCAACCTCTTGGGGGTGCAGGAATATTCACATCTTTGTCAAACTGCGTCACTTGTAGTTTAGAATTTCTTGGCACGTATACCGATAAAGAATTCACAGGGATACTAGCGATTATATAATAACGATATTATATATAACGATGCATACGTATATGCACAAATCCATGTTAATGCAGATGTTGTGTAACACCGAAGCTTGTTCGATGGACAGGTGCGTGTCTGTCATATTGTATACACAGAACTGCGCAATGTGTCAACTTGTTACATTTTGCCATCAGATTGCCAGTTTCTTGATGATCATACTTCATTATGATTAGCTTTGTCTTGTATATGTTTTTATGCGTGTATTCTATCTGCAGGAACCCTGGGATTTCAGTTGATCGTACTTATTTTGTTATTTTGTAGTCTTATATGAAATACTTTGCAGAGCTGCAGGGTATAATACTAGAACTGTTGCATTTGGCCAAGAATTCCCAGCCCTAACATTTTTTTATTTGTAATAATGTATTGTCATGGTTAACCAATTTTATGTCCAGTTACTAATTTTTATTTGTAATAATTTACGCCAGGCTATGTTACCTGTTATTATGGGGAATGGGGGATGGATAGAATGATGGAATTGATTATATGATTGATTATGGAGTAAAAGTCAAAATATGGATGTTAGGTCACAATACTAGAGAGTGGAATACTGGAGTGATACAAGGTAAGAATTAGGGGCAGAGATAGTATGAATGTCTTAGAATGAGCTGTGAAAGGCAGTGGCTAGTAGGCACCATTGAAGAGGTAAAGAAAACCAAGGCGGTAACTAGGGATTAAGGAGTGTGAGAAGAGTAAATCATAAATTGAGGAGGGTGTCAAAGCCATGATTTGGATGTTGGGTTAAGAATGAGATATAACCAATTATATATATCCTCAACATTTCAAAAGTCCAAATCAAGACACCTCTGTGGGAATTAGGCTAGAGCCAGGAGTTGGCATGGCTAGAGTCCTGGCTACTCACCCAAAGAGTCACTATGCGGAGAGACTTGAGGTGACCATGTTGGAGTTACAGTGTGGATGTGTTCTTCATTTCCCAGATCAGAGGATCATCATAACCAGAACACGACCCCCACGACACGTCTGAGAAGTGATAAGAGAGGCATGGTTAGGTCGCAAGATAAAGGAAGGACAGGGATACTGTACTGAGGATACAAAACTAAGGTGTGAAAAACGGAAGAAAAGAAGGACAGTAATGGGTGAGACATAATTCCAGTTTTAGAATGTGGGACTGAGGTACAAGATAATGGCAAGATTAGGATATATGACTGATAACGTGGGAGAGAAGAGCAATTAAGAGAATGAAGACTGATTTAGGTCAGAATTGCAGGATTAAAACAAAACTAAGGTAGCAGGGAATGGTGGGGTTAAGATACAGCACTCAGGTAGGGGGGGGTATCAAAGTTGGGTACAGGACTGAGGTGTGATTAGAGCAGTTTTGTCTATAGATGTGAGAGGAAATAGAAGGGCATGGTTAAGAGACAGGGTGGAGGAGGGCAGAGTTATGATACAGAACTGCAAAGAAAGATGACCATTTCATTGGATAATGTACTGGGTAGCAGAGTAAGACAGAGTTAGGATATAGTATGGTAGTTTTAGAATGAAAAATATATTTGTATTTATTATTTAATTTCTTTTACATTCATAGTCTATGCACTCAATTTGCTGGATTGAAGCAGATCGTAGGGGCTTGGAAAGAGTTTTGATATTTAAGTTAGAAATATGAAAGCCAATTAGTAGATCAGAAGCCGCATAATCCTGATTCTGCGGTAATAGGCTCACATGTGCAGCCAAAAGTAGGGGGAAGACTATATAAACTTCGTAATTTTGAATTTGTTTGAGATAAATGATTATTGAAATTGGTCCAATGAAAGGAAGTGCAGTCGTCAGGCCTGGTAAAGAAGTGGATTTAGTTTTTTTTTAATAAAAAAAAAAGTAAAAATTACAGCTGGATGTTGAAAGATTTGTGTTTGTCAAACAGGAGGGAAGAGTCAGATGGTAACAGATTACATGCCACTTGTGAGTGGTAGATTGTTAGGGGAGAGAAAAGGTGAAATTTAAAAGAGAAGTCAATGTAGATGGTGCAGGGATTAAAGGCACTTTAGTTTTCAATGGCAGACATGATGTGATGTGGAATGGAAGATCAAATTAAAAGATAGAGAAGGAGAAGGAATTTGAATGGCAATAGCAACCACATGCATTTAGAATCTATGAAAGGAAATAGGAGAAAGGACATCACAGAGGGAAAGAGCACCCAAAAAGAAGGCTTGTGTAGTGGATGTAATATTCAGACAGTAGAGAGTAGAATAACAGTTTAAGATAAAAATGAAAGTTGGAATGTCCTACCTGAGTGAGAAAACTGTGAACAATAAGGAATGCAGACTGGGCAGGTGGATAAATATAATTAATAGTAGAAAAGTAGAGGGGAAGGGATAAGGACAAGAAGTCAGATGGAATTGTATGATTTAGATATTCGTGGTAATGGCTGCTTTGAAAGAGACAGGTCGTGTAGAGTAGAGGAGAGAGGTTTGGGATGAGAGGCCGGGTACAATACCCAGGTTGATATTTCCTGGAGTCAAAAAGGTGATGATGATTATGAAAGGCAAAAAAAGTTTTGAGCCATATATAAAAATCTAGTTGCCATAGGTGTGTGGCATAGAATCTGGTGAAGTAAAACGGTTTTGAAAATGTTTTGACGTAAGATTGTTGAGTCATTGTAGATTTAAGGAAGGATAAAAGATCATGGAAAGAATGCTAGGTTGCGATGATTAAAATTTGAAGTTAGAACAGAAAATAAGTTAGAATGCAACAACAATAAGGCTGCAACATTAAAGAATTGGTGAATATTACATTCCAAGATTGAAGTAGGGGATTCCCAGCTGCCCCATTAAGAAGTGAAATGCAGCAGGGAGGCCAATCTCCCAGGGACTGCCATCCTCCCAGGATCTGCCGCCTTAGCCCTAGTTGGCCTAGGTAAGAATACCCAACTGCTAGGCCCTGCGATTGTTTCATATATATATATATATATACATATATATAGTAAGAGAGCAGATAATGGCTAAAACAGATAGAAAAACGAAATCCGTCATGTTTGTGCTGTAGCACTTGAGCAATTGTGCGGGGGAAAAAGTGAGGATTCCAGAGAATTGTATCTTTAAACTGATTGCAGGTTTCTAGTGCCTGTGTACATTGTTGAGATGCGTGTTGCCAAGGATGATTATTTTTGTTCTTTTGTTCTGTTTAAAAATCTGCACACAACTATTCACAATCTACATTTACTGACTGAACCGTCATATACTCAAAAATATTCAGCGTGTTTGGAACATCCAGTTAAATCAGGAATTAAAACAATCTGGAGCTTTGCTCCTTCAATATGGTGGTGCTTTATTTCATTACACATCAACAAAATTGAAGCAGAGTCGTATCCCTACAACACTGAGTCAGAAGGACAAAAGTTCTCAGTGTCTTCATAGACTGCCAAAGGAAAACAAAATTAAAATTCAGTGATGTAAGCGTCTAAATGGAAAAATAAATTGCTTCCTGGTCTGACGCTAGCACTCTGGTTTCTTCCCATGAGTTAGCAGAAGCTTGCATGTCTTCTCATGTGGCTCTACCATTGCAGGTTTAGAAGGTAATTCTCGCAATTCGCCTCTAATATTTCAAGGGTTACTCCAGCCATCCCATGCACTTTAATGTATGATATCTTATAGGTCCCTTTAAACTTATGCGGTGTCACGGTTGCAAATGTATTTGCCCCTTTCCCACCTCATGAAGTTATATACTTCATACTGTGCTTCTTCGATGGCTGACCAAACTCTCCCGATGTTCTTACGAAGTATTTTCATATGCATTTATTGGTTAATGAGCTCCCTGGGACACTGAAGTATCTTTTTAAAGAGATGTTTTGTTGTTTATTCCAGTGGGTTTCACTAACAGCAACCGTATACTGCCAGATACAACTAATGTCCAGCTTTAAACAAGTACAGAAGTGGATCTGTCATCCTTGGTCATGTGTACTGGGGTAAGAACCTATATCTAAGGAAATTTAGGTGGTTGGTTTTTGTCACATACAGTAAATATGAATGTATTTCTTTTTTTCAAAAAAGTGCATGCTCTTTAATTTACCCATTCTAAAAATATATGATGCCAGCAAAAGCTGGCTTTCCTAGTAGTAATGCAACTTTTCTTTATTGGTTTGTAATGATATGGGAACTGCATTCTAGCTGAGTATAATGATGTTATGATCAAACAGTCAGTGGATAGCTGCAAGCCTTTACTATTGGCAGTCTAAGACAGCACTGGACATACACATAAACACATGTTGGTGGAGGTCTCTCCTCCATATCTGGTCGGCTGTGCCAGTTGTCTAGCAGTAGGAGTAGTGCATAACTGCCTTTATGGCCAGATATATATTCCATGCTCTTGTGCGGGCCAGTCTTATTGGTCTGTGAAGGAGCCAGTATAAAATATATAAAAATAATACCTTAACAATTAAGGTGGAAAGCGGCAGCTTTCTCTGGTCTTTGTCAGTAGAAGGATTTAAGATTGAAGAGACTCCTTTGCTTCCTGTTTTGTTAGAAGGCAAAGTAATTTATTAAATACTTCACTGGACAGGACTTTCTGGATTCTCAAGCGCTCAATGTAAGCAAGATGATTCACATGGCCATAAAAGTAATTTTTGTAGTATTTAACTCATTAATATTAAAGCTGAAGTGTTGCCATTAAGAACTTTTTCCTGTTGATCTTGCTGCGCCATGATTTTCTACAGGTGGTATAAACTGCTTCAGGATATCCATATATATTTTTGCTAAAATGCCCATTAATACCAGACCTTTATCAAACAACTATGCTGAACTGTAGTGGTTTCTATACAAGATTCCATTAACTGAAATTGAAAGCTGTTGAGGCACATCCACCTGAAAGCACCGTAAGTGTCTCAAGTAGTTTGAAACACAATTGGGCATCTGACAGAGCAGGTTACTTCCATAACTGAAAATATCTTGGGATGCATTCTTCACCTCCAGAGGACTAAAACTATTAAGTCTAAAGTGTTATAGGCGACATCTTATGTCCATTATCCAGAGCTGCAGAATATGACGGATATGACGTCACGCAAAAACTGGTCTGAGAATGACGTTTGACGGCCCTGAACCGTCATGGGCCGTCAAAGATTGCTTTCTTCACTCAGATTGTGTTGCTGTAATGCCTCGACATAGAGGCATTCAGCAACACAGAGAAAAAATGTCAGGGAGCAGTTATACCGCTCCCTGGAACGTTTTTATTAGTTAAAAAAGAAAAGACGGCAGATCTTTTAAATATGGCGGTGCCATGCCGCCGGTAAAAGCCTTTAGGAAGTGATCAGCAAGTGCTTCCTTCACTCAGTTGGTGTTACTGAAATACCTCGATATCAAGGCATTTCAAGAACACCATCTGAGTGGGAAAAAAACGACCTCTGATCGCTTCTTCAACAAAGCTTCTAGCGGCAGGGCGCCGCCATGGTTAACTTACCTTCCAAGATGACGCTGCCCTTCTCCTGGCAATAGCCTCAGAAGAGATTACAAATCGCTTTCATCACTCAAGAGGTGTTGCTGAATGCCATCAGCATCCAGTGATTGACACCCCAAGCCTAAAGATCAAAGATAAAGCCTGGTCCTTAAGGGGATAAATTATATGTTTTATAAATTAATAAACAATAATATGTGAAGCCAAATCTCCCCACATTAAGTGAATGAACCATCAAATGTAAAAACAGATTGTCCATAGATGATTATCGCTAAATTCAATCTAATTACTTCTGCATTAATAATAAAATAGCATATACCGGTATCAGCAGAATCTTTTAGTATTTATTTTTTGTCATGACTGAATTATTAAATAGTGCCTGACTTTTGTCAATTTATTTATTTGAAATTTATAAAGAAACAGATTATCTCACAGACTGGAAATTTCTTAATTTAAGTAAATTACTAGAATTACAGCAATTTAAAAGGATGGTATGCGGTAACCTAGCAATCCAAAGAAAAAAGTTTGTAATACACAGTAGAAGAAGCCACCCATAACAAGAAAATTGTTGACATGATTGAAAACTTGTATTTGTTGAAGTCTTCATATGTTGCTATAAACAAGTCTTAATATTATAACTAATTATTAATATCATATTAGTCTTTAAAACATTTTTTTAAGTATTTTTTGGTTTATGTAAAAATATATATCATGGAATAAAATGCTTTTATTCAAATAGTGTCTTCCAATGACAAACATCATCCCTACAACATATATAGTTATAATTTATATATGGGCCAAAGTAGTATCGGAAGTTGTCAATTGAGTGTTTATCAATGTAGACTTAATTGAAATATTATATTTGTTGTATATTTTGTATCAGTCATCATATATATATATATGTATACCTATAAACAAGTCTTAATGATTCTTGAATTAATTGATGACAAGAACAATGGTCCCCAATTACCCAAACAGTTCACTAGTAGTTTAATCTGGTAATTGACCTGTTCAGTTTATAGAGGCAGCTATTCATCTCTGAATATGTTCTGACACCCACAACTGTTGCAATTCACAATTATAGCTATTGGGAACCAGTGTGCCTAGAGAAAAGTTCTGTAACAGGAAGTCCTTCATCCTGTCTGCAGCCCATTTGTTTGGTTGACATCCTCAGTGGCTTATAGATTCTACTGTATTATGGCATTCATTGACTCTTTGGGGTCTAGCTCTTGAACCCAATACACCTGAATGGGATATGACACTCCTCATTAGAGGGATAATCACACCTAATGTTTTTCTTTCTTGAAAGAGCGATGTACCCGATGTTGTTCTGATTCGGTGAAATCTGAACAGAATTTCAAAGATTTCCCAAACAGATAGCCTGCATATGTTATCAGGAGCTTTTAACGCTATCATGGAGAGTAGTGCCATGCAGATAAAATACAATTGGGCCTTCAAATCACACAAGGCAACAGTTTTCCTGTCACTGGTATAGTATATTTCAGACATAGGCTGGCAACTTTGGAAGTGTTTGCAACTTCCTTCCTGGAAGGAAGTACATTTAGTACAATCATCTCATAACTAAGTGATTAGACAAGGCTGTAAGGAACTTCTAAGCATCAGCTTTATGATAACCTAAATAACGTGGAATGGAATATTGAGACAATTAATACTAATATTCTAAATATTTGTTGGTGCTATTTATTGTTCATAAGGTACTTAAATGGCATTTGTTATTTGAAAAAGTCAGCATAAAATAGGTAAACGGCTTCCTGTCTGGATCATCTAAGCTCCACAACCCTCAAGGAAGCTCGTTATTCTCTAGCGGGTGCTGGCCCCTCCACATCGTGCATGTTTCTGCCATTCTCACCTAGAATGGCGTGTAATAGGGGCCAACTAAACCACCTCTACTCGATCTACCGTTTTGAGCTGGTAAACCACCCTAAGAACCTAGATATGTATACAGTAGGTTGCAACATTTTACCTCACAGAAGGGCTCCCTTGGCCTTACTTGATGTAAAGTTACATTAGTGAGCTGTTCAGTGGCATTCTCACTGTTGGGTTGCCTAATCTGACTCACACCGCCAGCACATGAACACCATCATATGGCATCATTTCGCATTGTACGTTCCATTTTCAAGCACCATTTCCAAGTAAGGTAAGAGAGCATTTATACAGTGGTCAATGCTGAAACAGACACGCATTGCACGCTCCCTAATGTGCACATAGTATCAGATCCTGTGAACTTCCCAAATGGCTACTGGTTGCCAATAACCTTTTATTGTATAATGTGGCTACTGGGTAAAATGTCTTCCATCCTTTTTTTTTTAATAATAGTGCATTAGCAGCTGGTTGAGCTAGTGTTTAGAATCAAATTGTATAGGGACCCACCTTAGTTGGTATTGGATTACAGCTCCATTTTGTTTAGGCAACTACCTAAAGTACTGTTACTAGGCGTGATGTTTTGAAACTGAGATATTATGAACAAATTATTGCTGCACATTTTGTAAAGATAAACAAGGGGGTTGTATATGTTTGGTTTCCATGTAAATTTAGACTGTGACTCGTGCTTGTTAAAAGTGTATGAAATCACCATCCAGAAGTTCATATGCGCTATTAGCGTAGAAAATTCTGTAATAACTGGTTCATAAGCCATCCAGCATGACAAAGCGTTGCCTGAATATTCAAGGTCCCAGTCTTACTCCTACTTCCAAATTTCCATGTTGGAATCTCAGACTTTTTCATTTCAGATCCTGTCGGCCCCTTTAGCAGCTCGTGTGTCACGGGTGTCATCAAGGTGGACTTGCTAGAACTAGAACCAAGAGACAAGCCAACAGCCTCTGGGAAATTAAGCTGACAGTGTTTCTAAGTGAGATACTGCTTGTTTAACAGTGATGCGGGTCAGTGAAACAGACATTTGTCTTTACTGATCCTTAAAAAAATAGGTGTTACTGGCCTTTTATTGTGCCAAATTTGGTTCAGTTGGTGCTGTAACAATCTCTTTATATTGATAGAGGGTAAGAGGTTTAGACATAATGTAAGAAAGTGTTTCCTTCACTCAGGATGGATAAATGGAATAGTCTTTCAGGATAAAACAGCATGAGAACTTTTAAGATTCGTGAGATACAAAAATCAAGGCTTAGAAAGGTAGTAAAAAATGCACAGAATTGACAGACTAATACACATACAAACTTCAAAAATGATTGTGTAAATCCCACAGCCTAAGGGATGCACTGCATCCTACAATTAGAGAGAAGCCCTATGCTGCCTGCAAGTATTGTCCCTTATCTGAGATCTGAGAGAGGTTAAGTTAAATTTGACCAGATGTACTTATAGGATTCAAGTAAGTCACATACAGCCCTCGAGCGGCCATATGTCACATGAGGCAAATGCCTGGTGGGCCCCTGCCCAAAATTGCTCCATAAGCACCAAATCTGCAGCTCCTGAGACAGATTAGGTGGTGTAGTACACGGCAACCAGCTAGGGATGCCCGGCCACACACACTATGTGAGCACACAGATGTAAGGTGTGGCCTGCCATATCCAGCTGTCAGCTGACATCAGCCGGCAGCTGGCCTTAAAGTGCCAGAGCCACTTTATTATCCCCAGTCCATAGAAAGCAGCAGGATGTTAATTGGGAGCTAAGACAAGTCGATTCATAATAAAGCTTAAATGAACATAAACCTTTATCTAAGATATAAACGTAACAGGTGGGCACTTGGTTAACATGGGAAGAAGTGTTTGTCCAGGGACTGTCCCTTGGCAATGGGATATCTCTTCCATCAGTAAAAAACATTCTGAGCTCCTAATAAATACGGCACATCAGAGGAGAAAATAAGTCCCAAGGATGGACTGTCTGTCCTAAAGAGAGACACTTGGGAGGTATGCAGTATTGGCAAATAAGTTTATGTTGAATGTAATGTTGCTTACCTTCTGGACTGAGAGAGTTAAACATTGTTTTGTAGATGAGCTGAACATTCTCGCCCACTCAATATTATTTTGCATTGCCTCTAATAATACTACAGATGCCATTAAAAGACCAAGCGCACAACTGCATAGCATGGCATTTTGATGATAATGATGGATCCATATGCTTTATGTGCAGCAACACAGAAAACAATGACCCCAATTCTCTACCCCAGACAGTACTCTGAGGCTGATTTAATAAAAGACAATGTTATATCAGTTGAAAATAATGAGTTACAATATCTTCTTGGATTCCCCTCAAGGCAGTTATCAGCTGGCAAAAAACAGTGGGCGTTAAATCATGTTGGCAATTTGAAGTGCGTCACAGCTTGTGATGTCAGCAGAGATATTATTGGCAACATGGGATTTCTTATAAGCACCTTAGGGAAGTGAAGTGTGATAATTATGCTATAGTACATGGAGGAAAATGAACTATATAGACAGCCTGAGGTTTGTAGCTATCAGTTTCACTTTTTGTGTAATTAATTCTCACCTCCTAGATTGTAAGCTTTTTTGAGCAGGGCCCTCTTCGCCTTTTTTTTCGTCTCTAAATTCAGATGAAATGTGATGCAGTACTTATTATGCCCTGTTTACACATTGTAAATCACTGTGTAATAGGAATATAATAGTAATATAAGTAAATAATAATTTGTATGGTATAAATCAAGTACAGGGCTAGATTACATTGTCAGAAATTCACGACAAAAAACTATAATTTTGCTCCTGAACATTTACATGTACATGTATTCTGCTGATCACATTTATTGGGATTATGGGAAATGCTCTCCAGGTTACCCAAACGGCTGGTCCGTAAGGCCTATCAAACAGTTTAGTATGCGGCTGCCTACTTAGTACACACAACCGGAAATTGCTGTACATCAACCAGGTGATGCAAGGCTGACTCTGACGTTAAAGTGCCCAGGATGATTTTCCAATGTTCTTGTTCTGAGCTTTTTTTTTTTAATCTGCTGTGAATTCTTGGAAAACAACCCAGCTAGCTCACTTCTACAGAAATTCCTTTTAATCGCTCACAGATACATTTCTACATGAAGCAAGGCTAACACTGTCTCATGTAGCTTCCACATCTATTCTCTTAATGATGAGTTGCATATTCTGACATGCTTCACTACCTAGTAATGTAATTCTATAGCTGATAGCATATCCTGCCCCGTCAGGTTTTGAGGCCTAACATACATCAATATTTAGTGAACTGATCCCCGGTTGCTATCACCAAACCTTAAACAATAACTGGTTAAGAGACTAGAGCTTGTGGGTTTGACACAACACAGTTAACATGTTTTCTAATGTAATTTAATCTTGCTGTTATGTTCTCTGTCACACTCCATTAACTCTTCCCAGAGTTCTTTGTTCATCTTTCATATCGAACGTTCATTTTTAGCTTCTTACGTCAATGTAAAATATATACAGTGACTCACTTAACCACGCAGAGGTTTTAAGACCCGATCCGCATCATAAATTGGAACAATGCAAAGTGTAGCAACTGAAATCTGAACTCTGTCTTTTATATAGGTCTCTTCATCAAATAATATAGTTTCAGTTCAACAATGGCCACGCTGAAATGAGTGTTCAACCCAAGTTATCCAACAAAGAATTTAAATTTTAATGGTGGAAACAGGTCATGGTCACTCACATTGTTACTCCCTGACGAGTTCCATTTAAAAATACCTGAACTGTGTGCATAACAGCATATTACTCTGCTCCTATGAAACTTTTAACTTTGTATTCGTCATAGATGCTGAATTCAGTCTCCATTAAAATCAGTAGGAACAAAATGTGAAACACATATATATTACACATATGTATAACGGCAGCCATTTGTAATATTGTAGAGCAAAATAGATCATATTGTCTGTGATTAGTTTCAAAAAGATATATCCTTTTAAACATTTAGAGGAAATCAATTGATATGCAGACTCTGAAATCCTTCACCAGGAAGTATAAACCTTACTAATTTAGTCTGTATAAGTGATTCAAATGCAGAAACATTTTGGGGTTTATTTATTAAAGTGAGAGTTGGCAGAAAAGTCCACAAATTTATTATGCATAACAAAGGGCCATCTGTGGCCTATTTCTTGGCAGGGATGGTTGAGCTATCCCTGCATAATGCATAGTTTAACTTTTTTTTAGTGATTAAACCCTTTATCTTTGTATGATAGAATTGCTTAAAGGGAAATGTTCCAGAACTCAGTCATTCACAATAGCCACTGTATCGGTGCCATTTTTTTAAATTTATACAAAAAAGGCAACACTGTGGTCTGAACTGCTTCTTCACAGTTGAACCAAATACTTGACAATGAGTCATTCGCAGTACTACCATGTATTGCAGGCCAACATATAAACTGATCAGCCATAACATTATGACCACAGACAGGTGAAGTGAATAACAGAGATAATTTTGTTATCATATCACCTGTCAGGGGGTGGGATATATTAGGCAGCAATTGAACATTTTGTCCTCAAAGTCTATGTGTTAGAAGCAGGAAAAATGGGCAAGCATAAGGATCTGAGCCACTTTAACAAGGGCAAAATTGTGATGGCTAGATGACTAGATCTCTATCCAATCGAGCATCTGTGGGATGTGCTGGACAAATAAGTCCTATCCATGGAGGCCTCACCTGGCAACTTACAGGACTTAAAGGATCTGCTGTTAATGTCTTGGTGCCAAATACCACAGCACTCCTTCAGAGGTCTAGTAGAGTCCATGTCTTGACGGGTCAGGACGGTTTTGGCAGCAAATGAGGAACCTACACTATATTAGGCAGGCGATCACAATGTTATGGCTGATCGGTATATGTACTGCATAGTGGTATCACAGGATGTCCATTGTGAGTCATCATACTTCCCACTAGACAAAACATTATCATTGAACAAGATACTGTCAAAACTTTATTAAGCAATCCAGGTGAAGAGCTAGAGTTCCTAGATCAGGGGTGTCAAACTCCAGGCCTCGTGGGCCAGAACCAGGCCATATTTTCTGAATATCCCAGGATGAGTATTGGTAGCTCAATCAAAATAGCTTAAAGTAATTATGTTTGTGTTCAAAGCAATGGTTTACCTGAATCCTGATTTGTGGCCCTCAAACTACCTTTATAATAGACGGGAACTGACTTAGTAACTCTGCAAGGTGTGTCACAGAGACTTCAGTTTTCCAGCTAAATAAACATGCATGTCACTTTTTGGACTGTTCCTATAAAATTACTCAATACATTTTAATACTGTTGTAAGATGTTTATTGACAGGTCACCATGTCAAGGTAAGACTAACAGGTTCCTTTTGAGTAGACAGCAGGATGCGAACACATCACTGGGGTGAATGTACGTACAGTAAGCTGTTTGCCCTTGTGGAAAACAAATACTCGGTACTTGGAAACAATGGATGTAGGACACAGTTATTAAGATGCTTATTTGTGGCATCTAAAGCCTGGTTACCCCAACTATATATTTATACACTATGGATTTTGAGTGACATATTAATTTGTATCACTACAAATGACTCTGTACTAGAATAAACAGTCTTATATGCTCTGCTTGACCAGTTCTCTTATACAATCAATGTATGATTCAGTTGTCTTTTTTTCTTATACAGATTCCAGAAGAAGAGGAACTAAAATAAAGTGTCTACCAGTAAGTACATAGATGGGGGACAATTATTATTTTTAGTACTTGCTTTTTAGTATGATATGTCTAGGTATTTAAACATACATACATATTAAGTTCCTAGGAGTGGTATAATACAGGGTCTACATTAAATTGCTTCTTGGACCATAATTTTCCAACTAAGTTGTACAGTTCTCCAACTTTCTGCTGCTTCTGCAAACCTAGTTCTAAAGGCTGACCTGTCACCTGAGAAAAAGCTATATATACGAGGCAGCAAAACATAAATAATTGTCTGTCGGTTGTATTGATTGAACAATGCTCTATAATAGGACTCTGGTCTGGAGTTTCTTCTGTGAGAAAGGGCTGAAACTCGATTAGACATTCTGTCACATGAAGATACATAACTTAATCCCAATCATAATAAAGCATCATAGCAAAATTTAGGTCTGGACAAATCTGAGGATCTTTGCCCAAGTCTTACTAATATGTACTGAAATTCTGCTTAGGTTTCACTTATATTTTGGTGTGATTTAGAACTACAGAACAACATCATCTCAATATGAAACATAACCTTTCAAAGTTATAAAACAAAACTAATTGCATCCAGTAGACTGATGTTATAATTTTGTCATGGTCTGTGGGACTTATGCAGGGAGAGATGCATGCCTTGTTTGGACACAGCAGTGATCAAAGTGTCCTTCACTAACTTTGGCAGAGGCTTCTGATAGTTATGAGGCAAGAAAAAATGTCAGGGTCTTATAGAAAGGCTATTGTTAGGGAACAAGGTTATGGCTGATTTGATTTCCTTGCGTATGATATCTGAGTTAATAATTATAGTAATTAAGAACCTATTAAATCTATGCCCTAACCTATTTTCTGCAGCAGAATTGCACGACTGAAGATTTGAAGGTTTGTTGGTGGGCTTGCATTGAGGTCCTTACCTAGTTCATCATCAATAAAGTACATCTAAGGACCTGAACCTATAATATCCAGGCCCAAACATGGAAAAGGTGAATATAAAATCGTATATGTCTCACATACTTTAAGGTAAGTAACCGTCTTTCCATTTATCCACATGTTTCTGGCAGTTCTGTTTATATAATAATAGTAGTTTACTGTAGCCTCACCCATCCATAAAGCCATTTTGTTCTGAGTCAAAAGTAATTTGCTATTTACAGGAAGTAGTATTACCCTGGTTTATGAAGACATTTTCACAACGTCTGTGGTGCGGGATAATTCTATTTTCTCTATAGCAATACACTCTATTTAGCATTGATCATTCTTGGCTAATATGGTCTCACGATCATTTGTATTTTTTGGCGGACTCTAGGTCTAAAAGTTAAGAGTTCCCACTTGGTCACTGCGTCTAGCTAGATACCAACTACACCTCGCTGACAGCGTCCACGAAATGTGTCTAGGAGCAGTCTCAGTAGTAGTAGCTTGGCAGCTGTGAATGCAGATTCAGCACAAGGTAAGCAAGTATGTGTGTTAGAGTAAGTGATGTGGTAGTTTGTGAATAAGTGTGCTTGTGTGTTAGTGTTTATGTTACAGAGGAAGAGGCCAGCCAACCACAAAGCTTTACATCACCCGGCATCCACAAGTTGCTAGCCCTCCCCCGCATATGTTTGGGGTTTTCATTTACCTGCAGATCACTCACAGCTTACTGTGTTCTGAATAAACTCCAGTGGTTTCATAAACTATTAAAAAAAAACCTTTGATATGATATTGTATTGACTTTCGGTTAGTGCCTGATGTTGCACTGGCTACTGATTAGCATACCTGGGAACTCTCCAGGTGAAGAGACGTGCCCCACTCCCCGCCCATGGCCATTTCCCCCTTCCCCTGTACACTGACATCATCAGCCCACCAACCAATGCTGTTAGTACCACCCACCAACGTCATCGGCTGTGGTCCTCATCTGTCAAACACATATTTCCAAACTTCAACCCCTGGTGACTTAGGACGACCGGGGCCAAGCTTGGGAGCTAGACTGGCATTGAAACTGGCCGTGCTACTGTGCATGTGCACAATTCTGTGCATGTGCAGTATGAATTCTCTGGTATCCCAGACACCACATGACGAAAGTGGGATTGCGGTCCTGAATAACGCTGTTCTGCTGAGCTCTACTTCTTTCCTGAAAGGCGAGACAAAGGTAGAGCTTGTTGAGAAAGAATAGAGTGGCAAAATAGGATCTGTCCACGCAAACAGTTGGGAATTGAACATTTCAGTTTGCATTACATTGCACCAACTCTGTGGGGACATCCTCTGAAACAAGCATATATCCACAAATTCCCACCTCACACAAGACATGTTGGAAACCTCTGTCTTGTTAAAAATACATTTTCATAGCTATAATGGTTGGGAAGATTCACTTTCCTATCACAGGAGCGGTTTCAATACCTAATTAATTCAGTGTTAAATAAGCATGTTTGTCCCATACAACAAGGCTGCACTGTTTTGTATAGACTCAAGAGGCTGGTTGTCCTGAACAGATGTGCTCCATCTTTCAGCTGGCAGAGTCTGTCTAGTATTACAGTTTTCCGTGAGGCTTGGATTTCTGCTGCGTCACAGGCACAAGTTTATTCTATTTGCCGTGACCTTGAGTCAGCTGGAATCAGGGATTTACTTAACCCTGTGACTGCGGGACAGACTTCCTATGTGTTGCAGTAGATGGCAAATAACATCATATAAATGTATTGATTTTGGTAAGTCTTTTGTTAATTGCCAATTATTTTTTCTACCCTTGTCATTGTTGTATCACCACTTTTAATAGCTGTCAAAGGCAATAGAGTGCCGATAAACTGAAACAGAAGTTTTAGCCTTCTTTTGAAGACAGCATTATTTTTCTAAAAGTACACAGAAATGAGCTTGCACTTTAGAAGTTACATACTCCTTTCTCAGTGCAGTCATAGTCTAGCATTAGACATCCCTGCACTGTTAGGAAACTTTTTATATGAGAGGTGATTTCCTATGCAGCAGGCATGTGTTGCTAGGATCTGTAACATGTTTAATTCCAACAGGGTGATCAAACCTAAAGCTACTGTTGTTCAAAACACTCTCTGATACCTCTCATTTGGTCTAACAATTCTCACCACTGATTGGCTGCCAGCAAAACCAGCAAAACCAGCAGGGTGCTTTCTGTGCATCACCCCCACTTGCAGCATTCACCAAGCCAGTGCTGGAGCTGACTGGCAGTAAGTATATCATGCACAAAGAGCTGTATGCGGTGAAACACATCTTATGCACGTAAAAAAATCAGGTGCTTATAGGGAATTCTGCAGAGTTCCCCATGACCCAGTGGAAATTTAAAGGGACCTATGAGCTATCATATGCATTAAAGGGGCCATCCTGCAATAGATACACATGAATGATGTATGACCTTCTTCATTAAGAAGTTAAATATCCTGTGAAGGAGAGGCTAGTTCTGGTTCGGGTTTTTGAAGGGAAAGGAAGTGGTGAGAAGTGGGCAGAACTTTGGGCAGAGAGTGAACATGACATCTAGATGAAACCCAGTCCGCAGGTATGTTAATAACACTAAGGAAGAGTTCAGGCTTTTACAGCTGGATACAAGTTCATATTTAAGAATGCCTTTATGTGCCCTCTGAGATGACCCCTTGATTTGCAGGGTGATGTGTTGGTTTGTTTAACTCAGGAAGGTACTAAAAATGTTCAATGGCTTATCAATCTAGAATTAGTTGATTAGCCCAGTACTCATGACTACTGTGTTCTCTAAGTTGCCGTTTGATACTAATGCTTCCTGCGTCTCAACATTTCAAGTGGCCTAAAGAGAAGCAAATTGGTTTTAAGGAGGTTGGCTTGCTGGGTATGGCATTAAAGATTGTTATTTTTAGGAGGATGTAAGCACATATCCTTTAAATATACATTTTATTGAGGTTGCGTCATATGCCCATACCCACCAAATATCCCATGCTCATAGAAAAGGGACATGAAGCGAGACAATTTGAACAGTAAAACATCCTGTTTACTTTTATTGTGAACATCTCAAAGACACCCCACAAACAAAAGAAACTGTCAAATTGCGTGGTCAGATGGACACAATCGTGTAGGAACCACACAGACCACATTATTTAATTGTGTGGTTACAAGCCACAGATCAGGGGCGTACCTAGAGTATTTGGCACCTGAGGCAGATCCTGTATGTGGCACCCCCCCCACACACACACACACACTTTAAAACTGCATAGCTTCTACCACCGCACAGCATATACTGAGGCAAATATTGACTGGGGTATAGCATAACACCTATCACTATCACACATCACATCATTGATGGTTGTACAGCATAGCCCTATCACTATATACTAAGCCATGTGTAGGCCTACCACTTCAGTGTCTGGCTTAGTATATAGGGATGCACCGAAATGAAAATTCCGGACCAAAACTGAAAATTCAGCATTCACTTGGCCGAAACAGAAAATGAACCCCCAACCTTTAAAAGAAAAACAACAAAAATCCCCACACTTTTATTAAAAGTAAGTAATGCACCAAAATTACTTTGACAGCAATCACAATCCTATCATGCCCAGGCATACCCAGATTCCAGCATGCTGACTTAGCATGATAGGAGTGTGATTGCTAACAGAAATCACACTCCTATCATGCCCAGGTTCTAGCCTGTACTAGCTGCCTGGGCATGATAGGAGTGTGATTGATGTTAGCAATTATATATATATGTCCTGTCCTGATGAAAGTCAGCAATGACTGAAACGTCGACTTGACTTTGAATAAAATGAAATTGTCAATTTAAAGACCTGGAGTGCTGACCATCCTTTGAAAGTGTTTTGTATGGAAACTGCTGGTTACTAGCACCGGGCTTGGAACATTTGGAATGGGTGTGCAATGGACTTGTGAGTAAAATATATATATAATATTATATAAATAATATATATAAATATTGTTATCTTTAATTTTTTCTGCCAATTTTGGTGTGTTACTTTTAATAAAAGTGTGGTTAACGAGCCAAATATTTGTACAAAAGAAATCAACAACAATATATATATATTATATATATATATATAATTGGCTTAACAGCAATCACTACTCCTATCATGCCCAGGCAGTCAGTACATGCTAGAACCTGGGTATGATAGGAGTGTGATTACAGCCTCCTTCTGCCATGCTACCCCCCCACACACACACACTTACTTACACTAATTCACAAATGTTCAGCATAAACTACAGCATAACACCCATCACTCTCACACACTTACTAATCCACTCTCACTGAATGCATACCCCGCCCCCCACTAGGTACGCTACTGCCACAGCTACAGGATTTAGCTGCCTTTCTTTGAAAAGTATTAGCAATGATGTCATTATCAGCCATGTGGATACCCAATACAGTGGAATATGTGCCATGTTAGTTTATGATTGCTTATTGATCTGTTTTCAGTATATCATTAGACCTGTTAATAAATGTAAGAATGGTCATGACAAGCTGGCAGAACCATGTTAGGGACAACCTGGAATAGGTTGCAATCAAAGAATATTATTGTCTTTCCCTGAAATCCAGCTATAGATCCAGGTGAACTCTTATACATGCATTAGGCAGTAGCGTGTGTAAAATATGCCCGATCACACAAGGAGACCTCTGCTTGAAGCCTAGTTCACACATGTAGAACCCATTCCTCTATGGTTACTTTCCTAACCACACAGTATATTTTATATACTTCTCTCGCGTCACAACACGTAACCCAGTTCACAAAATTTGTACTTGTGGGCATCAGGCTGGCAGGCCCCTACCAATCATATAAGCCATTAGTATCATTGTCCCTAGTACTAGTCCACATCTATGTTACAACAGCTGATCATGTTAAAGGTTCCATTAAACTTAGGTAATACGTTGTCCCTCCCTGGAAAGTTAAACAATTAAGTCCTAACACATGATTGTTCTTGTCCTTTTTTTGTCTCTGTGACTTAACCTTGTCTTTTCATGCCTTAACAGCAAAACGTATAATTGAGATTTATTATTTTATTATTATAGTAATAATATAGTATTATTTTGAGTTTGGGCATTCGACTGTACTAGAAATGTTGCGTTAAATGCTGCATTTAGTTAGAAACATGTTAAGAGTAACCTTTCATTTCAGAATTTTTGTGCGTGACCTAATACTTAATGTCATACCCCTTGAATATATGTATGTATATGGTGCTATATAAATAAAAGATAATATTAATAATAATGTACTCTGTTGCACATTTCCGATATTGATTAAAATAGGGCAATTGGTATCATTTGAAATATTTTATTTCAAACAGACAGACACCCAAGCAGAAGAAGAAGCACTGAACTGAGTAGGAAATGGCATGCCCCGTATGACCAAACCCACCTGACCCTGGCACAGCCACAAAGAACATGCCTGCCTTTACCTGTGCGCCACGGCTCCTTAAAAGAAACAGGAAAAGGAGGGAGAGCTCCGACGCACTCAGGTACAAGAGAGAATAATTTCCTATTGTTGGGTGTTCAAATTTACAAAGGTCAATCCTGAGAACAATCACTGAGCATGTCTAATCATATTACACAAAGCAAGTCCTGCAGTAAGTTTCAATTTACATTTCCTATCAGTAATAATACGCAGATGTTAAAACCCTACAAAAATATTAGAAAGTATACTAAACTAACAGAAATCAAAGCAGCAACACTAACTTAAAGTTTGGTTAACAGTCAGATTCTATTATCAATAGGTTTATAGGTTGGCTAGTTTTATTTATTTGGGCTGTATATATATTATTACTGTTATATGGACTGTTCCAGTAGCATAAACAAGATCCCCACAATTTGTAAAGTAAAATTAAATAAGAATGGTTTAGACTTTATCACTAGTACTAAATCCTGATAATAAACACAATTACAGTATTGTCCACTGGACTCGAACACTTGCTAAACTCTTTTCAGTTGTCCATTATAGGATAACACAATAATACAAAAAAAAACATTGGTGTTTAAATTTCCTTTACTGTATTAGCTTCTACCACTTTTTATAGGAAGCCGTTTCATTTATCCACAGGCGACTATAGGAACAATAAATAGGGGGGCACACAAGATACCGCAGTTAAAACTGGGGCACTAATAAGTTCCACCACTAAATCATGAGCCCCATCCGCTATTTTTTTTTTACAGAGGTTATTTTATTGACACTGCCCTTACAAACGCCTGCCCATAAATACACATATACATCATAACACTGCCCTTACACACTGCCCTTAGACACACCTGCCCATAAACACACATACACTGCCATTACAACATGACTGCCCGCACACACTGCTCTTTACACACACCTGCCCATACACGCGGACTTTACAGGTACCTGCCCATAAACACACACATGCACTGCCCTTACAAACTGCCTTTACACACACACATATACCCATAAACACACATACACAGCCCTTTCACACAACTGCACATACACTATGCCTTTACATATACCTGCCCATTAACACACACATGCACATACCGCCCTTACACAAGCCTGTCCATACACACATTTGTATACACGTACACTGATTAGGGAGCAAGGAAGCCGAGGTCTAAAGTGACAGACTCCACGCCCCATAATGTTGGGCCGGTTAGAGGGGGTTTGTGATCTCCGCAACCAGCCCTGCTTAGCGGCCGCTCAATCAGCCGGGGAGATCACAATCTTTCTTTAGTTAATAATAACTATGAACTTTGTTTGTTTTGTTTCAATATACAGCCCTGGAACAGTCAGTCAGATGCCTGGGCTGAGTTTGCAGCTGTGCTGTTGACAGAATGAGAGAAGCACAACCAGAGCACGAGGTTATACAGACAATAATCTGCACGTGGAATGCCCTTTCTGTCTACAAACTGTGCTGTTTACTGTTGACTATTGGGATCCAAAAATAGCAGTCTCACCATACTGGAATCTGAATGGTCACAGATGTTGTCCATGAGAGTAAATAGGACATTTACTAAAATTATCTGTGGGCAGTAAGTGGGAACTTTATGTAATATGTCAGAGAGCTAACCATTTTTGCATTTAAAATAACTAAAAACAGTAATGGATTTTTAGACTTATTAATGCTTTGGAGGCTTGGCCTGTTATATCCCACTCCACATACTTTACACCAATGAAGAAGGTTCTTCACCAGTAATTGCATTCACAGGGTTTACATTCATCCAAGTTTTTAAATCTAAATCATCAGCAACTGTGTGATTAGAAGTTGGTGGGTTAGCCCTCCGCCATTTTATTGCATTTTAGCAATCAAAACTTGTTGTGTTATCTAAGTGAAGACTTTTAGACATCTGTTATGTTAACAACTGGAAACTCATACCCCAAGCATACTGTAAAAGTTATGGTGAAAATTAAAATTGCATCACTTTTGCAACCAGTGAAATGATTCAACCAGAAGGAACATTGTTAGCCCCAAGATCCTGTACATAACACTGGCAACTCTTCGGATTTGACGCGGAGTCTCTGGGTGAAGCCCTGCTTCCCTAGGTCTCTAGGCCTGTTTCTTCTATCCTCAAACTAAAGGCTGTCTGGGGCTAGCCCCACTCTCACAAGGATAGCCCGACTTTTCTGTAAAGCCACTTACGCTGAGGAGTTAGCCCGTGCTCTAGGCTATGGTGTATCTCCTTACACTTCTAGCTTTCCGTAGAAAGGCAATGGGACAAGGGGGATATTGGGACAGAAGGTTTATTTTCTAACTTCAACAGCAGAAGAATGCATGCACCAGTTCTGCCATACATGTACGGAAGTTCATGTTTCCCAGCCAGTAACCCCAAGTGATTAAAGTTAGTGAAATATGAACAGGAGCAAATTATGATAGAAACTTGTCCAGAAGGATTTTGAAAAATCAAAATAACCAGGGCAATGATTCTCTGGATCCACCCCCCATTCTCTCTACTTACAACTGTCCTTTCCAACCCCAGTTAACCCTGCCTCTCTTTTCTACCTTAATCTACCTTGACCCTTACCCCCCTCTTTCTGCATCTTAACTAGACAAGGGCGCCATCTTTGTTTTCCATCAATCCATTTCCCCTCACCTCTCTTTTATTTTTTCTCCAGGTTTCCTTTCTGTTCTTCCACTTCCAGATTCTCTCTGGTATCGTGTGCCTAGGTTCCACTACAAAATTTTCCTTAAAGGCATATATCCCATGTCATTTAATATAATTATCAAGGACAACTTAAGCTAAGCAAGACATTTCAGTGACCTAGAAATGTTGTCTCATGTTTTCTTTCATTGGTTTGTAGCTGCACTGGATACTGTGATCTGGTGGAAGGGACATTGTCTACTCCCGGAAGCTGGTTTCATGTGGTGACTTAGATTTAACCAATGCAGTATCTAGCACCATTTGAAATCAGTGTTTTAGGAGTAAGAATTGCTGCAGCCCAAAGATGAAAAAAGGAAACCAGGATGGTTTAAGGTAAGTCTGGATGTGAATTAAGTTAAAGAAACATGAGAAAAGGGTATGTAAGTACTATGATTTGTTTATTTATTTACTGATCAATACTGTATACTCCCCATATCAAAACAAGGGGTATTATCTATTATGTGTAAAAAGTGATTGTAGTTCAAAGTTTGAAAAGTGATCTTATCACTATAGCAACCAGTGGGACGCTACAACAGACTGTGTTGTAGCATAATTAGCTAGCAGAACCAAAATACATATAAGGGTTTTACACCAGATGAACAAGTGTGATAAGTGACATTATGCAGCCTTGTATCCAAACAGATCCAAATGCTATTCTCTAGCATTTAGGACATGTGGCTTGTTGTAAGAAGACACTGGAAATGTATTTCTTCTAAAAACACTGTTTAGGCATAGGCACTCTTTGATGAATCATTTATTTCCTCTGTGCCCACCATCCATAACACAACATTATAAGATCATTATAGCAGGAATTCCATGACTCAGACTGCACTGGTTGGTTACTATACAGATGGCCCCCAATGTCCTACCTTTTACGTTATGTTCCATTTCTTTGTAATTCTCAACATCCCTTTGTCCTTTTGGAGACTACACAATGCAGAACACATTAAAGTGACCTGATAATTTTCAATTCGCATGATAGTAATTTCATGTATAAAGGATGTCCACATCACATTTTAAATTGAAGAGCCAAGAGTAAAGTTCAAATAATAAGAGACTGAAAGTCCCCACACTAAGACACCATTCTGACAAATAAAATGCAATTTGTGCTTTTTGCTTTGAGTAGTAATTTATAGTTGCATGATACCTGTTTAGTAGTTTGTAACTTTGGCCCATACTGTGCTATTCCAATGCAAGTTTTTTGACCCCTGTCTTTGTGATGTTTTTCTCTGTAATTTGGGCCTCTGTATAAACTCTTGTTTTCTGTGTGCACCTGTGTTTCTTTGATTTATTTTCTCTCAAAAGAAAGGAATAAAAAAATAACGTTTACAGCATATTGTCTGATTTGCAAATGACGGTTTATCACAGGTGACCAAACATCTACAAGGATTCTATCAAAATGAAGCCATATACTCTTGCTGTCATGAACATCTGCAGAATCAGGATCTAATGACCCTGTAGGAATCTATTTGTACAATCCATCGTATCTTCTTTCTCCACATGATGTAGCAGAAATCTTCCTTACACAGAATGACCGATCTCTCTTGGTGTTCAGAGGCTCAGGATTTTTCTAGCACCATTTGAAATCGGTTATGACGTAAGGCAAAAGTCTCCATGACCAGGACATCACAGATCATCTTCCTCACATATTATGATGGACAATGCTGTGATTACTAGGACAGTGCTCATACATACTACATTGCTTTAATAATAGTTGTTGTTGTATGACCATCTGCAGTATGACCTAAAAACAATAAAGCATTCATAAAATACTTTTGTATATCCTTGTTTGGGGAGTGTTGGTAAGATAGTAATGTAATGGGATAACCGAGGGATTGTATTTTGCCCTTAGTAAGATAGTAATAAGTAGGGGTGGACCGACCCATTGGGCATCGAGGGTCCTGCAAGATTCAGGGTGGGGTCTGTAGGAGCTAACCATTCCCAAACAGTGGCGTAACTACAGGGGATCTGAGCGACCACTGCAACCAATTGTTCCTATCTCCCTGCACTTGTTCAAAATTGTTCAGAAAGGTCCAACCTGGGAAGGTGCATTCTGAACCAGCACGGGGATAGTAACATGGAGTCACATTACATTAACAACATGCCTACCACTTTGAAGATGCTAAAGACAAATAAAAGAAAACTTGAGCGTGCATAACTACCGTATTTGCTCGATTATAAGACGACCCCCCAAATCTGAATATTAATTTAGGAAAAAAGAAAAAGCCTGAATATAAGACGACCCTATATGAAAAAAGTGTTACCAGTAAATGTTAGTTCATGTAAACTATTTTTTTTAACCCCTTGATGACAATTGCCGGTCCGGGCATGTCACCGAAAATCAAGTCGTTAACGACAATTGACGTGCCAGGACCGGCACGTCTTTAAACGGGTGCAGAAAGCCCCGATTTATTTTCGCTTTCTGCACCGATAACGCTGCCGTAATGCCTCGACTTCTGAGGCATTCAGCAATGCCATGATCGCACAAAAAAGGGGCCATCTCTGGCCCCTCCTCGGGGCGTCAACATCCGCCATACTTTGTATGGCGGCGGACGCCCGTCTTAAAAGCGTTTAGGAGGCAATCAACGATCGCCTCCTAAACTTAAATCGCTGGATCAGGAGGCATCCAGCGACACCAAACACTAACCTTGGGATGGACTGTGACCACTCCGGAGAGCATTGTCCTGCTGGAAGTCAAACCGTTGTCCCAATCTCAAATCTCTGGAAGACTCAAACAGGTTTCCCTCAACATTTCCCCCTGTATTTAGCGCCATCCAATCCTCAATCCTGACCAGTCTCTGCGGATGAAAAACTTTCCCACAGCATAATACTGACCACCACCATACTTTACTGTGGGGCTGGTATTCTGTTTTCCTTAATGACCAAACAGCTCAATTTTAGTCTCATCTGTCCAGAGTACCTTCTTCCATATGTTTGGGGAGTCTCCCAAGTGTCTTCTTCTGTAAAGCCCAGCTCTATGGAGCGTAAGACCTACACTCCAATCCCTGCTGTATCTTTTGTCTCTTTGTCTCTGATTAAAGCCCTCATTGCCTGGTCTCTGAATTTTGGTGGATGACCCTCTTTTGGCAGGTTTATTGTGGTGCCATATTCTTTCCATTTCTTAATGGATTACATGGATTTTTTTTTTATTATTATAACCCAAGCATACTTCTCCACAACTTTCTCTCTGACCTGTTTGGAGAACTCCTTGGTTTACACGGTGCCCCTTGCTCAATGATTTTGCTGACTCTTGGGCCTTTCACATCAGGTTATATACTGAGATCATGTGACAGATTATGTAACACTTAGATTGCACAGGTGGACTTTATTTATTTAACTTCTGAGTGCAATTGGTTGCAGCAGATCTTATTTAGAGGCTTTATAGCAAAGGGGGAGAATACATACACATGCACCACTTTTAAAAAAGTTATTTTCGGCAGTTATGCTGGTCCACTGTTAATGTCTGGCAAAATAATATATTGATAGCAGTTATTCTTTACTGGTGATTATAGTAATGCTGTACTACCCTCAATGTCTGGCACAGTATTTAGTTATTGCAGTTATGCAGTACAACCGTCAGTGTCTGGCTTAGCCTGATGTAATGGAAGTTATGCTGTGCCACCGTCAATGTCTATCAGAGTACATAGCGGTGGCAGCTATGCTGTGCCACTGTCAATGTCTGGCACAGTATATAGTGGTGGCAAGTATGTAATAGTAAATATATTTACTTTTATATTGTTCTGATTGATTTTCTGTATGAATATATTCAGAATTATAATTGTATTTTTCAATTGCTGCAGATATCATTTAATATATATTTAATAATTACATTTAAAATTTGTTTATACTGTTTAAAAAATCTTTTTAATTACTACAAATACTGAAAAGTAGATATAAGGGAGGGGTTTAACCATCAAGAGCTGTGGTCATGATATGGTGTGGCTAAGGGAGGGCCATCATGCAGGGGGCCCATGCCTTTTTGTTGCCCAGGGCCCTGGATGGTGTCAGTCCACCCTTGGTAATGAGAAACAGATTATTATTGAGCATACATTTTTACACACAATCCCCACAGTCAAATGTAATAAAACCTCTCTTTAGAACATTTTATTCAAAAACATTTTTATGTTCCACTCACCTGTGTAAAATTGACAGACAATGGTAATTAAAATGAACAATCTTTACAACTCGTAGCGTAAGATTGTAATTTTCAATTTATTCTGAATTGATTTATAACAATGCATACAAAAATATTTCTATTTAATAAATACTCTATTTTGAAAGGTGCTTTAGCAAATTGTCAAATTACAAAAAGTGTTACTCACAACCTCTTGTGTACGACTATGAAACAGATTATGTGCTCTTTGTTACAACACTCATTTTCATTAAACACATAATGGATTACTGTATGTTCAGGCAGAGGCTCTATTTTTCTTTACTTAAATAGATAATTTAAAGTTTAATAACTATTTTGTCAAACATTACCTGGAGGTTTATAATCTTTATTACATGGTGTGCCTCCGCCCTACCGGCCCTGGCTTTGTAAAGACTTCTGTATCTACCCCCAGAAGTATATCATCCCATCACTTGCCGATGGGATTATCTCTGGCAGACAGCAGACAGCCAGGATCTGCAAACAGGGAGTGACCGCCATTGTTTCAGTTTAATGTCAGACCCCACCCACACCCCCATGGTGTATTGATATGTTGTATAAATCTGCCCCCCCCCCGTTCTACCATTACATTTACCCTGGCCAAACCTTGTAACTGATTTTGGCCAGTAATAGAGTGGAGGTTGGTACCCCATTGCATTGTTAATCCCTTTCCTGACCTTGTTGTCTCTGGGAGGCAGATTAAGGCTGTGGTTTGTATCCCAATATCCTGATTTATGTTAATGTGTGCTTTGCTGGCTATATCCAGCCATGTGTGTAAAAAATAAAGTAGTCTTTGTTTTGGTTATACTTACACTGAGTCTCGGCTAGTGTTTAAGCGCTAAGGGCGCACAAGTCAGCGGAGGTAGTCGGTCGCACTATGCAGCTCCGTGACACATGGATTCTGAAAGTTAGCCAGAAGTACAGGCCCCATCAGAATTGCAGCGTTATTTTAGTAATAATAAAAAGGATAGGCTTTGAGTATCATTTAGACTTGTGCGCAGTAACCAAAATTGATCCGTACAAGTGTTTTTTCTTTTTTGCCACATTTGTTTTCAGGTATTGAATTTTGTTTCCTGGACATTTGACTCAGATGAAACTCGAGAGCATTTTTTGATTCAGAAATGACATTCGGAGGCGTTCACAATGGGGTAACCTTTCACCTACAGCAGCACCATCCCAAGGTTAAGGAAAAGTTTGACACTCTGTTTTGCACTGCACCAAATGGATACAGACATCCAGTAGTATACTACAGGACTTAATTTCTCCAACAATTGGACCAGTTTGATTAATTGATCTCTCGGAGTAAGAAAGGTGTTATGGCAGCAGTAGTAACAGGGCACTGGGAGTAGGTAGACACTGGCACATATCCAGCCCCACCGTACAGGGCACTGAATTTGCCCCAAATTTTAAAAAAAAATGTATGCCTCAGAGTAAGGAAGCTGCAGCGGAAGCAGAGCAGGGCATAGAACAGGCACTGGAAAACATACACGCGCCTCCTTTTGAAACAAGAATTGATCCAACAGTAAGAAAGGGCATTAAGGCACAGGTCAGGGCCATAACTAGACATCGTTTCTCCAAACAGCTTGTAAATCCTTTTGTTCCAAGCAGCTGCTCAGTGCCATCCTGACGCCATTTTTCCAACATTCACAGGCACACATATGTAAACACACAAATTCACTCCATTTAAAACAGCCAATGACTATCCTCCCACTCATTGCAGTTGTTCATAACTGTAGCTGCTCCCCAGCACAGCAACCTAGGGCCGGCGCCACCTATAGGCAAAGAAGGCGCCTCTATATGCCACTGTGCCCCATGATATGCCTTTTAACCCCTTATATGCCACTATGTCCCATGATATTTTTCAATTTGTCCTCACGTCACATCTAAACCTCTGACCCTCTAGTTTTAGATTATGACATCTTGTTCTATAATCAAGAAGTTAATGTTTTGAATAAGCAAAACAGAAAACTAAACGTTCTAGATTTCAGATTTCACAGAGGTTGGGTTTCGGTCAAACATCTTTCAAATGTACCATTGCCCTTGGACAAGCAGTAGAAAGTAGTATAGAATTAATTATATCCAACAATGCATTTTAAAACATCATTTTTATTAATATGTCAGTATGACATCAATATTTAAAAAAGGTTGCATCACAGATCATGTTCAACAAGTAAGCTTAAAAACATTAATGTGCATTTTCTTAATACAGAATCATTGCTTATATACAAAACATGGTATAGGAAAGTAAAATTAGTTTTACAGTGTAGTAATAAAAGAAAAAATAACCCTGAGCCGCAAATGCTGTTTTACACTTTTCTGCTCCCAAGGGTCATAGCACAAGTTTAAACGTTTAAAGTATACATATGTACACTTGTTACACAGGAGCAAAATATCAATGGTTGGAGTTGGCAAGGTTTCAAATTACACGATTCCTCCAACTATTGCACTGTGTGAGCACCCATGGTGCACATACTCTTGAACACTATAAATCCCGGGACCCTTGTCAAAATTGTGGCCCGATTTAATGAAAGCACGGAGCATTTTTAAAAAAAGTTAAATACCGTATTGGCCCGAATATTGGCCGCCCCCCACTTTAGGTCGGGTGCGGCCTATATTCGGGGTTTAGCGCAGGGGTGCTCAGCAGGGACCTGGATCCTCCTCTGCAGCAGCCGTGGACGCCTGCGCGATGTGCGTAGAAAACCTCTGCTGCCGGAACTTCCACCGGGGCTTCTACGGTGGAGCACCGGCATGACATAACCTTTCGGTGCCCCATCATAGAAGCCCTGGCAGCAGAGGTTGTCAATGCGTATCGCTGAGACATTCTGGGCGATGCATATAGACAACCTCCACTGCCGCTGGGGCTTCTCCATCATAGAAGCCCTGGCGAAAGTGCTGGCATTAGAGGTTGTCTGCACAAGATAGAGCAGACGTCCACCAGCCGGCACCGCTAGACACCAGGGAGTCTGGGGGTGCATTGGTATTTTGGGTGGGGGGCACAAAGCATATCAGGGGTTATAAAGCATATCTGGGGTCAGAGTGGCATATCTATAAGTAAGGTGCATTATGAATTAAGGGGAGGCTTACAAATCGCTATTGGTTTTCTGTTTGTATATAACATATGCTGACAAAATGTATAATAGATACCAAAAATGTTAAAATACATGTTTTCCTGTTCATTAAATAAAATACTGTTTTACCATTCCACTAATGTGTATTTTTTTCTTTAAAACAGCACCAAACTTTAAGGGTGCGGCCTACATTCGAGCCAATACGGTACATTTTACACATCTTAAAAAAAAACAAAACAAAACAACAACAAAAAAACACCAGGGATATTAAGTGTGACAATATTTCTGATTACACTTTATTGCAGCAAATAATGGGTATAGTTGCTTTTGTTAAATAAGGCAATACATCAAATCACAAACTAAAACAGAGTGCCCAATATTTGTAGTGGGCTTTAAACCCCTCCTTCATGGTAGGGAGATACCAACTTTACAATTGTGAACTGCCGTGCTTGGGAATCGTGGCCATTTACAAGATACCCTTATGCAGAAGATGGAAAACAAATATTTTTGGTCAAACATACATTTACTTTTGGCACACATCCATGCCTTCCAGTGTTTCAGGTACCCAAAGCAGGACACTTTTCTTGTGAGAAATTAGACGCAGGGGCTGCAGTGAAAGCAGTGCCGGACCATCTACCTTCCCTACATATCAAGCCATCTTAAGGCATATTGTAGCACGATACTGGGATATGACACCATATTGCATCTCTCTGCTTAAATACGTTGCAAAGTGGCAATGTGAGAACTGCAACTTTCAGTCTGTTGCTGTCTCCAGGACCCCTTCGCAGTTGCGACTGCTGCAACCCCTGTAGTTACATCACTGAACATAAGACAAAACCATAAACCAAACATCTCCAATTTAAAGTACACTTCACAAGAGAACATATACCAAATGTGTATGCAATATCTGGACAATCTATGTTCCCGAGACAATTCGGTTTTTCCCTCTTAAGTTATGGACACAATCATTTTCAGGACAATTTCATAGTTCCTTCATTTTCACCACCAGAGTCTACACTAATTTCTTAAATTTAAATATACTGAAGCGATCTTCATATACAGAAACTATAATAACAGCTGTATGTTAAAGGGCCCTTAAAAGTGCAAACCTAGTATGATGAGTGAACGCTGTATGATTTAACAACTACGCCTCTGGGTCCAAGTTCCTTAAAGAATAAATGTTTCAGGGGTATGTACACCAATCAAGGGGCACTGTACCCTAAAACATTATGGTGTCTACACCTCTGTATACTTGTTAACAAGGCAAATAGGCAAACTGTTAATTCCACTAAAAAAAAATATAAAACTATTCAAGCTAAATTTGCTAGTGATAATAAACTTGTCTACACAGAATATTTGCAAAAAACAGCAGGATTCTAGACTTTAGAAGCAAAAGAGGAAAGGATTTTTCTCCTAACCTGCAGCGGTGCAACAAATGTACAAAATAAGATTGGCATGGCTATAATACCACAATATGAATAGGTTGGTGGGGAGAGATAATCAGTAGCTGGACACTATTCCAAACATTTTTAGAGCTTCTTGTAAGTATTTCAAAACGCTGAAACAAGGCACTTTGAACCTACAGGTGATGTAATAAAAAGACAAGCTAATCCGACAATTATTTAAAAGAACAATTATTTCCAATGTGTTTTAATACAATCAAATTAAGCCATTCCCCGACCTCCTTGCACTCTGCTTGGCCCTTTAAGGTTGATGGCAGCTTAGCCATCATTCCCAATGTCTGGGCATGCTCAGTTCATACGGTAGTGCTACGCGCCAGGGCTCCGGCAGCAGTGCCCAGTGGTCTTCTGAGTGGACGCTATTTACATCTCTACCTGAAAAAAGGGAATCCCTGACCTTTAGGTGCTAAGGCCTTCCTTTCGCTAATATCACTGTAGGTGGTATCATCATGAGTTTTTCTTCCCTACAGCACACATAATATGGTTGAGACTTAAAGTATTCATGTGTACTAACCACGTCCATCCTTTACATAGACAAGGAGAGGGTAATGTCAGGCATCTTGTTCATGTTGTCCTGGAGCCTTTAGCACGTAATGTCCGAGTACACAAAATGCAAGTAACTAGAGCAGCAACTGCGTGAACGCAGTTTCAGAGGAGTCCTTCCGAGATGATCAAAAAATGCCACTTTCAAGATGGCTTACAGTAATTTTTTTTTAAATAATATAATTAAAACAATTGTGATTAACTTCAGTAACAAGCAATAACTAAAGCAAGCTCCAGAGCAGTGTTTTTGTGGTTTAATGTCAATCCAGTCAGCCAGTATTCACAACCAAGCTAGCTGGACACTTATCTTCATTTAGTACGCTGCTCCATTAGAAGGCAGACCTTGGAGATTCGTGCGCGGAAGGATTTTTTTTTTTTTAATGTCAATGTCACATGATAAAGCCGGGATTCACAGGTGAGGAGAGGTACCAAAATGCACATGAGAGACGCACAAGACCCTATAACCTCCTACTGGGTCTCTCTGGCTTTTCCCAAAGTACTAAAGGAATGTTGAAAGTTTGCAGTATCTTTCAGGACAGTTACCTTGGTAGATTTTAGAAAGCTTTTAAGTGTACAGAGGGAAAAAATAAAATATATAAATCAAATGAATAAATATCTTCAGTTCTGTTGCAACTAAGCTTCGCATGACTTATAATGAGCATTGAAGGGGTCAGGCCTTGTTTTCCTAAAAGAAAGGTAGAACATCAAAGTAGAGCATATTAATAAACACATACGAGGTCATCGACCTAAGGTACTAAAAGCTAGAAAAAAGTGTAACATGTCCAAAATTTAGTCCTGAACATAAACTTTAGTAGTAGAAATGCAAAAGGGGCTCCACGCATCCACTTCACTTTTACTTGTAAAAAAAAAACTAAAAAAGAATGCATATTAAAGTGCTCGGAGTACTTAAATATGCATATAACTGCCACCACTGATTAACAGGGGGGAAAATCACCGCAATTAAAATCAATGTTTATTTATTTTTTACGCATTTGCGTTCGCCGAGCCACTGCTAAAGCTGATTGGCGGTAAACTACATCCCATGCAGGGAGTTTGACCAAACACATCTCCTGCACTGCAAATAGCTGGGGGCTGGAGGAAGAATGCAGAATTCCCCCATGCATTTACCAAAATGTAAAAAGGCCCCGCAGCTATCATAGCGTTTCACAGTGGCTCCACTTCATAATTCATGCCAGGATTCATCCAGACAGGGACTACCCTCACTGAACAGTTTTTATCTGCTAAAATAAATTAATTCGGTTGGTCGTCTGTATTTTGGACATAATGCCCTTTACTCTGGAAATATTATTTACATATTAAAATCATATAAAACATATATAATTGAAATCAAATGTCTACTTTATCCTATGATAGATAAGCATGTAACAATCATATAAAAGTTTAAAATTACAATACACAAGGATACAGAAATATTGTGAGACAGGAATTGTTTCATACAAATACACACACACATAAAGCCGAGCACATATTAGACGCTGGTAACATGCCTTAGTTTCACAGTAATCAACAAAACATTGTTAAAGCAAGAAAGAATGACATAAAAAAGCAGCATTATTTTATATTGATTAAGGGCAAGTGTATCCTTAGTCTGATGTTACTCTGTCCATCATAAAACCTTCGAGAGCCAAAAGAATAAATGCTGCGCTGAATTATTCATGCCACTTTGCCTCAAAGAGTTCGGGCTCTGAGAGGCAGAGATATAGCACAACATTGGTAATCCACGGTCCATGCATGTCAGGTACAGCCAATAATAACTCATTTATTGAAACTTTCTAAAGCTTGAACATCCATTTCAGTATCAAAGATCTCTAGATATTTGGTTGCCGAGCCAGCCGACAACTTAATACGGAAGAATGTGCTTAACTATATAGCAACCACTTACTTGCACAGATACAAGCATGGATCTTTCTGTAAGTCCATTATGGAGATAACTTGCTGTCCTATGATCTTCTTTACATATATAATTATATAAACAAGCACCAAGTAAGATATTGGAGAAATAGTGCATTTTCAGACTCATGGAAACAAAATAAAAAGCATCAGAATATCTGAAAGCAAGTATTCTTCTTTTAACAGTGTCATATGCTTTACACCATTTAAAGATATGTTATTTGGGGATCTTAACTACGATTATTTAATGTTTAGGAGGATAAATGCTTGTATGTTATAGCTTATATCACTATATATACCGTATGTTTAGAGTTGAAAAAAGTAATTTCCCTTCCTGAGTGTTGCTTTAGTAGGCGTTCTACGTATATTTTGACTTTCGGTTTCCGTTCTAGATTATTTCCCTGATAATATTTTTAAACCTGGTTTAGTAATTATTAAAAAACGCTACATAGCCTTAAGTATCTGATTTACCATTTTACTGGTAAATGTTTCCCAAAGGCAAAAAACTGTAAATTGAATTTAGAATTACAACCAGTTTTTAAAATTTGACTTTAAAAATACCATAAATGTCAGAAAAATTGTGGGTAACAACTAATATTTAAATACTAAACCCTTTTGCACATGGAAGTTAGTATGCAACACAGAAAACAAAAAAAACCAAAAAAAAAACGCACAGTGTTACTGTCAGAAACGAACAGATGACTGAGAGGGACCTAAGAGGGACGCAACGCTGAGAAAAGGATTAACTGGCACAGTAACCGGATGGATATACCTTCATTCATAGTGTTTGTTCTAGAGTATTCTCATACTCTGGGGATTTGCAATCTTGGTGATGAGCATAATACACACTAGATAAAAGAGGAAACAGAACTACCATTGCAGAAGAAAACACCACCACTATAAAAAATTAGATTTGTGCGTGTGTGTATATAATGGCTGCGAATACAATATACACAGACTTCATTCACATTTATGTTTAAGGAGATGCCATCTACAACTTAGATTTTTTATAGGTTTAATTCTAATATTTATATCACAAAACGGGGATTAAATATTCAAATATCAAGCCAGGAGTCCCAATAACGAAATTACTATTTGTTTCATCAGCCAGATGGATGTAAGGAAGTATTTCAGGGACATAATTTCAATGGCTGGACAGTTTAATATATATGATATGCTTGTACGTTGGCCTATAGAAATATATATATATATAAAAACATAGTACATGGTGTCAAATTATTAAATACAATCTCCTTAAATATAAAAGGTAATCAATATAGTTTAAAAAATGTGAGCAACCTGCATAATTAAGAAACACCATAGAGAATGCGCAAGAAAAAAAAAAAGTAGTTGTAGTTTAGTAGATTATGGAAACCAGGCCATACTTCATGCTAAAACCATTTGTTCATCCTAGAATACTTCATATCACAGACTGGGAAAGGATTAAAGCTAAAGATTCTGGGAATGGACCAATTTCAATCAATCAATTTCAAAATAAGCACTATTCATGATCTGACTAGCAAATGGACATTGTTTTCTTAGGGACCACAGTGTCCCACAGACTTATATATACGTTTCACAAACTGTTTATTATGTATGAAAGTGAGAAACCGTTTTATTTATGTTTCTAAGGCAGGGAATATGGCATTGTCTCCACACAAATTAAAAAAGGTCATTAAGAATTTGCCAACAGTGCATGCTTTCAGGATATCTTCAAATGTGCATTGTGGAGTTAAGTTCTTCAGATCTGCTGAGGCCCCTCCGAGTCAAGAAGATCAGCAATATGGAATACCAGAAATGGCATAGGTTTAAAGGGTATGTTTATGGGGAGAGTAATGTGAATGTACAGACTGTAGAATGTTGTGAGTTGCCCATCACTGGCAGTCAGATGGGCCGCTGCACGACGGTTGCCTTCCACGTACCTTCATCGCTGCTTGTGCTACAGATCCTGTCATTTAGCATGCTGCAAAAGGGTAAGAGGGCAGCAGGCGGCCACATAGGCTTCCTTTACCTTCCACCGGCCTAAAAGCCCAAGGGGCAATTTACACCCCCAGTCCTTGCATCTGGTCTGAATGTTGCTGTATTCTGGTACATATATAGATCAAGCAAAGCCCCTGTGAGAGCGCACATGGAGCGCTCACTGGGACTTGAGTTTCTGCGAGAGAAAACTGAAAGCCTGCACTGTTGGCAATACTAAGCCATTGATAAAGTCAGTTCAATGTGAAATAGAATTAAGCCATGCAGCGGATCGCAATGCAATAAAATGCCTGTGGCAGTAAGCAGCAAAATTATTTCTCCAAAAACTAACTCAAATTTACTGCCAGAGCCCAAGCCTAATTCTTCTGCCAACAAATGGCGATTTAGGAATATTATATAAACTTGCATTTCATTGAAAATGGTGAACAGAACAATAATGGAAGATATATAGAGCTAGCCTGTACATGTGTCCATTTCATGGACATATAGCCCATAATGGTAAAAAAAAAACAGACACAGGGCCTCTATAGGGGAGTGCACAAGTCAGGTCACCATGGTGACTAGGATTGGCCCCTGGGTGCCACCTCCTGGAAACTTAGTGTCTCCATACAGAGCTACTTTTCCATTCTATGTGCTAACAGGAGATAGGCGCTCAGCAAGGTCACATGATTCAATATCACGTGACATAGAGAAGCACCTCCTGCGTTTTGTGACTGGCTCCTTCATATGCAGGCAATTTGTCAGGCCCTGGAGAGATCTTGTAGAAATTAGGCATAAACAAAATTATTTTAATAATTAAATATAGCATAGCAGCGCAGGAAATATAAACAGAATGCACGGTGAGGACTCTAAAAACAATAGGTGGAAAAGTATAAATTCGGAATGTAAAGTAGACTCACCCGCTGCGTTTCTTATACCACACAAATACTCCGATGCCAACGACCACAATAATCACAGCAACTGTTGTTACTAAAAAGAGAAACGAGAATCACATGTGACTTAGAATATATTCATAGTCAAAAAGTCTTATTATGGAGAAGCCTTTTTTTACAGCTGTTTTGAAAAATAGTGATGGGCTTATGGGGCAGTAACATACAAAAGTCTCTCAAAAAACCCTATGTTCAGAAAAATCTCTGATTAACTCCATTAGCTCCAAATGCCAATCCCACCAGCCATGTTTATGTCTGCTATTCACCCACTACAAGCATATGGTTAAATTGGTGCATATCAGGCTAGAATAAGATCAAACCCACGAGATTGGATTGGACTGAATTCTTCTGGTCAGGTGGTCAATACAATTTACAAAATATATTACATATAAATTTTAAGCGACAATAATGCGACCATAATGTTTACTTACGTATAATGATCCAGACATTGTAAGGCGGTATTTCTAAAAATAAAAAAGAAGCATTTAAAAGGGAGAAAGGTTGCTTTCATCATTTTTAACATTGCATTCATCAGAATTACCCATACTTTTTATTAATCAGTTTAATGTGTTTGTTTTTTATGGGCAGTATATTTTGTAAAAAATGTAGCTTCTCTGGTTTTTCATCTGCTGTTGAATTTTTTTCAAAAAAATCTACTGAGATGCACTGCAGATGCGTGCGGATGATGTCAGGGCAGTGGTGGAACTACCGGGGTGGCGACTGCGACAGAGTGGTTGCTGAAAACGACCGCTCGGCACCTCTTGGGCCCCCCTGACTGACAGAACTCCAGGACTCATCTGCTCCCCGCCGCTGCTGCAGCCGGCGCCTGCCTCAGGTGCCAGCGCAGAGGCCTCGCCCCCCACCACAGGACTGCAAGGTAAGTGACGGTAAGGGGGGTAGGGAGGGAGAGGGTAGATAGTGAGAAGGGGTAGATGGGTTGGGGGTGGGCCTTAACAGATTCTCGCACGGGCCCTGAGGTTTCTAGTTACGTCCCTGTGTCAGGGTATATGTCAACCACTTAGCTGATGCCAGGTGATAAAGTAGAAGACGTATAGTTAAGATATCTTTTACCGACCTACGGAAAAAAATTGTCGGCAACCAAATTATTGCCTGCAACTGAGAAAGTAGCTTCTAACATAACTTCTCAAAACCAAAGCTTTTTTTTTCCTGGCACCTCAGTACTATTTCTGCAAAGGTGACAATGGGGATTACTGTTAAGTGTCAGTCAAAAGTGGTGGAAATGTGACAGTTTGTGTCTGCAAGTATATAAAAATAAAAAAACCAAAGCAACTTTTGCACCAGCTTTTTGAATGTGTGTGTATATATTTTACACATGTAAAAAAAATGGTAAAAAGCTTACTCCCCCAGCTTTACAACGACTAATGTAGTGGATACTAATAATAACAACAACAATACATTTAGTGCTGTAAAAGAATATTTGCCCCTCTCGTATTTCTTCTTTTATTGTATATTTATCATACATATATGTTTCAGATCAAACTAATTTTAATATTAGACAAAAATAACCAGAGTAAACACAAAATGAGGTTCATGTATAGAAAGGGGGGGGGGTAAGCTATCCAACCCTACCTGGCCCTAAGGGAAACATTGTCTCCTTACTAAATCAACTAATTAACCGCATTTAACTAATTTGGCCCAGCAGACATAATTACTGCCAGTCCTGTTGAATCAAAGCAGAACCTGTCGTACAAGTGAAGTAGTAAAATAAACCTCAAAAAGCAGCACATGATACTGCAATCTAAAGGAACTCAAGAATATATGAGAAAGAAAGTCATTGACATCTATCAGTCTGGAAAAGTGGTACAAAGCCATTTCTAAGGCTCTGTCGCTCCAATGAACCACAGAGAGAGCAATTATCTAAAACTGGAGAAAACCTGGACCAGTGTGAACCTTCCCACCAGAATTGGGATAAGGTTCTGTGGACTGGTGAAACATAAGTGGAGCGTTTTGGAAGGCATGGGTCCCGTTACATCTGGTGTAAAAGTACCATAGCACTCCACAATAAGTTACTTTTTCAAATGGGTCATGCAGGTTTTGCATTTTCTGTCTACTCACATTGTCTTATACTGAAATTAATTGGATGACCTGAAACATATAATTGTGATAAACAAAAATAGAAATGGGAAGGGGCAAAAAAAACATCTGTGAAAAAGTCTTTCACAGGTCAGGAATACTTACTCTCACAAGCGGGGAGTGGAGATTCCCACTGGCCATCAATGCTGCATTTGAAAGGATTTGGTAAATTCAAGTCATAGTTGTCGGCACACTGAAACGTCACGTGAAACTTGTATGATGGATCACCAAGAACTACAGGGGGCATTAATAAATTTGGGTCATCTGGGAGGGGGCATGTAAAAGCTGCAGGGAATAAACAAACAAAAAATTAAACAGTTAATATTAAATATAACCACAGTCTGAAAAACAGTGCCATATTTAACACTTTGCTGCAGGAGCGTGCATACATTTTTACATCCCAGATTAACTACCGTGTGATAAACTGGCAAGGAGGGAATGGTGAGAACAGGGGAATCTTCAAAAACACAAACCAAGGAAAAACCACACTATGCATAAAACAATAAATAATAATAATAATAATATATAAAGCCCCAGGGTATGTATTGCATCAGGGATTCTGCAGACCCCCCCCAATACACATTTGACTCACCGCAGTTGGCTGAACATATCCCTGCCACATCATATACTTGCCACCAACCAGCTCTACTACTGGCTCAGCAAGATTTGCAGAATGGGGTCTAAAAAGGACCCACTTGTGCCCCTCCTTAATATCAATAGGAGTATTGCTATTTCCTGCGACTGGTTGGCTGCCTTGCGCAACCAATCAATTCTGATAAATCGGCACAAGGAAAGACGGGTGCTGCGTTTTTTCTTTTCAATTTTTAAAGTAGTACAGATATAACTAGGGAAATGCAACCACATCTTAAAAAGATTCCTTTAGACCCCTTTTAAGTTCACTTGGATAGGAAATATGGCTTTCAATAGCTGTTTTTCTTCACATTATATGTTCCCATCTTCTGATATTCTGATACAAATCTGTTTCTTGTGCATTGTAAATTAATATTTTAGTCAACATCAAAATATCTAATTACTGTTAGTTTTTTTTACCTGCAAATGCATAGAGGTATTGATCAAAAATGTATTTTACAGACTTGCCCTATTTGCTCTCCTTCCAGCCATTTGCATTGCAGGAGGTGCACTAAGAGAGGCGTTCTCCCAAGTGCATGAGTTCAAGGGTCTAAGAAGTCACCCTCAACCCACCCAACCAGTTCCATCCCCGTATGTATGTTCAGAAAGTGCTTCCACTGACCTCAGTAGGAGGGCTTTCCGACCGGCATTTTTATTGGGTATGCACTTTTTATCTAACAAATGTATTAAAAAGGTACAAAATACATATAATGTACTTACAAAGTTATTTAATAAGCATTTTCTTTTTTATTAATGATGTTGTATGTATTGCCCTTTCAACTATCGTATAAGAACAATAAATAATTATGATACAAACCTTTGCACTCTAATCGGGGACTAGAACTCCAGGTTCCATCATTTATGCACCGCACAGTCTTTTCTCCAAACAGTATGAGTCCGGGGTTGCATGTGTACTCCACTGTGTTATGGTATTCATATGTATGTTTTTGTGGTACATACGATCCATCAGTGATATTAGGAGGTGATGTACAAGTTATTGCTGAAGGGAAAAAAAAAAAATATGGACCTTGGTACAATAATTTACAGAAAATGTTACTAGCAACTCATTGGTGTTAGCTGTTGAAAGGAAACAATCATTTCGTAAAGATGTTCCTTTTATTGGCTAATTGGTGTGTTACACAAAAACTTTGTGCTACTTGTGAGGGCCTAGTAGTTGCTCAACTACTAGATTTAGCGTTGTAAATGTTTTTTTGTTTTGCTTGTTTCGAGGAAAATATTATCTGGGGGATTTAGGGATTTAAAAAAAAAAAAGCATATCCCACCACTTTAGTTTTGGTCCTATGAAAGGGTATCTGTTCCTCACATAGCCAATTATCTTTCTATAACCTGTCACATTCTAAAATGGTGAATGATTTCCAGGGCTAAAAATGATAAGAAAAGATTAAAATATCTCAAGCTTGGAAAAAGCCTGGCTCTCAGAAGAGACCAAGGACGGATTAAGGTCTTACTCTTTACATCAGGAAAGAAAGCGAGAGTGGATGGGCTGAATAATTCTTATCTATGTTTCTATACGGAATTTAGCAGAACGCGGTTTCAAAGTCATTGACGACCATACCCAGTGCAAATCTGAAACAAAAAGGTTATGTGAGAAGTATAGCCTAAAAATACCGATAGAATGTTTTCATAAAATGTTTAACCCCTTTGACAACAACGTCATGAAAATCCATCCGCTTAATGACAATTGACATGCCTGACACGACATGGGGTTAAACAAGCCAAGAAAACAATCAACAGAGAAAAGCAGAGTGGTGGGCCTTATAAGTAAGTAGCCTTATAAAACTATAGTTCTGAGAGTTTATAACCTATTTGATATGAGTGCGCTGATCTATTATGGATTGTGTAGATATATATATATTTCAATTATTCATAAATTACATATTTAATAATTGATTTTGGTACAAACCTCTGCACTCAGGGAAGTTAGATGTCCACACTCCATTAATTGTGCACTGGGCAGACTCCACTCCATAGCGTTTGAAGCCAGGGTTGCACGTGAACGTCACAGTGTCCTGATATTCGTATTTGTCCTTTTGTGGCAGGTATGATCCACCAGCAATTACACCAATGTTTGGGCAGGTAATTACTAGATAAAAATATGTATATTTATAGATACAGTACATGAAAAAAAAGACAAGATACGATGATTTCAAGCAAAACCCAAGCTACCTGTGCTTGATGAATTGATATTTGTATTAAAAAAATAAATAAAAATAATATATATAACCAGGTAGATATATACATACATAAACACACAAACAGTATGTACAGTATATACATACATACAAACACTTTTATAAGGTGATATAGTCCCAACTACTTTTTTTGGGGGGGCCTGTAAAAATAATTCAGGCTTACCTGAACACAATGAGCTAGGGTCAGACCAAGAGCGTTGACCAAAACAGGTCCTAGTAATTCCAGACTCAGCAGTAAATCCAGGCAGGCATGAGTATTCTACTGTTGCATCTTTACGGAAGATGTTCTGAGACGCATAATCTGGTTTAAGCGACGCACTCTTAACATCAGGAGGTGAACTGCAGCCATCTGAGGAAGAATAGCATGGAGTACTTGCTTACTGCTGCATACAAGGTGATAATCAAGAAGCCGGAAGCGTGTGCCAATTTATATGCAACGTTAGGAAATATTCCCAATATTCAAAATTACACGAGGCTGTAAATAATACAATACAAAACCTGCACTGTCTTTCTACCTAGGAATCGTATGCATGGGTGATGAGTTCTGAGGACAGCCTTACAGAACACCAAGCCCTTCTCTCCTCTCTTTGAAAAGGTATGCCAGGGAAGAGAGTAACAAACATTTCCAATGAGATCCTGTGAATTATACGTGCATGTGTGTGTGAAAGAATGACTTTCACTGAAATGGTGTTGGCTCTCGGAAATAGCCCTCCAGATATGTCAGGGGCCACTGTGTTAGGTAATTTGGAATGCATTGGATACCAATAGTTGGAAGAATAAAGCTGTGCGGTTTCATTATTGACACCTATAGGCCAGATGGAAGTAATCTACCAACTTCTTTGAATGACCAACATACGCTGACCTTTTTTTTTTGTTTATCGCTAATACATTTTTTTTAGATGATTTTATGCTATGCCCCGTCTGTGGAGGCATACATTAAATAACCCGAACCATTGAAGGTAAGAAGCAGACAAGATTCAGTTAATACAAATGATAATATAGGATTCCTGTATTTATAAAAGTATCACAATGCTAGCTTATTGGTAACAGTTTATCTGGTGGCTGGCTTTACAAGTCACGGCTTTGCAAGGCCCCGTAAAACAAAACAAGAAAAATGAAAGATCGTACATTTGAGCATATAAATACTTACTCAGACACTCGGGTAGTGGAGGCTCCCATTGACTGTGAATATTGCATACGACAGAGTCAGATCCATTCATAAGCAACTTCTCAACACACTGAAATCTCACAGCAGAATTCAGCGTGTATGGTCCTACGAATCCGGACAACCTTATCGAGCTAGGGACCAAAGGATCCTGGCAACTTACCACTACGGGAAAACCAGAATACACAAAACTGTTCACAAAAAATACATTCTTAAAAAGAAAAAGATGAAAACCCTATAAAATGTCAAATACCATTTACAACTGCAACATGTATACTGTAGGAGAGACTATATACAAGTAGTCGGAGTGGGACTGTTGCTTCTCCCTTATACTCAATTGTGCAGTTCACTACTGTAGAAGTCCTATATCATAACTTATATGTTAGTATGCTATGGCACTTTTGCAACTCGATGTCCCATGTATTAGACTGTGGACCTTGACTGAAGAACGTATGTGCAGACTTCTCAATTAGGTAACCGCTAAGCTATTATATGCATCGATCACAAATGATTGCTCAACTAAAACCTGTGAGATCCTTTGCCCTGTTTAAACACAAATGAAGACCTACAGCTGGAAAGCTATAAGAAGCAAACCAAGGCCGGGGCTGCTGATAGAACAATAGTGCTATATGGGTCACTTAGCTCAACTAGCCTTTTAAATGTAAACTTAGATTAGCAAACACAACATGCCATTGGAACACAGGAGTAATGGTTGCTGATTAAAGACCTCTGTACACCATAAAGATATTCCATGAAAAATCAGCCGTTTTCAGCTGCAATAGTCATTTACAACATTAACAATGTCTACACTGTATTTCTCAACCATTTGATGTCATTTTAATGGACAAAATATACTGTTCTTTCAAGAACAAGAACATTTCTAAGTGACCCCAAAGATTTAAACTGTAGTATACGCAGGTCTCTCTTTTTAATTGCGGTCATCAACAGTACAAATCTGCTTCCTAATATGTATTCATGGTACAATCACTTACAACACAAGTACCCATTGCAATAAGCACAGCCCAAAAATGTAGCCAATGAAGCCATGCTTAGGGTTTCATTCTTAGGGGTCTATACCCCTGATTCAGACTGCACAGCAAAGATTGGCCAACAAAATCACCGGCCTTTATAAATCAAACCCAATAAGATAATAAAATGAACAAAAACATAATTTTCATTACCAGAAACCAAACAAAATATTGTTGCTCTAACCTTTGCAGGTAGGTGTAGGAGAACTCCAGGTCCCGTCAGCACTACAGAATATAGAAGATTCACCAAAAAGAGTTAAACCTTTGTTGCATGAAAATGTCACAGCTTCCTGGTACTTGTACTCATCTTTGTATGGATCAAAGCTTCCATCGATAAGTTGATTAGGAGGCGTACAAATTCGTGCTAGTGGGATAAAAAAAGAAAATATATAAAAATGTTTAAATCAAGCCAAATATTTTTTTTTTTAAATCCATACTATTCTGGGTTTACAGAACAAATATATGATGCGTGTCTGATCCTTTAAGTCAGGGCTTGACAAATTTGTTGTGA
>VKOC01000002.1:12447981-12494502 GCA_009364415.1 Spea multiplicata
AGAGGAAGGGTAGATAATGGGGGGGGCGGCATTTTAAACTTTGCCCCAGGCGGCATTTTGTCTTTGGCCGGCCCTGGGTATTCAGCCATAATTAGCAAGTGTGACCTATCTATGTACTTCGTAATTTACAAGAAATTAATAGATGCAAGAATTATTGGTGTGGCGAGCTCAGGAGGGAGAATAAAATCAAAATGATCTATTTTGACTGATATGGTCACTTATGGTTCCTATAGGTACACATTCCCTCTGCTTATACCACCTCTGGGGCGGCTTGGAAACTCAAGATTAACAGAAAGAAGTATAAATTTATTGATAGGAAATTGGTCAGTGTGCTTACTAGGGGCCAAGATCTAATTTTGAGTAAGTCGCCATCTTTTCACACTTTTCACACTTTTACACTGTGTGTGTGTGTATATATACAGTATCTCACAAAAGTGAGTTCCCCCCTCACATTTTTGTAAATATTTTATTATATATTTTCATGTGACAACACTGAAGAAATGACACTCTGCTACAATATAAAATAGTGAGTGTACAGCCTATATAACAGTGTAAATTTGCTGTCCCCTCAACACACAGCCATTAATGTCTAAACCTTATCAACATAAGTGAGTACACCCCTAAGTGGAAATGTCCAAATTGAACCCAATTAGCCATTTCCCCTTCCCGGTGTCATGTGACTCGTTAGTGTTACAAGGTCTCAGGTGTGAATGGGGAGCAGGTTTGTTAAATTTGGTGTTATCGCTCTCACAATCTCTCATACTGGTCACTGGAAGTTCAACATGGCACTCATGGCAAAGAGCTCTCTGAGGACCTGAGAAATGAATTGTTGCTTTACATAAAGATGGCCTAGGCTATAATAAGATTGCCAAGACCCTGAGACTGAGCTGCAGCACAGTGGGCAAGACCATACAGCGGTTTCACAGGGAAGGTTCCACTCAGAACAGGCCCCACCATGGGCGACCAAAGGAGTTGCGAGCATGTGTTCAGCGTCATTTCCAGATGTTGTCTTTGGGAAAAAGACGTATGAGTGCTGCCAGCTTTGCAGCAGAGGTTAAAGGGGTGGGGGGTCAGCCTGTCAGTGCTCAGACCATACGCCACACAGTGCATCAAATTGGTCTGCATAGCTGTTGTCCCAGAAGGAAGCCTCTTCTAAAAATGATGCACAAGAAAGCCCACAAACAGTTTGCTGAAGACAAGCAGACTAAGGACATGGATTACTGGAACCGTGTCCTGTGGTCCGATGAGACCAAAGTAAACTTATTTGGTTCAGAAGGTGTCAAGCTTGTGTGGCGGCAACCAGGTGAGGCGTACAAAGCCAAGTGTGTCTTGCCTACAGTCAAGCATGGTGGTGGGAGTGTCATGGTCTGGGCCTGCATGAGTGCTGCCAGCACTGGGGAGCTACAGTTCATTGAAGGAACCATGAATGCCAACATGTACTGTGACATACTGAAGCAGAGCATGATCCCCTCCCTTCGGAGACTGGGTCGCATGGCAGTATTCCAACATGATAACGACCCCAAACACACCTCCAAGACAACCACTGCCTTACTAAAGAAGCTTAGGGTTAAGGTGATGGACTGGCCAAGCATGTATCCAGACCTAAACCCTATTGAGCATCTGTGGGTCATCCTCAAACGGAAGGTGGGGGAGCGCAAGGTCTTTAACATCCACCAGCTCAGTGATATTATCAGGGAGGAGTGGAAGAGGACTCCGGTGGCAACCTGTGAAGCTCTGGTGAACTCCATGCCCAAGAGGGTTTTGTTGCCCAGGTTTATACATTACTGGCTGTGTATTGAGTTATTTTGAGGGAACGGCAAATTTACACTGTTATACAGGCTGTACACTCACTACTTTACATTGCAGCAGAGTGTAATTTCTTCAGTGTTGGAAAGATATGATAAAATATTTACAAAAATGTGAGGGGTGTACTCACTTTTGTGAGATACTGTAGTTGAAGTTGTTTATATATACACACACACACACACACACAAAATGTACGTCATCCTTTCACTTTTGCTATAGATTTCACATTGAGAAGGGGCTTTCTACTCTATATAACACAATGACTAAGACCTCCTATTGGATATCACTCAGTTAACCTTTAAAGGGGATTATCACTCTTTGCAAGGATAAAGGGCAGCTCTTAGGGGACTTGGCAACCTAATGTACCGTTGGCTTAACCATCTCAGTTCATATAGATTGAATTCTTTGTTTCCTGCAAAGAATACTCAGACTTCATTTTTGGGAAGGGCTGTTATTAATGGAAAGGAGGATTTCACAAATAACCTGTATCTGAAAATGTATGTTGTCTGTCCTCTTTAAAAGGCAATAATTTCTGTTTCTGCGCCCAGAAGTTACACTAATTTTCTGAATTACCAGCTGCTGCTTACTAATGTATCTTATAGATGCTGATTACTTTGGGTATTGTGTCACACGTAAATGTAGAATTAAGTAAGACTTGGAAAATGTCCTTATTCCCATTGCATTTAACAGCTGGAAAACTCAGTTATATGTGATGAAAATTACAGGTTATGCTAAACAGTATAACAGTGTGACAAAAAGCGTTGGTTGTGTGTGTATGCAAACCATTAGATCATTTGTATTCAACATCTGTGAAACCTCACAAGTGAGTAATGAAAAAGAGTAGGAGGAAGGAAATTGTTTAACCGACACAACAAACCTTTCACACAGCACACGTTTAACTGACTTATTTTGACCCAATAATTTCTAGGTTGATAGGAGGCAGTGCAGTTCTTTTAAAAAAATATTGTATTCCTTAATCTCTTGAAACATTATGTATATAAAAAAGAAAAGAGACTTCATTAAAGAGGCAGTAATGCATTTTTTAATATAGTGCTTATGGTATTTTATAGGTAATTATTTATTAATAGTTCACTGATGCCATTATTTAGCATCTAAAGCATCTGTCATGCGTAAGCTTTTTTTGCATTTTAAGGGCTGAATGCATGGACAGATTTCCATTAGTTAGCTGATGCATATGTCTAGAGGGCCAGAAGTGCCTGGAATGTAAATTTAGCTCTGGTGGAGGTCTTTTTGTCCCCATAGGCAGAACTATTTCCAGTGACCTGTTATGTCTGAGCATCCTCCTAGTCTGGGTAGCAAGCATGACATGAAACATTAAAGACAAAGAAGAACAAATTACCAGCAGTTAAATCCAAACCATCAAGTACATACTTTCGATGAAGCTTTAGTAACTTTTTAAGTACTATTTCCAAACAGACAAGAAGCTAGAATTATAATAAAGACACAGTATGTCTCATTGGAGGGCATTCATTAAAATGTCACTTATTCAGACTTGAAAATTTCATTTGCAGCAGTAGTGGTAGAGCATTGGGCCTGGGCAGGCAGACACTGGCAGATGATACAATATTATGTATTATACATATTATAAAGCCAGACTTTGTCAATAATATTTATTTATCAATGCAATATAATAGATGATAAAGATAATTTAAAAAAAAGGTTTGGCTAGTAGCATGGGCAATTTTCTTAATCAACTAAACTCTACCCAGGAACAGGAGAAAAAAAATGTATGCTGCAATCCCTGTGATACACTGTATTACACTACAGCTTCTCCAATCCACCCTACACCAGTACATTTTCTGTACTAAAATAAACTATTAACTAACTTTCAGTTCAGGTGAGCAATGAGCATTAATATCAGCCTCTGCTAAGCCAACTGTCACTGTCTCATACTCCAACTCTCCTCAGTCTGTAACTGCTGCTACTGACAAGGTAAAATTACACCAGCACATTTATACATCTAATGCTTGCCCCTTCCCGTTGTAAATGCTGATTGGCCAGAGTAAAAAAAAAAGTAAGGAAAAAGCTGTTGGATCCATCAATCATACTCACAACCACCAATGAGAACACCCCTCCATTTATTTGGCTACTTTTACCTCCTAAACACAGTCCCTCCCACAACAGGTTGTAATGGCGGCTACATGTGGTGACAAATGGACGAATCATTACGAATTTTCAGCACTTCTGCAGTTCATTTTTGTTGATTTCATCAGAGATAATCCTTGTTATCGTTTATTCGTAACGACACACGAAACAGGCAATTTTCGTTAAAAATAAAGTTCAGAGAAAACAAATGCACAAAGTCTATTATTTAATGAAGAACCTGTACTTACTAACATTTTATCTCTATATTACAGTATGTCCGTGTTTATTCTGTTAAAGTCCATCTCCCACTTGAGCTCCCAGATTTAAGTGGGAGATTGACTATAATGAACAGCCATGAACATCTATGACTCTTTACCAGGAACATATTACAACTGCTAGCTAAAGCTTTAATGTTAAGTTGCATGTGACCTAAGGAACATACAATTGAATCAGTAGACAGAGTGAATTACTCATTGGTGACTGTTCATACAGTAGAATTATTTCTATTTTTGCACTGTTATTTTCCCTTAAGCTCCAGAAACCAGATGCAACATTTTAGAGGAGACTGATATTTTGTACCAGCAATAAATCAGGTACTTGATGCTTTAGTGTAAGTCTATAGCTTTTGGACCAGTGTGCTGAAGGGTTGATTAAGAGTCAGAATTTCCATTGTTTTGTGCTTTATTTTTACTGTGATGATAATCATACAACTAAATAGAATTTAAGGGATGCTGCCTTCTGTTCTTCACACCTGCTTCTTCTTTAATCGTATTCAGTGTTTGCCAGTCTTTCCATTTTTAGAATTTTTTCACAAGATAGCTAAAGCCCAGTAGCTTTGTGCATTTACATATGTGTGGTATTTTTAACTAGACTCTGCTCGGAATATTTAAGTTCATGGGAAAAAAAAGCAACCTGACATTTAACCAAATCTTACATAATTTTGTTTGTATTATAAACATTTACACCTATTTAAGCCTTTACCCAAATTTTATAATGCCGTATTTGCTTGATTATTAGACAAGGTTTTTCAGAGCAAAAGCAAGAAAAAGAAAATGAACCCAATGTGCCTAAGTTTAGGAATTCACCTAAGTAAGAGAGTCTTTGGATTTAATAACTGGTCAAACCTCCTTTGGCAGCAATAACCTCAAACAAGCTCTTCCAGTAGCTGCGGATCCGACATGCATGTCTATAAGGATGCATTTTAGACCATTCTTCCATACAGAACCGCTTAATCTCAGCTATATTCCTACAATTTCTGATGTGAACGGCTCTCTTGAGGTCATTCCACAGCAGCTCTCATGAGTTAAAGTCTGGGTTCTGAGTGAGCCACTTCAGAAAATATAGTGTAAAAATGAATAGCAATTTTTTAATGAAACAGTTAATAATTTACTTAATTAAAAGCAGTGTGTGTCAAAGTCACAGGTACTGAAACTCAGTCCTAAAGTATTCAAATCTCCTGTTTGCAACTAGCTGGCATGATGCCTTCCACTCTTCTCACAGGCTTCATCAACAGTGCTGATTGGCTTCTTCACCAAAGCAGGCTTTTAACTCCAAGCCTACATAATTGTTCCAACCAATTGGTGTATAATCTTAGACGAATCACAGCGTGTATGAAGTGCATGTAGAAAGCAAACAATCTTACAACATGATACACAGAAATAAGAACATAACCTAAAAGAAGAACTATTGTCATAATTAAATAGCATATATACAATTAATATATATATATATCAGCTTTATAAAAAATGCATATCACAATTTCATGTAAAAATATATAACATATATATTTTAACTTAATTACATTTTACAGAAATGGATAAACTTGCTCTTGCTATGCTACCCTATACTTCACTAGAAATACACATAGATAACATGAATATTTTTACGATCCAAGAGTCTATGAGAGAAGAAAAAAGGAGAGAGTAACAACCTTAGAATTATGTAGCAGTTATAGTATACATGCAGCCTATCTGCAAGATAAATACAATCTAACATCCATGGAAACTAAACAAATTAAGTTCAATGTTAAATCCCTCTGGTGTAAAGGCTCTAAGTTTGAATAACTACAACATTTCAGCCTGAAATGTTTCTTTTTTTTAACAAATACTCACCTCACAAATATTTTTTAACCTTTGTAATGGCTGTAAAGGGTGGAGCCTCTGGACACACCGTCTCCCCTGATTGGATGAACTAGGGAGAGGCCTTTCACATGGTCTTTTCAACGGCAGACAAAGCAAAAAGACAGAAGAAAGAAGACATAAGAAGAAGAGGCAAGAAAAAAAGCAGATCTTTGGGAAAGGAGACAGAAATGCGTAAGAGTGTGTGGGAGTGGGAGAAATATGTTTGCATTGTTGTATTGTCATTGAATAAGTGTATTTTTGGATTATTTTATTAACTGTTACTGCTAATTCAGGCATTGTTTAAATAGTTAAATTAATGATAGTGTTTAAAAGAATCACACGAAGCCTGTCTGTTTTTCTATTCAAACATTTAGGATTATTTAAAAAAAAAAAACATATATATGTGCAGTTTTTCAGATTATTTAATTATTTTTGTTACAGTGGTATCATTGTTATACTAATCATTTTATAGATAACATTTAAACCATATCAACAGTCTGTGTCATATGAAACTTTTAACTCCTTCAGGACCTGGGTATTTAACATCCTAATGTCTGGCTCAGTATATAGTGATGGGAGTTATGTTGTACAACCATCTGTGTCCAGTTCACTATATAATGATAGGAGCCATGCTGTATCAACGTCTGTGTCTATAATGATAAGATCTGCTCCATCATGTCCAGACTGGAGTTTCAGTGGGTGACTACATCCTGATATAGATGCTGGAGTAGACACCTTCTTCTGCTCCTCCCTCAGCTGCTGGATTGCCTTCACTTTGAGGGCAAAGTGCAGTGTTCTTTTTCGATCAGTTTTGGCAACCCAACACTGTCTCTCAGTTAGAAAAGCTCCCCTTACCACCACATGTAGTATATGTGCTGTGCAACACAAGCCCCCATCTTTAATTATCATTAATTATCACTATGTTTGCTGTACGTCAGTAACAACCAGTCACATTTGTGCCACTGTGCATGCATAAGGTCCAATCCACTGCACCAACACCTTTCTCGCCAGGACCTGCTGCCGGCAGACAGGCTGTTGCCAGCTCATATTCTTAGCATAGAGTAGAAGGGATCTATTACACTGCTGCCGTTCTGCCCCATTTCTGTCTCTGCTGTCACCCTGTATCCCTGCACCAACCACATTAGTAACATACTCAAAAAACATATATAACCCCTCCCATGCCAGCTAATATCCATTCAGTACACTGATACAGTATGTATTGTAACTGGGTGGGTTTACCCCTCTCCTGGCTCTCTCAGTTGTATATCTTCATGAAAGAACCATCAGATTAAGGCAAGAAAAAATGCCTATGATAAAGAGCTCTCTGTAGCTTGAAACATGTACTGTGTGTATTACTGGTTCCCTGCCTCTGGTGTCACCCCTGTGTTGTTGGTGCTTTATGCAATAAATAAAGTTATTCTCAGTATCCTCGTTGTGGGTCTTTTTCTTAGACCCTCTGTCTCCTGTGACAAAATGCGTGGCTGCATCGAACTGTATTCTCTATTATTCCAGTGTAACCGGTCCTCGCACCAAGCCCAGTTACAGTGGATCAGTCAGCAGGAAGCTAGCAATGCTAGCTACTGCTTACAGAGAAGACCCCGACTGTCAAATGATACCCTCATCTTCTGTATACCGACCTTCCCTACCTATGTAAAAACCATAGTACATTCTATTACGTCCTTGGTCATGTAGAGTGTGTTTTAAAGGACGTTCTAAGGTCACTAAGCCATTAATAAAATAGAAGACAAAAAAGTTGGGCGTTAGGATAACTGGGATGAAGGTCTAGCTGGCTGCCTAAGTAATTACATGTGTTTAGTTTTCAAAGAGGTAAAGAGCCTCAGAGATAAATCAATGAGACCTGACTGGATACATCCAAAGTTATTAAAAGAGCTTTGGTGTGTACTGGGAAAACAATTATTTAACCACTCATTGTTGACAGGAGTAGTCCTAGAAGATAATTGTAATGCTGCCTTTATAAAAAAAAATGAACATGGAGTAGTCCCTCTTAACTGGGATTGCACTCACCAGAAAGTTAGTTCCTTATGGTGGTCATCACCCCTGCTACAGTCCAATCAATACAAAGATGTAGCGCATTAACCTGTGTCAAGAGTTGTTATCACAAACATTATGTTTCAACTACATATTAGATTGGTAAATGTTAATATCAATTACATGGTGCAAATTATATCTCAAAATTATTAATATGTAGGACTGGCATTCACTACTACTTCAAATAAAATTGATTGAGGTTGATTGCCTCTATGAAAAAAACAGCATGATTATTTCTGCCTAGAAGGTAAATTACTTTCAACCCAAGGTCGAATTTAGCTGAATACAATATCCCCCCTAAGCTTAGCACGTGACTGGCCATGCAGAATGTGTGACACCTCCATGCACTACTTGAATTTTCAAGCACACCCCTGTCTGCACAGAATTGTTAGGCCACTCACAAAAGACATATCTTACGAGAAGTTTCATACATATTACAAGACTTTAATGAGTCCTGCTTAGCTTGAACAGTGGTCATAACCCTAGTGAACTCTCCTTGAGATAATTGCATTGTTACCTGATAAGGGATGAATGGAACATTTTTTACAATTGCCTCAGTACAGACCGGAATTTCTCTCCTTTCATTAAAAGAAGTGTCAACCCCATTTTATTAATGAGGAATCAGATATACAGCTGATTTAGCATTTGCATCATTTCCTTCACTTCCAGATTTAGTGCCAAACCAGGTAAATTATTATTTTTAAGGGTCCGAAGGGTCCTTCCTAAACTATTTTGAACCTGCACGGGGAGACAGGAGCGTATAGAGCTCAGCGCAGCGTGTGAAACCGCATATGTGACTTTTTGAATTTGAAGTATCTTAAAGCTCCAGTAGGTTAATTTTGGGTTATGAAGGTCTTCTTCTGACAACCAAGCCCTAGACAGAACATCTGTGGTATCTATTTATAAAGAAACAAAAGCATTATAATTTAAACAAGCTAAATAACTTTAGCTCATTTTATTTTTTTGTGTAGGGCTTTTTATATGAAGAAGAATTAACATAGTTATAAACCACCCAGGAAATTTGTAGACAGTTTCTGTTTAGCATTCCATTTAAGATTTTTAAACTGGAAAGAAGTATGCTGAAATCAAAATTTTTGATTACATTTAAAAAAAATGTCATCATCACTGCATAACTATTAATTATATAAATGGAAACAGAGATTGCTGTCTTATATTATGAAGTGTCTCACACAAAAGAAACAGCATTTAGTAACTAATCTCTTTTTAAAAGTGTAAAAAATGATAATTGTAATACATAGATTCAATAGCACAGGGGCAGACACCAAACTCCAAGATATGCATGAAAACCCCCAATATATCACTGACTGACTCTGAACATGCTTTTTTTATCCAAGTTCTAAATATCAGGAGTGATGTGAAGAATGCTGATGTCTGCTGACCATGGTGCTGAACAACATGCCTTTAGCTATTCTTAAAGGGGTACTCCCATCAAATGTTTTTATTACTAGTATCAGATTAAAATACGTTTTCAAAAACATTGTGATGTTTTTCATTTAAGAACATTTCAGGTTTTCCTTCAAAATAATCTATTATTAGCGCAATCTACTAGAAAAAAACATCCTGACTCCTTATACTTCTTGTGATAAATAATAGAAGACTCACCCAGCTGGAAACTCTTGCTAATGAAAGTCCATAAAGGAATGGACGTTATTAGAATTCCTCAGTGAATGAGCTCAGTATGGTGCCTGAACATTGAAAGTCACCCATAATATCACATGACAGGCAACAATGGCAGCCTTCAGGTCTGCAATTAAAGGAAGTTTATTGGAACAAAATTAGTTATGACCAGGTTTTTGTCAGTGCTAATTTATATTACTGTATACAATACTGTACTTTTTGCTCAAGGAGGGTTAACCAGTAGACCAAGTTGCATGTAGCAAAAAATTATACAATTTCAGAGATTAATTTTATCTTTTTACTTTTGATTATGAATTAGTCACTTCGATAGAGATCTGAACACTTGTTCCCAAATCAATTTTGAATTAAAGGGATGGTTAATACCCATTTTGCCCTAAATGAAATTTAATAAAGCCATAGTTTACTGTAGAAATACATTTTGCAATCTTAAATATCCTAGATTTCATTTGGGCTATCCCTAAAGTTACTATATATGTCTATAAGTATGAGGTATATTGTGTAATAAGTACTATTTTTTATATTTTATATGTCAGCTGGTCCAGAATGTAGTTACATAAAGCATGAATTGTGTGTACTACAGGGGATCTGTTGTAGGAACGACACCCCAAGTCCTTTATAACATCATGGAAAAGATGGAAATAATGATTTTTAACATGTTTCATGGACCCAGTAACGGAAAGCCCTACACTTCATAACCAAGTATAACCCTTTAAGCCAGGGGCTTCAAACGTGCAGCCCGCGTGAGCAGGTCCGGACTGGCCCCTGGGAGATTTCCTGGGGGGGGGGTGGCTGGTCAGTCGGCCGGCAGACCATCATTCTAAGCAGCCGCACAACGGCTGCTTTGAACTTCGCGCTGGCGTACACACACCGTGCCAGCAGGGCCTCGTCCCTTTTATGATGTGACATTCAAGGGGCAGGAGGAAGCTGGCCCACCTTCAAAGCCAATTTTAGCCAATTTTCGATCCAAGCCTATTTCTTCGAGTAGCTTTGTTACTGTCAGCTATTCTTCCTTTATTTCTTTTTACAAATTATTTTAAATGCATGATAAGGTCTCATTTATTAAAAAGCTTTCATTTTGAATGTGTAGTGCTCAACTACAATAGTAGGTCTGTCATTTCTCGCATCTTCAGTTTAGTTCTGCAGAATTTTTTGCATTTGCCCCAAAAAGCATTGAGCTATCACATGCATTAAACTGCATATGATGGCTAAAAGTTCCCAGCTCCATAGCATCACACCTTAGAAAGTATCCTCATTTCTGGGTATCTGTAAATTTAGATATCTATGCGTTCTAATCAAATTGAATGTTATTTTGGTAAGTTTTACAAAATACATGCTTGCATTGTGAGAGATACTAGATTGTCTAATTTTCTGCAGAGTGATTGCAGAAGAAAGCAAACAGCTTTGATAGTGAGTCAGATTCATATGTCAGCTCCAGGGGGGGTGAGTATTAGAGATGGGTGCTACTTCCAGCAGAGGTTTCAGTAGATATGATCAGATCTTCCTGTGGATTCCACCCCCAGCGCCCCCCCCCCCGAAAAAAAAAACTCCAGTACTGGGGGGCAATTGAAATTTAAATTTGAGGCAGATAAGAACCATACTAGTCTGCCCAGTTTCCCTGATGTTAGACTGAATTCTCAATCAATCTTATGTGTATGCCTACCCCTGCATGTTTAAATTCCATCACTGTATTAGCCTCCACCACTTCTGCTGAGAGGTTGTTTCACATACATACCCCCCCCAAGTTAAGTAACACACCCTTATATTACATCTGAACGATAATGTCTCTCAGGTTGGAGAGATGAAGATGCTCAACAGTTGACTTAAACCCCTCTAGTTTTAGTAACCAATGATCACTTTTAGGACACGCGTGTGTTAAGGACGAGCTCATGCAGCTGTGGTCCAGCGCACTAAATGAAATGAAGAGCTCGAATGAGCAGCAGCAGCAGCAGCAGGGCACACGGAGCTCGAGCGTTTTATAGGCGAGGGTTCAAGGTTCCGAGGCGCGCGCAGCGCACGGCGCGCGCGCACCTCAGCCTCTTTCCCTCAGGTGCTTTATTGGCAGACAGCCGCGCGCTCTCCGTGGGCTGGAAATAAACTGGCGGGAAAGGAGGGGTTCGAGGAATGGAGTGGTGGGGGGGGCGGCTAACAGACCTATATAACTCATTGCGCACGCAATCAGCTGGAATCCCTGGTCTAGAAGATTGAGACGAGAGGCTCTCTGTGCTTCGTTAGAGAAAAGTGGGGAGGAGGGGAGAAGTGACTAAAGGAAGAGCGGGGAGGGGACCCGGCGGCTCTCATATTGGGCTGAAGGAGGAGGCCGCCGCTTCCCCTGTCCGCCCTAACCTTAGCTCACCTTTATGGACGAGCACCTTAGCCTCCTGCACTCGCCTCCTCCGTCTTCCACCAGACACAGAGCAAACAGCAACATCGTCAATCCGGGCTACACGGACGTGGAGCAGGAGATCATGACCGTGGTGGCTTGCGATAACATCCTGGAGGAGGCGGCTGCCCTCCCGGGTCACCACTCGTCGGAGGCGTACGAGCAAGAGGACCACGAGTGCTGCGAGAGGGTGGTCATCAACATCTCCGGGCTGCGCTTCGAGACTCAGCTCAAGACTTTAGCTCAGTTCCCTGACACCTTGCTGGGCGACCCCAAGAAAAGGATGAGGTACTTCGACCCTTTGAGGAACGAGTACTTTTTTGATAGGAACCGACCCAGCTTCGATGCCATCCTCTACTACTACCAGTCGGGTGGAAGGATACGGAGACCGGTCAACGTTCCCATTGACATCTTCTCAGAGGAGATCCGCTTCTACGAACTGGGAGAAGAAGCCATGGAGAAGTTCCGAGAGGATGAAGGCTTTATCAAAGAAGAGGAGCGCCCGCTGCCCTCCAATGAATTTCAGAGGCAGGTCTGGCTTCTCTTTGAGTACCCGGAGAGTTCAGGACCTGCCCGGGGCATCGCCATCGTATCTGTCCTGGTGATTCTCATATCCATCGTTATCTTCTGCCTGGAAACTTTGCCCGAGTTCCGTGATGACAAGGAGTACAACGGACCCGTGATTCCCCCTGTCAATGGCACCGGACCGTACCTGAGCAGCTCTTTCACGGACCCTTTCTTTGTGGTGGAGACCCTGTGCATTATCTGGTTCTCCTTCGAACTGCTCGTCCGGTTTTTCGCTTGCCCGAGCAAAGCCACGTTCTCCAAGAACATCATGAACATAATTGACATCGTGGCGATAATCCCTTACTTCATCACGCTGGGCACGGAGCTGGCCGAGCGCCAGGGCAATGGACAGCAGGCCATGTCTCTGGCTATACTAAGGGTCATTCGGCTGGTCAGAGTGTTCCGTATCTTCAAGCTTTCGAGGCACTCTAAGGGCTTACAGATTCTAGGTCAGACCTTGAAGGCTAGCATGCGAGAGCTGGGGCTGCTCATATTTTTCCTCTTTATCGGAGTGATCCTCTTCTCCAGCGCCGTCTACTTCGCCGAGGCTGATGACCCAAATTCGGGCTTCAATAGTATCCCTGACGCTTTTTGGTGGGCAGTGGTAACCATGACTACAGTGGGCTATGGGGACATGCATCCTGTCACTATAGGGGGCAAGATAGTTGGGTCTCTGTGTGCGATTGCTGGTGTATTGACGATAGCCCTACCTGTTCCCGTAATAGTCTCCAATTTCAACTATTTCTACCACCGGGAGACCGAGGGAGAGGAGCAAGCCCAGTACATGCATGTGGGCAGCTGCCAGCACCTGTCATCCAACGAGGACCTGAAGAAGACTCGCAGCAATTCGACCTTGAGCAAATCCGAATACATGGTGATCGAAGAAGGCGTGAGCCCTGGACCATTCAAGCAGCCAAGCTTCAAAACCGGGAACTGCACCACCAATAACCCCAATTGTGTCGGCGTCAAGAAAATCTTCACGGACGTGTAATGCTCTTTCAGGCATTGGATGTGTAACACAAGAATCAGAAATGTCACCACCATCGACATCGGCGTGTCCCACTTAATTCATCTTTATTTTCTAGGAGCAAATCGCATCATATGATAGACAAGTGGTGCTAGCAGGCAACGCTACAGAGGCAGCTGGAAGAAGAGGCTGCGCATCTCTTTCTATTCATTTGATTTGCAAACAAAGGGGGGCAAGTCGCTTTCGTTACTTATTTTCGGATCGAGTGCTGCTTCGTAACATATCTCACAGCCAAACCGAGATGCGATCCGAATCACGCAGGGAATCTAAATCGGTAGTTACCATTTTACCTCTCGAGCCTCGATACCAGCGCACGTTTGTTTATTTTAGATTTGGATTGTGAAGTCCTCATTCTCGCTGGTCTATATATATTATATATATAAAAAAATAAGATCACGGATCAAATCGAAATCTGGGGTCCGAATATTCTGTTCCTTAGCAGAACAACGTCAAATCTCCGCTTGTATGTATACCTAGATCAACACTCTGTGAGTCATTGGCATTTGATTCTGGCAGTTTGAACTGCAAAACTTTTAGTAAGTCTGTATTCTAGCCGAGAACCATGCTTTAGGCAACGTAAGAAGCAGGTGGATGCTGCTGTTTTCTCTGCTCTTGGATGATGCTATGCGTGACAGTGGAAATGCCAGAAGAAGATTAAACTGCTGGACTTGGTTGTTTCATCGGAAGTTACTAAGTCTGACCCGAGTGATGCAGTTTCTATAGCAACGTAGGTTTCCCGGGAAACTTAACTGGTTGTCATGGCATTCTTGTTCCTATAGCAACCATCCAGATGGTTCCAACGTACAGAGACTGTGCTGCTGCTGCTGCTGTTGGGAGAATGCTTAGAGAAAGAATCCAACCGGGATTGCAAAAGATGCGTTAAAATGTGAACATCGCCTGCCATTTCATTTACCCACGATAAAGTTAAAATCATACCTCCAAAAAAACAGTCCATGGTGCAACCAGATTAAGACAGTTTAAGGAAGATATCACGTCTGATGTTCGAGGAAACAAAGTATATCCGCACAAAATGTAGCATCCTAAAGCACTTTAAATAAATGAAAAAAAAACAAATCATCACGTAAAGTGGCTATCCCAGTGAAGCAGCCTTATGAGGATATACAGCCCATGGTATATTACAGCCCATGGTATATTATAGCTGGCTGTAAGGAGAATAGCACTGGAAATTACCAGCCTGGTGTTGTCTGACCCTTTCACCAAAGGCAGTGCTGCAGCATAATGGAAGGTGAGCATTCATGCAATGCTAATATATTTGTGTTTACTATGTCTCCTACCTGTGGATGCAGAAAAGCTTTCCATCGCTACTACAGTATCAAACTAACTGGGGGCAGATTCATACAAACACATTTTAATTGCACAACTGTTTTTAAATGATGGCTTTCTTTTGGAGCACTGGTTCCAAAGTGGTTTTTATAACCATACCAACCAAAAGGAATAACTGTGCTAATTTTAAATATTTTACACACAGTCAGCACTTTATAAAAAATATACACACCTTATTACGTTGTATTTTTCTAGTTAAACAGTGATGCATATTGTAAATGGAAACATGAAGGGCAACACATTGCAGACATATGTCTGTTACTTAGTGTCAGACTTTGTTTCAATATCTGATTGAATAAATTGGTGAGAAAGTGTAACGCAATCCAACCAGTAATGTCAACTGAAATACCACAAATGTGGTAAGAATCACACATTGATGACCAATCCTTGCCAATTGAAATCATTATAAGTATCTGAAAAGCTGTCTCTGTATGGGGCATTTATATGAAAGTCTTATTTATTATGATACAAAAAGGGCCAGGCCACAACCTCCCTACTACATTTTCTCGCATGGCTAGCCAAGAGAAGGAGTTTTTGGTCTATGTATAACACACTATATAGACCAAAAGCCAACAGGTATTGTATCTCTCCTGCTACTTTGGAAATAAAGCTTCATTGACCGGTTTAGGTCCTTTTACAATCAAGGGTTAATGGTTTCTTTAAAAGAAAATGTTTTTGCAATGCCAACAACCCTAACCAAATCCGTATATGCCATTTACCTGTTCAGGTAATTACAGTCACAGTGCCCCACTTAACTCAATCTAGTTTGACTTTGATAAGTGGTTCATAACAAAATATGTTATTTACAATAGTGAAGAACTGCATAAAACAAAAGAGCTGCCTCATCTTATTAAAAAGCTCTGTTAATATCTGTTAACTCACAGCATGCCCTATCAGATACAATGGATAATGTATATACCATGTTGTAACAGACATGTAGGGATTGATTTCCCCAATTAACTGCAAGAGTTATGTTATGTAAACAAGGTTGCGTTTTAACAATGGACGCTTATCCATTACTTCCCATTCCTGACACTTTTCCTTGATGATCTGGTTGTGTACACAGTGACGTCTCTCCTTCATTACATCATTATTACATTTTTATAACACCAGCAGATTCCATAGCACTGTTCCAATAAGAGGCAGTAAAAATAATTGAAAATCACACACATTAACACACTAGTATGAAAGGGAAAAGAGGGCCCTGCTCTTGTGAGCTTTCATTCTAGTCGTTGGTTGAAGGGTAAGTAAAAAAATGAGGAGAGGTCTTTTTGGATAGGAATGAGTTGATTAAATTAAGGATGATTAGTAGAGCTTCTTGATCATTCAAATGGTTTGATTGGATTGTTGGCTGGGTGTTAAAAGGAAAGGTTGTACACTTCTGGAAGAGGAAGGTTTCTTAGAGAGCTTTTGAAATTGGCATATGAGGGAGAATGTCTGACAGAATGGCATATGGAATTCCAGAAAAAGGGCTACAGCACATATGAAATCCTGAATACGGGAGTGCGAAGAGGTAATGATGGTAGAAAAAACACACGTCATGAGAGAAACAAAGAGGGTGGTTAGGGGTGTATTTGGATAAGAGGGTAGAGAGATATAGGGAGGTGCAAAGTTGTAAAGGGCTCAGTAGGTCAGAAGCCTAAATTTGATTCTGCAGGGTATGGAGAGCCAATGGAGTGATTGGTACAGTGGAGGATCAGATGAGGAATGGTGACAAAGAAAGATTAATCTCACCGCAGTGTTGAGGATGGATTGGAGTGGTGAAAGGCAGCAGAGGGGATGATCAGTTAGTAGGGACTTGCAATAATCCAGCTGAGATTTCATGAGGGAATGGATTAATATTTTGGTTGTTTTTTGTGTAAGGAATGGGTGGATTTGGGAGATGTTTTTCAGGTGAAGGTGGCAGGATTTGGTGAGTAACTGGATGTGAGGGATGAAGGAAAGTAAGAATCAAGTGTGACACCAAGGCAGCAATCTTGGTCTGTTGATTGGGTAGTGGAGTTGTCAACAGGAGAGCGGCCATGTCTAAGACTGAGCAGGTGTTTGAGACAAGAGGCAGATGTGTGTTTCTTGTCTGTGGAGTGTTCATGAAGGTTTCACTAGGTTTGCTGTATTTTTTTTATTATTTTTTTTTAGGTTGAGTTGGCCTGAAATGATGATGCAATTTACACAATTTAAAGCATGTCAGCAAAGCCAGAATGAGAGAAAAGACTGGGCAGAGTCCAAGCATTTCACCACTGGATTGGCCTAGAGCCGAATTGGGATATTGTATATAAACCTCTAAATTTTTCAAATAATGCACTAATTTAAAGCATTGCAATGTGCTAAACACCATCATGTCCTTTACCTGTTATTGTGGATCGTAGAGTCCATTTTATGATAGCAGACTCATCTCTCTTCAGAGCACATCTTCCATAGCTCCATACTACTAATTTAGCATAGGCCACTTTTTCTATTTATATTGATCTTGGTATGAAATGTTTTCTGTACCTACCAATTAGCTCTATAACACTTTCTTCACTTTACCCATTCTTTCCTCGCTTTGTTCCTTAATCCTTCTTCTCTTTTTTTAAATTTAATCCATCGGTGCTGGTCCTAGAAATACTTACTGCCCTCTCTCACACAAACATACATAAACATCTCTGCATAATCAGTGTTATTTCTGCTAGCAGATTACATCATTAAGGCGTTTTTACCATGAAAAAGGTTTTGCTTCAGTTATTTACAGGGGGGGCTGACACCATTTACGTGACCCCCACTATGGTCAAGAGTGGTCCAGTCCAAGAATTTTGCCACCCATGTCAGTCTGCCTCTTGTTAATCTTCCATAACATATAAGATTCTTTACAGGAGATGAAAAGGGGACATTTCTTATTATCAGCCTATTTGAGATTAGCAGATGTTTCATAGACATTTGCTATTATGTGGCCTTGACCTATTTTGAAAGCTGCCATGTTTTTTTTGCTTCCACACTGCAGATTCAGAGTTTACAGGAAGCTGTGCAAAACCAATTACAGGTAACACAGTGTCTACATTTATAATAATAATATTATATTTATTGATTTTTATAGCATTGATGTAAACAGGATATAATAAGTAGTGCATCCGATAGTATTGTGGTAGGAGTGAAATAGGAAAGATAATGTAGAAGTAGGTGAGAAGAGGTAAACCTGAAGAAGTTGGCCCCAACTATGCTACTAGGAAACAAAATGGCAAATGTACAATGACAACTGGTCTTTGGATTATTGGCAAAACAAGTAGTCTCTGTAAATATCATAATGTCTTTGATAGTATGGTGGTATCCGTAAAAAGAATCATGTAGCATTTGTGTTTGGTAATTTGTAAGCATGTGATGTCATTCCTATAACGAGTATTGCGTGTCTTCCCTTATACAATGTTGCATTTCAGTTACATCCTTGTTACCCTACCTCTGTTCATTCTCAGTGTAACTCTGTGTGTCAGCCTTTCCCAGGCTTTATCACGGTATCAAACCCTCCATTTTCTTATCAAAGAAAGCATTTTCTTGTTATTATTTGTGCTACGTGGATGTAAACTATTTATCACTACATGAAGGTGCGTTGACACGTGGAGCCCCTTATTTCCCCAACGTATATCCCATTTCTGACACTTCATTCCAGCTCTCCCAGTAATCTAGTTTTATATGTTTCTGGTCTGTGTTTTGTATATAATATAAGATATAATTATTTGGGGGTTTATATTAATATTGTTTATCTTTGCAAAAAGAATGAGGTATCATACCCAATTGCGCACATCATTTGTATATGGCTTTAGTGTTATTTCTAATCGGGGGTATCCTGACCCTGCCTGTGTGGGATTAAACACATTCATTTACAAGAGCCAGAAAGTTGCCTTACTGAAATAATAAAATATTAAAATTAAGACTTGGCAGCTATTAAGAGAATGAATTGTTAAACTATTTGAATTGTAGGATATAATAATCAAACTAAACCAAATCTATAGACACAAATAAGATAGCAGTTTACAGTACCTGGAAACCAATTCCACTTTGCCTGGGCATGAAGTGGGAGGGGAGTGGGCAGAACCTGGGTGGGGCCTGGGTATGACTAAATGACACATGGTGATTTCTTAATCAGGATAAGTCTTAAGCAATATGAATGGTTTGTTGTAATGACCCCCACAAAAGTTTTTTGATATGATTGTTTGTGTAAACGAAACCCTGCTGATTTTTTGGTATAATGTTTCGATAACTTAGTCAAAACTTTACTATGAATTAGGGAGAGACATCCTTCCTTAAAGGAAAACTCATTATAGTGAACAGAGGTAAAGGGTTTGGAACCCAGTTAAAGGTTTAGTGAATAAACCTATTGTACCTGCTACCTTTCAGGTACAATAGGTTTATTACTAAAGACTTATTAAGGACTGCAAAAAAAGTAATCTAATATATAGGAGGTACCTAAGCCATGTCAAGTATCAAAGACCTTTTTAAATAAGACATGTCACAAATGTCACCTGTGGCTTTAAACTTAATCTGCATTGGAACTTAATCACAAACTTGACTGCAACTTGTTACATTTAAAGTCACAAGGGTTTGCACAGGTTTGAGAGCAGCATAAATGTTAATGAATATTGAACTTGCTTTTCAAGCATACAAATGCATGTAGGCTGTGTTAAAATGTGTCAGTGCGGAAAAACCTTTAACTCGAAGAACAACTCAGCTTTTAGTAAATCTACCACTTAACATTTTTACGTATATTTATCATATAATATCTGACATTATATAAGTTACATTAAAAACTGGATACATTTAACACACCTGCTACAAAAATAGAACATGATACATATTCCTACAACTTTAGGTTTGTGAGTAAAGAGCATATCTGATGTAAAATGTCAAATAGTTCAGTCACCATAGGAACCAATGGTCTATTCCTGCCAATTAATTTCTGGCCACCAGTGTTTGTCTTAATTCATGAAACTACATATTTCATATATATACAGTATTTACACACATTCATACAAATAAAATACATAACATGAACTATACACATTACAACTTTTGTTTTATGCAAAAAGAGCATGTCTGATGTAAAGTTAAATAGTTCAGTCACCATAGTAACCAACATAGATTTTCTGCTGTGCTTAATGCCAGTATTGCTGTTAATTCATAAAACCTAATATTATATTATTTTTAAATTACAGATGTATATCACATGTATGTGTTTTAAAACTAGAACATATAATTTGACGGAAGACAATGACCATTCGGCCCATCCATTTATCTTGATTTAAAGGGTTTAAACCCCTATCGGTCCTTGTTTGGGTCCTGTAGTGAGGAAAGCTTTATGTCTACCCCATGACTGTTTAATAATAACTGCCCATAATAATTTTGGGATTATTCCAACAGGTTCCTGTAGATTTGTCTGTTTTTACTTTGGAGAGTTAAAATAGATCTTCTTCCTCTCTAAACACAGCTGTCACCTTATTTCTCTTTGCTAACAAGGGTCCCTCACCTTCATCCTCTGTGAAAACAGACAAGAAATATTTGTTCAGGCAGTTTGCTAGATCTTTATCTTCATTTATCCTCATTTATACAATTCCCATTCCTCTCACTTCTATATCTAAAAGTTTTATCATCCCTTTTGTGTTAACCTGGCAATTTTCTCCTCGTTGTGTGTTTTGGTGCATCTAATAATGCACTTTGCTTCCCTTGGCTCAGCTTTATATTTACTCCCATTTTCCTCTTTTTTGTTTATATTTGTTAAAAGCCTGCTTCTTCTCCTTCAGTATATTTGCCAAATCTATGGAGCACCACAGTGTTCTCCTTTTTCTTTTAGTCTTACTAAAAAGTTTAATGCAATGTTCTGCTGCCTTTAGCAGCACATCGCTTAAATAGCGCCATCTTTCCTAGACACCATCTAAAGCTTCTCAGACCTACCTGTGTCTCCATTTTAGGAAAATCCACATTTCAAAAACCAAAAACTGTTTGGTTTTAGTATGGTGCGATGTAACCTCTCTCCACTGATATATTATCAATCAGTGATCACACTGATTGAGAATCATTGAAGCCCAAACACTTTCCTACAGTGACATCAGAAATAAAGCCCTCATTTGAGAAAAATACTATCTGGACAAATGTATTGGGACGGCTGACCATTACACCAAGATGGCCTTTTATGACAACGGATTCTAAATGCATAGACATTAATATGTAGTTGGTCCCCTCTTTGCAGGTCAGGGCTCCATGCGGGCTAGTCAAATTCTTTCACACCAAGCTCATCCAACCATGTCTTTATGGACATTGCTTTATGCACTGTGGATGGAATAGAAAAGGGCCTTCCCCTAACTGTTCCCACAAACTTATAAGCATTTTCCAAAATGTCTTGGTACATTGAAGTGTAGGATTTCTCTACTCCTGGCTGACCCCGCAGTTTGTTTTTCCAATCTACATCAGGGAGATTAAAGTCTTCAATAATGATAACCTCACCTTTCATTGACATCTTAGCCATTTATTCAAGAAGCAGGTGGTCAAGCTTCTATGCGTGTCCATGGGGCTATATCACACCGATGCTAACGACCACTTTGTTACAAAGTTTCAAAATTACCCAAATGTTTTTTTTAGGTTCTCCTCACTAGATTACCTTTAAGCCATTTTTTACATAACTGGCACCCCCCGTTTCTGCCATCTCTGTCTTTTCTATATAACATCCAAGTCATTGCTGATTGTACCAGGTCTCCGTAACCATCACTAAATTCACATTATCACTTGTTACCAATGCAGTAAGTATAGGGATCTTATTCCTTAACTTACCAGCATTTGTACATATTTGTACCACCAAGCTATTTTATTGACATGTCACAACATGTTGTGGTTTAGCTTTTTTTTTATCTATACTGATCCCACCATTCCTTTCCAATTTTCCCAAATCTCAGCCATAACATGAACCTAGACTATCTGCCACTTTAATGCTATCTTCACCCTTCCCACACACCCTAGTTTAAAATCTCCTCCATCCCTCTAGCCATTTTCACCCCCAGTACTGCAGACCCCCGTGTTTATTGAAGTGCAGTCCATGCCTGGTATAGAGTCTCTAGCGGACTGCAATGTCTGCCCAGTTCTCTAAAAAAACCAAATCCCTTCTTCCTACACCGCTTTTGGAGCCACGCATTTATCTCCCTAAGCTCCCGCTGCCTTCCTTGTATAGTAGATGGTGGTGCATTTAATATTCCTGAAAATATTATCTTGGAGGTCCTTTTCCCAAGTTTGTCACTTAATGCCCTATTTTATTTTTTCAAGGACCCCCAACCTGCGGTATGACCGCTGAATCATCACCCAGCTCCTCCCAACAATCGGTCCATCCGGTCAACAACATGCTAAGCATGAGCACCCAGGGGACAGCATACTGTGTGGCATTCTGGGTCTTGGCAGCAGACTAATTATTTTCCTAATAACTGAGTCCCGAACCACCACAACCTGTCTAGCCTTACTAGCTGTTTTCCCCATCTGCATTACACTTCTTCTGCCATTCATTCTGAAGAAGAGACATTTGAGGTCCCATGAGCTTATGTGACTCTGCATCTTCTTTTGGGTCATTTTTGTTTCTAACTGCATAATTATTCAATCTCCCTGAGCTGACATTTATTTATAAAGCGCCGGCTGATTCCGCAGTGCTGTACATTCATTAGAACAATTTATAAACACATACAATAACAAACTGGTGCCAAGCAGAAGAGGGAATCAGTTATGTTGCAGATGAGAGGCATCTCTGGTTTAAGTAGTAAAATCCACCACAGAAGAACACCATGATTAGTTTTCTGCTAGTCCGCAGAAATATTTTAACCGCTTTACTTGTTCGCGCTGGTGGTTTAAAATATAATCTCTTGGCTTCAGGGAGGTTTTAATATATCCGGAAGCCTTTGCCAGTGTAAGGAGCAGGGCCAAGTAACTAATGCCTGTTCATGATCCTATTTGGCTAGCATTGCCTCTAGCCACATGACTGATGTGCATGCATGCAAAGCTGTAATTGAACTGTGCAGCCAAGTAGCATTCCAGAAAGTATGGCTATTTTTATTTTGATGAGGATATTTTGTGTGGCCATGCAGAGAACAAAATGTAGCCCTTCATATACCCACATCTCTCTATATTTTCCTAAATATTCCATTCTAGTCTGTGTGATAATGCCTGCCAAACACATTAGAGACTAAGGCTCTCACTAAGATTGGAAGCAAGAACACAAAATGTATGGTCATGGCAAGAAATGTTACTAGTTCTGTACTGCAAACACAAGCATATCGAGTGGGCTAGTTCTTTATGGCCCATGTTGTAAGATATCACATATACATTACAGTTTTTTTAAGGAAAAAAAACTATTACTGGATGATTTCCTGTGACCATAAATTCAAAAGGGTTTGCAACAGATCGATGCTGTTATGGCTTGTAGACTAATGTCCAATAGAGCCTTAACGTAGGTCTCCTCTGCACTGTCCAGTGAAAACAGGACACTTTTGAGATATGTGCTGGCCTTTCTTATAGGGTGGTGTTATTGCCACCAGAATTTTATTTAGATTACATGATTTAAAATGTAAATTTTGAGCATTGAATAGAATAAACTTTCCAGTATTTATGTGCAATTGAGTGGGAATGCCAGATGCAATGGCCCACACTTTCCATTAATCATTCTGGGAATTTCCTCTCCACTTGGATAGTAATTACAAGCAATGCAATCATGTTCAAAAACAGGACAGCACACTTTGCATGGTGGTAGATCCGAAAAACAACACAAAATAGTTTTTCCCCTTTGAGACAGACATGTTTTGGTATTCATGGCACGACCAACCCATGTTTCTCATGATAAATTAACTGAATTCATGCATGAAATCAGAATTCTTCAGCTTTATGAACTAGAAGAGAAATTGCATATTGGCCTCTGTTAATTTGTACTATTTGCCCACTAATGTAGCGCATACAAGTTGACTAATTATACAAGGTTACAAATGCTCACATTTTTATTAGTTATTTTACGAGAACACAACACAAATCACAAAACTTTGAGGAAAATTGTTTTACTTATTCATTGCCTGTCTAAAGCTCAGAATAAAGCAGTTCTCCCTTCCATTTTCCCCAATCTCACAATTTTGCTTTAGCTTAGGGTGCAGTGAGCCCTCTATATACAACAGCTCCTGTATTTACTTCAATGACACAAGTGTGTTTTCAATTTAAAAATTATATTGTATATATGTATTTTGATAGGACGTGACTTAACTTCATCAGTGTGTGGTGTTTTGTTTTGAAGAGGTGACTTATAAAAGCACCTCAGCATATCTCATTGGATATATTATTGCAATGGATACACACACGTACACACAAATATACACACACATAAAGCAGCATGTGGAACCTAACAAAGGCAGAGCTAACAAGCCCAGGAAGTGGAAAGTCATAGGTGAAATGCAATAACATGACATTATATGTGGTATGCATCCATGTTTCTGTGTGAACACAGAAATAGAATACGATGCTAACATTTTATGTTTGGTATGACATGTGCATGTGTGTAAGTAATAAATATACAATATGCATTCCAAAGGAACCTTATTAACTCCTTGATAGGGAGACAACATAAGCCATGTTTTCCAGGACACATATAATTTTTATATATTGCTGACCAGCCCAGATAAAGTGCTGCCATATAGCATGGAGAAGTATAACTGACTAATTGGTTCCCTTTTATAGGTCTAAACATCCCATATACTGCAGGGCAACATTTTATCTGGGCTGGTCATCAATATGTAAAAAGTATATGTTTCCTGGAAAACATGGCCGGTCTGGTCAATTGAGGACAATTAACATCACAGAAATATGTCCCGTTTACTACAATTGGCGTGCCTGGGACGTCATGTGGTTAAACACTTTCTTCTCCCAAAAAGTGTTGCTGTAATGCCTCAATGTCAAGACATTCAGCAACACCGAAAACTGCAGCAGGGGCTCGGTCTGATCACTCCCTGGAGTGTCAATGTGCACCATATTAAATATGATCCCGGATGCCTGGTTTAAAAGAGGTTAGAAGGGTCAAACCATGTTGCTTAAATGCTTAGATATTGAGCCATTCAGTGACACAAAAAACCCACCCCAGGAGCACCTTTGTAGGTTAAATACAGTTACTGCATTCAACCATGGAAGTCAATTGACTCTAGCTTACTAATCACATTCTGATTAGTAATTTTTTTTAACGTTATTTCCTGGAATGTAAAATAAAATACTAGCACTTGAAATACCTATGGGGTGTCTAGTTTACAAAAATGTATGACTTGATGGGGTAAAGTGGCCAGGTTCAAAGATGTCCCACATAGGACTTAGTAGACCAAATAGACTGAACAGATGCCAAAATCCCAAATAATTAAAAGTGCACCTTCCAAATGTGGCCTTTTAGCCCCCAAACAACCCAACAGACTAATGCATAGGTGATATCGCTGTCTTCAATAGAACACATATTGGGGTGTTGTTTAACAGTGACATATACCAGGAGTGGTATACATACAAAATTACTACTACAACATTTGACAAAGGCAGGTAGTAGAATTATTGCATGGAAATAGTTAAAATACTACCATTTGGAATACCTTGCAGTGTCTAGTTTAAATTAGAGCTAAGCATGAGCACCGCAGAAATGATAAAACAACCATTGCCACGAAGGGTATAAAACAAAAAAAACAGCACTGTCGGTAAGCAGTTAAACATTAAGAACATTGCAAACTAAAGCTCACTGCCAACATGTAGCAATATTATCAATATTTTATCATAGTGTTGATAGGCTGTGGCATACCACCACAAAATGCAGAGCCACTGGTTGCTCTTTTTTTCCCCTTTGCATTACAGTCTAACATCTCCAATTTGGTATCGTATGTCCAAAGGACATTGGCCCAGAACTCTGATTCACCACAAAGCCCCTAAAAAAAACAGTAGCGTATCTATAGGGAGGGGCGAGCAGAGAGGCCACCTCCACTGGGCCGGTATTCAGGGGACTGCTCATCAGCAATTGCCGGCCCATAGTGATGAGGGAGCTGTCACGGAGCTGGCTAGTCCGACCGACTAACCTCTGCTGACTTGTGCTCCCTTAGCGTGGGACAACACACTCTTTCCCCAGTTTCCCAGTCACTAGGCGAGACTCAGTGTAGGGTAAAACCAAACGAAGAGTGATTTATTTCTCACACACAGCAATATATATCCAGCAAAACGCACATTAACATACAAACCGCCCCCTTAATCTGCCTCCCAGAGACAACAGGGGCAGTAACGGGATTAACAATACAATAGGGTCCCAACCTCTACTATCTATTACTGGCCAAACTCAGTTGCAGGGATGGCCGGGGTAAAGTCTGTAGTGGTGGAACTGGGGGGGGGGGCGACAACAAAGTAGTGCACCATGGGGTGGAGGGGTCTGATATTAAAGTAAAACAATGGTGGTCACTCCCTGCTTGCAGATCCTGGCTGTCTGCCAGAGATAATCCCCTCAGCAAGTGATGGGAGGATATACTGCTGGGGGTAGCCACAGAAGTCTTTACAAAATCAGGGCCCATAGTCAATAGGGAGGAGGCTGGCAGTCAGGCCTCTCCAGGGGCCCCGGTGATGGAGGGTTCTGTCACAGGAGCACTAAAGCAGAGGCCTGGAGTGACAGACCTCACACTCCCACCACAGGATGGAAGATAGAAGATGATGGAAGATGAGAAACATAAGAGATGGGGAGAAAGGGGTGTAAGGGCTGTGTATATATTTGTGTGTATGTGCAGTGTATGTGTATGAGCAGTGTAGGTATTTGTGTGTTTGTAAGCTGGTGTGTGTGTAAAGCCAGGGGAGTGTGAGGGCAGTGTATGTGTATTTACAGGCTTGTGGAAGGGCAGTATGTATGTGTATATGTGTGTTTATGGACACGTGTGTGTAAAGGCAGTGTGTATGGGCATGTGGGTGTAAAGGTGGTGTGTATTTGTATATTCGTGTTAATGGGCAGGTGTTTGCAAGGGCAGTCATGTGTGAGGGAAGTGTATGTGTATATGTGTGTTTATGGGCAGGTGTGTGTGTAAAGGCAATGTGTAAGGGTAGTGTATTTGTATATACGTGTTTATGGGCAGTTGTGTGTAAGGGCAGTGTATGCGTATATGTGTATTAATGGGCAGGTGTGTGTGTAAAGGCAGCGTGTATGTGTGTTTATAGACAGGTGAATGTAAAGGCAGTGTAAATAAAATATCCTCTGTAAAAAAAAAATAGTTGGGCACAATTTTCCATTCTTGGTGGACCACCATTAAAAATGGTAATGAATTATTAAAAATTTATATTTTATTACATATTGTACATTCTACAACCATTTTTAACTCAATTTTTTTAACTCGACAAAGTTTACTGATTGTTGCAATTTTTGTGACAGGAGTTCTATTAGCTACAAAACCTTTCATGGTTAGATTTCCACTTAAGCAAGTTTGTGGTTAATGCTATTATAATTTATCAGATAATAAATGTAATGAAATATAATGACAGGTACTATTGCAACACATGCAGTCATTGCATTCTACAATACATAGAAGCAGACATCTTTAACCTTAAATTAATTGGCAAATGGCTAAATATATTTGTTTAGTTTTGTAATTGTTGTACATTTACAGCTTTTAGAACATTTTCCCATAAACGAAAGAAAGTAGTTCTTGCAGTTATACTTGCAACCTTTCCTACTGGAAACAGATGTCAACTCTGCAACTCATCACTGTTACAGACCATTCCACAGACAGATTAATGAAACAAAAGTCATCTTGATTAAACATCTGGAGGTCTATGATTCAGTCTCCCTCACACAATAAAAACATACTAGACTATTTTTAAAAAAAAAAATAGATTATTGTTTTTCTGCTTATTATGCACACTGGAAAGGGTGACTAAATTACTGGGCTCAAATCCTAACCTGCATATATTTACACAAAATAATCATGAGGTGAAACAAATCACACAATACATTGTATTACAGTTTATTACAGTTTACTTCCTCTGCCAGCTCCACCAAAATAAATTGTGGATATTAAAGTACTTTAACCCCTTCCGGACTGGCGTTGGAAAACTGGGTCTTCACTTGAAGAGCAGTTTTTTTAAATATTTAAATTCTGTGCTTGTGATTCGCTGCAAAGCGATCACGTGCACGGAATTGAGGGGGAGTGGCTGCTACGGATTGCTGGGGACACCCAGCGGTCAGTAGCAGCCGCCCCTCGCGATCCCAGCATTCAAAGCGACACTGGATCGCGTATCATCGATGATATACCTGGTACGTCCCGGTCTGCCGGTGACCTTTGACCCGGAAGTACCAGGTACGTCCCGGTCTTGAAGAGGTTAATATGCATTATAAAAAAATATGTATATAGCACTTACCTGAAGTAGGACGTGAAGCCCTGCCCTCCTCCATGATTCTCTCCACAGATTGGCCTCTAATAGCAGCCAATCAGTGTCAGGAAAACACTCCAGTTGAATTCAGCGTTCAGCTGGAGGGTGGGCAATGGGGCAAATGCATATTCTGTAGAATTTCCCCCCGCCCCCAATGCATTTCCAAAACGTATGTCACACAAACTTACAAGGGCCTCCCAGTTATTATATACATCGAGGTACATATAATGGCTTAAGTGTAACTTTAAGGATAATAATTCATTTGACATTGGATGGCTTACATTGGGCATGTTAAATATGTACTAGAGTTGAAAGGTTTAAATTGTAAACCATATTTTACTTTCTTTGAATCAATATTTTATTCCCCTTCATATAGTTAGCTAATAGGAATTAATACATTTATGGGCATAATGCCAATAAACAACTGCGCTTAGTTAAAATATCCACAACAATAGTATCTAAATGAACTACATGCAACCAATGTAACATTTTTAAGTGTCAGAAGTGTCTTGGCAGAAATCTATGTATATTTTATTGTGAAGTGGGAACCACCCTGTACACGACTTCTGCCAAGACACTTAAAATATTAGATTAGTAGCAAGCAGTTCAATTAACTACTCTTGATATGGAGTTAATGTTTAATTAGCAAGAAGAATTAAACCCAAACTACCCTGGCACTATATAAACCTCACTAATTAGCATAACTGTAGTCTATTTTGTGTAATTACAGCTTTAAAAAAATGTTTAAAAAAATTAAGGGTCCCAAAACATTTTGGTTATATCCAGACTAAAAGAAATATAATTTGTGTGGGTGCACAAAAAATTAAAACAGAGAATCGTGGTAAAATTGCTGAAAAAGTCTCAAGTTTGGTTCACAAAACATCCTCAGTGAAGAAGAGGTTTAAAAAAACCCAACATATTTTAGTTGCACAGTTTAACCTCTTAACACAGCTATAAGTGCACTATTATGTCTGTAAAAAAGGTCATGATGTATTAGTACATCAGGTATTTTTGCAGTGCTGCTAAATGGAAGAACAGGCTATCTAAATATAGCATGGACTCTCCCTTCTCAGCAGGGGCCAGCATTGCTGACTTAACCAATAGATTCAGTGTAAAAAAAAATAAAGATAATTTTAAAAACAGGCAAAATAAATAAAATAATAAAACAAGGACATGAAATTAACCCCTTCAGTCCCCTATGGACGTACCGGTACATCCAAAAAACTCATCCCAAGAATTCCCTATGGACGTACCGGTACGTCCTGTCCTTCTTGCAGTGGCAGGCACACATCACCCGCTTTCTGCTGCCTGATCTGATGTAACAGCTTCCGGCACGAAAGCCGGAAAACTGTTACATTTTTAAACACTGCTGATGTCACCCAGAACGCCATCGGAGGACAGGGATATCCGATGGCTCCGATGAAGCACAGACACTGTGATCTCTATGCAAGTCTGTGGAGACTTGCATAAATATTACAGTGTGATCTGTGCAGGGGGATCGCAGGGAGGAGAGTGAGAAACCATGTTTCTCACCCTTCTCCCATGCTGAAAAACGAAACGGAGAAAAAAAAATCACTAAATTAATACAATAAATAATAATTTAAAAAAAACAATAAAGTGAGCTAAGTGATGTCACTGTGACATCACTGCATTAATAACATGTTCAAGAGGTCCCTAAAAGGACCTCTAACCATTTATTTTGAAAAAATATATATATAAAAAATACAAAAAATAAAATTAAAAAAATATAAAAAATATAATAATAATAATAATAATAATAATACAAAACCTTACATCCCATTTGCCCTAACGAACATCTACCCATATAACCTCCTGCCCCGTTCACAACCCCCAAACCCGTTAAGCCATAAGCAAATAGCAAATTCTACGAATAATGTAAACCTTATAATATGTTCCTGGAAAATCTATATAATTAGGTATTTCTGGAATCAGGACACCTGAAATTGAAAACTTGGGGGGGGGGGTTTCTATCACTTTACCTAATTTGGTGAGGATTCAGAGGGAACATTTATTAAAAAAATTGAGTTTTTTTCAAATTTTTGCTAGTTTTTACTAAATTTCTCATTCTAAATTTTCAGCTAATCATCTAAATATGGTATCAAAAGAAAGCTCTACAATATATAGTATACATGGGTACACTATTTACAGGAAAGGAGAATAATTGCTGAATCGAGCAAAAATGGGTCTTGAGGTACCAAAACCACCTGGGATTGAAAGGGTTAAGTTATGTGGTTATTTTGCCACTTTTTGAAACACATCCATTAGGCATAGTAGTCACTTAAACAAAACATTATGCTTATTGAAACACACATCTGTATGTGTTAACAGAAGTAATTTAGTTAGGCTAAAAGCTGGCTATAAAATACTACATCCCACCTTTAATCTTAATGTTTAAACGTCGGATGTTTTGTTGGATTCACTGCAGGATCATAAACAAGAACTTTTTGGTAAGCACAATTACCACTCACCATATGTTCATAATTACATTGCACCTACCTTTCCGTTGCTATTATTTTACATGTAGGAAATAGACCCCGCCCTACAACAAACAGGTCAAAATATGAAACAGAATAGTGTTCATTGTTATATAATTTGAACAAACATTATTTAACCAGATAAGTAAAACATATAGTTAAATAGTATTGAAAATGTTTTTGATACCATCAGCAACACATTTACCCTCAGCACCACCAGCCTCCCCCCCGTGCTATCACCCGTACTGACATCATATCCAAGCGCTATACCTGTTAAGGACACTTGTCAGTCTTTATCTTACACATTGTCTTTTGACATTTTACTAGTGAGGGTCCGACTAATGTAGCCTTGTTAAGTCAGTGGCTAAACAAAATGTAAGCTGCTTTCAAACCACACCATACAACAGTATCTGTGGGGGTATTTGTTCAACTCTACAACGATGGCTAGGAATGTTTTGGGGCTTGCAACAAAAGCTTTAGCTCATAGCAACCCCTGTTTTTATTACATAATTACAACCATGTGTTGGATTTTACAGTGGAACACTCATTAAAAGAATAGAGCAGTGAGTTAATGGAAAAAGGAGAGGTTTAGTAATTAGAGAAAATGGCTTCTAAATCCATGTTTTGCCAATGGGATTGTGATCCTAAAACCTAGGAGGAGAAATTATAGGCCTGAACTCGGTTTAAAACTAGACCTATAAGACAAAGCCTTGTATAATATAAGAACATTTTACTGAGAAGGCGGTAGGTAATTGGGACAGCTTTCCAGTGGTCAATGTTAATATAGTGACAGAATTTAAACATCCATGGGATAGGCATAGTGTTATTCTGGGTATAGTGTAAGTCTAAGGACCAAATAAGGTTTGGTAGTTTTACAGCATAAGTAGACTAGATGGGCCTTATTTTTTAAATGGTCATCAAAGCAAGCACTAGCTTCACATTGGACGAGTGAAGCTAGTAAAGCACTAGCTTCACTCATCCAATGTGTTATAGTCAAATCAAGTCTTCGCTTCAGTAACCAACTTCTGCCATATTCCTGCAGGTTTAGCGAAGTACCCTGGTGAGTCACTAACAATATGTGCTGTTAAAAGGCAGTAAGGGCATGCAAGAATGCTTTTTAAGTGCATGGTTTTTTTTTTGGTTAATCGGATGTGAACAGTTTGTAGTTCATGATACCAGTAGCGAGACCTCTAACTGGATTGGAAGACAATATTGGACAGAGGGTTTGCAAAAGGCATTATATAATGTCCACAAATGCCTTCATTAGTCAGAATCCCCATCTTGGTGATTAGCAATGAGCTATTGTATTGTTTACCAGAGACAGTATAAGGCGTAGAAATTGTTAAAATGCATCTGCGTTAAAACATATTATTGAACATGTAGAACAGTTTATAAAAAAGCATAAATATTTTAGACAACTTTTCTTTTAATCTGATACTAGCAATAAAAATGGGAACACCCCTTTAAGAAGCCCAGAATAATCTAGGACAGAGCCTATAAAAATAGTACACACGAGACTAATGTGAAGTAAGGAGATGTACAAATGTTCTGCTATTTAAATTTAGATTTATGTTCTCAAAACAATGGCTTTATGAATATGCAGCTGGCCTTTCAACTTGCTATTTTCAACATGTTGTTGAAACTCATGTAAAGAGGGTCATTGATGGACATTTAGCTGGAAGGACGGCTTGTGTCCATGAAATAGCAAAATAATTGTTTATTATTTCAAATGTTTAAAATTATGTCATATTAGTTTATTAAACAGATTAGTCAGTAACCCTACAATTCCCTATTTAGGGAGCAATTTTTTATTTTGCCCAAGGTTAGTCCTCATTGGTTTTAGAATTTGGCTTATGAGCTACATTTGGTGGGAATGTGCTGAAGCTGAGATGGGAGCTTATATGACATGACATGAGCTAGTCACGGGGATTCTTCCAGGGCTTTGTGTGCAAGGTCGCAAATATCTATGTTAGACCATGAGTTGAAGTTTGAGTGAATACCTGAATAGGTAATTCTCGTTCTTGTACCCAAGAGACAAGAGTCAAAAACTCTTATTGTTAATGTCAGCAGGAGAAACGTTTCCTTCCCGCTGGCCCCTAACAGAGTGGATAAAATGTGCATGCCTTGTTTATAAGCTCTGTGCTTTCTCTCATCCATTGTTCAGTTTAGTTTCCATTAGTTACAACAGCCAACTACTACTCAGAAAAAAGCAGTCAACTGGAATACCACTGTCTCAAGCACCCATCAGGATCTGCTTTTATTTTTGGATTGAAATAATATATATAATGTGTTTTAGCGATTGGAAAAAAACTGAAAAATCTTCCCCTTGTTATCAATAAAGTTTTTTAATTGTTTTATTAATAGAGGAAACAGTGCCTCTTGAAAGGTGGAAAACCACAAATGTACTACACAGTCAGACACTCATATATACTGAAGGGCTTATATCTATGGATACCTCCACATATACTGAAACATACACAGATAGACATATTCTTATGAATATATGCATATGCTAACCTACACACATTCATACAAATACACACTTACATACACTGCCTCACTGGCACCAATCACCTGCCCTCTTTGTTTTGGTCTTATGCCACATAGTGACCATGTGCCACTCAACTCATCATGGCTCCCTGTGTGGCCCCTTAGGCTCCATACATTTAAGGATAGTTAGTACTTGGACTACAAGGGCAGCAGGTTGTAGGTTTAGCGGGCATGTGGCTTCAGTAGGGAGACGTCCGTCAATGGCGCATGCAAACCGACCTAACCCTTTGTCTAAAGGGCTACATTCACTAAACAAAGAATTGAAAATGTTCTTTTCATGCTATCAATATTAATTATAAACAGCCAACCCAAATGAGCTTCTCCTACAAAAAACAGTGAACTAGTCCAGCATAATGCATGTTATTTCCCAGCATTCTGGGATTTTTACGGGCGCCCGGGACATGTGGTCAGTCTTAAAGAGTTGCAGTAATTTTGAGAAAAACAATATGAATACAAAACAGGATTTTTATTGATAATACGATATTAGGACAATTACAGGTAACAAAAGATTATTTCAGTAGTATAGTCAATATCAGAAAAATACATATACAATTTCATGTTTATTTATTTAGCACAAACAGATCCACTTAGCCCCTTACAGTTTTACAATATAATATAGGGGAAGTAACTAATAACAGTCATATAATAAGTACAGTAGTTATACAAACAGTTTAGTCAGTATACAATATGTATGAATACATCTGTAAAGGAGGTTCCTGCCTCATAGAGCTAACAGTTTAAGTTTGTTAGACTATAAGCTCTACTTAATTTGTACTTTAAGTACCATAAAACATATAATGTTCTCATCAAGTAAGCTAGAGATTTTATGAAGTAAGAGGTAGATCAGGGGTATTAAACACCAGTAACTGAGAGAAGTAGTCATACTGTTAATGCTAAAACACTTTCCAGATTTTCAGTTTCGAAAGGAAATTAATTATATTATTGCAGCAGCGTATCTAGGGTACGAAAGGGCACCAGTAAACGGCTTTTAAACGCTGAGGGGGTGCCTCCTAGCAACCGTTCGGCGCCCCTCATTATCCTCCACGAGGCTTCTACCTCTATCCAGGTGCCGGCATTTTATGCTGAGCGACGGAATATGACATCATATTTCGGCGCTCAGCAGTGAAGCAGCGGGCACCAGTGAGCGGCTTTTAAACAATGTTTTGGGGGGGTTTTGATGCGGAGGAGAGAGAGGGGCGCCTAGCAACCGCTCGGCATCCCTTATTCTCCTCCACAAGGCTTCTACCTTCGTCCTTCTGGCGGCATTTCATGCTGAGCGCCGAAATATGACGTCATATTTCGGCACTCAGCAGTGAAGCAGCGGGCACCGCAGCAGAGCAGACCTAGAGGTGAGTAGCGGCAGGGAGAGGGGTTAGAAAGTGATAAGGGAGGGAGAGGGGGTAGAAAGTGATAAGGGAGGAAGAAGTAAAGAGTGTGAAATAATGTGTGGATGCATTGAGGGAATGAGGGAGAGCATAAGTTAATATGTGGATGAATTGTCTGAATGAGAGAGAGCATGAGTTAATTTGTGGATGTATTGTCTGAATGAGAGAGAGCATGAGTTAATGTGTGGATGAATTGTCTGAATGAGGAGAGCATGAGTTAATGTGTGGATGGAATTGTGTTCTGAATGAGGGAGGAGCATAAGTTAATATGTGGATGAATTGTCTGAAATGAGAGAGATGAGTGAGTTAATTTGTGGATGTATGTGTCTGAATGGAGAGAGAGCATGAGTGTAATGTGGAGATGTGAATTGTCTGAATGAGGGAGAGGCGAGCGAGTTAATTGTGCTGAATGAGGGAGAGCATGAGAATATGTGGATGAATATGAGGATGAATGAGAGAAGAGCATAAGTTAATATGTGGATGAATTGTCTAGAATATGAGGGAGAGCATAGATGTTAGATATTGGAATGAACAGATGAGTTAATTATATGCGTGGTATGAATTGTCTGAATGAGGGAGAGCATGAGTTAATATGTGGATGAATTGTCTGAATGAGGGAGAGCATGAGTTAATTTGTGGATGAATTGTCTGAATGAAAGTGTGACTTAGTGAGTGACTGTAAACGTGTTTGTGTGTGTCATAGATGTATAATTGTGGAAGGGCAAAGATGGCACAGGCAGGGTGTATATGGGACAAAGATGACACAGGCCGGACTGTTTGGGGAAAAGTTGACTTGGGGACAAAGATGGCAAATCTTGTGTGTAATCTGGGTGCTGGTCAGGTTCTGTGTGGGCAGTGTGGACGCCAGGGCTGACTTTGGGGTGTGCAACCTGTGATCTATGCCTGTAATTTATGGGTTTTTAAATATACCGTATTTCAAATGCCGTGTTTTTATGTGAATTCCAATTTATCTATACCGACAAAGCTGGGTTTTTGTGTTATTCTGTGGATCCATATCTGCTATGCTATGTTTCATACATTATTAAGTCATATTCGGTTGATTAATACCTGTAATGCTGTTCCATGTATTTATTTGATCTATACCTGCGATGCTACGTTTCATATATTATTATTGTATAATAGAGGATTTGTATGTCTGATTCTGTTTATTTGATATATACCTTCAGTGCTGAGATCACAAGTAAATTTCGATTGATCTATACATGCAAAGCTGGGTTTGTGTGATGATCTATACCTGCTATCAGCAGCAGGGTCTAATAAGTGGGTTTTAGATATTTGGACCGGGGCGCCCCTTACGAAAAAATTACTGCAGTTTTACTGCATTTGTACTTCACTGTACTGCAGTATTACTGCACAATTACTGCACTTTTTTATATTGCAAACCTACAGCTGTACTTCAATGTACTGCAGCTTTATTGCATTTGTACTTCGTTACAAAAATAACTGCAATAAAACTGCAGTAAATGTGCAGTATTGCAGTTTTTTCATGTCCAAAAAACTGCAGTATTACTTCAGAAAGACGTCTGTAATTTTTTCGTAAGAGCAATTTCAGTGCTTGCCATGGGCGCTATTTTCAGTAGATCCGCCTCTCTATTAATGATAGCCCTCTTATAGAATGTTTGGGTTCACTAGCATAAGTCCAGCACTTACAATGTTGTGCTATGTACTTTGTCACCTTACAGGCAACTAGTGATATATAGCAGAATAGCTGTGCTATTTCCCTTTAAATGGTTTTATGCGTTTCACTCTGTTGTGTTGTACATGTTAGCCATACAAGTTTTAGGTGACAACATGCATCACAATTATAGTTATTTTCCTGGCTACATGGAAAGCTACATGAAGTTGTTCATTATTCCTTGCCATTTCAAGGCACAGAGGAAGTTGCATTAGTTTTCTGTTGATGTATACAGATTTTTAATTGCAGGCAGGTGTTCTTCCATTGCATGCATGCTTTCCCTGTGGCTTATCCGCTCATGGGAACGTATACTGAACAGCAACAGGAAACTAAACCTCATGTGATTTTAGCCCATTTTAATACCATGTTAGAAAAGCGAGTTATGGGAGGCAATCATCAGAAATTGTTTCTAACAACGCATCGTCATCTGTGCTTCCATTTATCGCTGTAAATTACACAGTGGAGCTGCATTGGCCGTGATTCAATATTATGAAATTCTTAAAATGAGCATTCTGCCTAAAATGGCATAACAGGGCAAACTGTCAGGGGGCCATGGCCAATGAAACTGTGCTATGAGGGAAACTGTGCTTGAGATCTCCAGAACTAGCCCAAGAGTATGAGTGAGAGTATGAATATGTGTATGTATATGTAAGCATCAGTGAGTCTGATGAAAATAGACTTATTAACATGTGCATATACTAGAGTGTGTTTGAAGTGTACAGTGTAGAAGTGACAATCAAGGTCACTGGCTAGGTTAGGGAATAAAGGATCATCTGAGAGGGGGAGAGGAGCTATTGATGAAGGAGGACTAGGAAAAGGAAGTGGTACTAACATAGGAGAAGGTGACTGTGGCTGGTGAAGGGGATTGCTACATATTTTAGGGCAGTGGAAGGGATTATGGACCATGAAGTGATAGTGAAACTATCCCAGTAATATATCTTCGGCCACTCGGTATAAACGGTAAATGCTTTCCCTCTAAGACATGCAGTGACATATCCGCACCTTCCAAGTTTCCCTTTTTAGAAGAACCAATCTTTTTTGTGTTCATAAATAGAATTGTGTAAAGAATATACTAAATACCTCACTGCTACATAAATTGCTTTTAGTAGTCAACAAAGCTCTGCCTCATATGCACAAGCAGGGCTGACCTGGAGATTGGAGGTGGCTCTGGCACTTTAGGGCCGGTGGCCACCAAATGACAGCGGTGCTTATGCTCATGGAGTGTTCAGCCCATCATATCATATCTAGCCCATGGCTGCACATTGCAGCACCCAACCTGCTGCTGAATATGGAGTGATGTCCGCCAGCGGCCCACTGGTGTGCCAGATGTTGGGAGAGAGAGAGATAAAACAGTCCTATATTAGGACCACAGCAAAATAATAAATCTAAAAAAAGACATGACTCCCCTATTGGCAATGGTAGATGGAGCTAACATGACTTGTGTCATTACAGTCAAAATATTAGTCTAATCCCACCCAAAAGGACGGTCTAGAATCAAAATAAAAGACACATGTTCTCTTTGAAGGGGAACCAACAACCCCTGACGTACTCGCCTCTCCTCGGCAGTTGGATCTATTCACTAAACTGCGAGTAGGCAAAAGAAAAACGTGCACGTTTATTCGCAAATTTACTAAAACCACCTCTGAATTTGCATACACACAGATCTCTTTGAATGCGATGGGATCATTGTAAATGCGATGAATACCGGTACTATTTATGGTAGGAGTGCTGGGGAGACATTGTAGACCTGCGCCAATATGGAACACAAGGTGGCAGCCAAGGGCACTTATCCTAGTTTTTTTTTTTTTTAATAACTGCATAGGCTAATTGCGTAGGAGTTTAATTTCACAGATGGTGATTGCGGAATGTATGTAATGTTTGGAATTGAGAGCTCTTTACTTCAAAAGCAGGCAGCACGTGGTTTATGGTGCTGCATGTCACAGTTTTGTCAGGCCTCATCTATACGCAATATGCCAAAAAAATCCTCATACAAACATTGATTTGTCTGCATGCCTTTATTTTGACATTTGATAATATTTGGATTTCCTTATACTTTGTATTTATGTTCACGAAAACTTGCTGACACCTTACAACTGATTGTTGCCGAGACCTGTGATCTTCTTTGAAAACCTTAGTTTCTGTGTAGCTATCTTTTTACCTTTTTACCACTAGATGGTGGGATAACCAAACTTTCATCCACTTCAATGCAACGGCCATTAAAGAACACAAATATTATAACCATCCACCCCTCTTTTTAGTTGACTTCTACAACTACATGGATCTGGTTAAATTACCATTGAGATTTCAAATTTTACTTTGTGTGTATTTTATGCTAAATTCACACACATTGAATTTATATTTTTCTGTAGACAAGAATTGTCAGAATATTCACTTTATTCCCAGGTTATCTTCCTAGCTAATGATATTTAGATATTACCTATGTACAATTTTTGGTGGTTTTAAACTTAACTTGAAAAATCCTCATATTACATGTATGTTGTTCAAACTCTTACACTGAGTCACATGATTATAGGGTAAAGGATAAGGTTTAGGGAGGAAATTATGTTTAAAACGTATGAATGAAGAAATGTGCATCCCTAAAAAATCCTTAGAAATTGTTTGTTTTAGTGTAAAAAATTAAGAAAACCACGCAAATAGTTTATGAAATTACACAATTATTGTATAGGTCACAGGTATACCCACCCTGTTCCCCTGCTCAGGAGAATAGAAGGGGTTAATGTTTAAATACAATACAGAAGGTATGGACCTCATCCATTCTACTTCTTCATGGTGTTATTCCTAGCACCTATTTTATTACTTTTCAGATTTTTCTGATTTTTTTTTTATATATTGTACATGGGCATGTTTTGTAACCCCATATATATATATATTTATATATATATGCATGGGGCTCAGAGCCTCATTAGAATGGATTTAAACATAGCCCAGTATAGGCGGGATGTAACGAAAATTATATAATCTGTTTTAAGGTATATAGGACAAATTACACTTGCAGTGTAAACATCTAAAGGAAAGATTTGTGTTGTCATTTCACAGACTAATGAGTCATTGTGTGCTACAAAAATAGTAGGGATGACAGAAGGGAGAACACTTCATATTGCTGAGGTATCTGAGCAGCTTTGAATAATGGTGGGTATGTAATAACTTCTATTAAACATGAGTTTGAATGTGATTGGTTAATTCTGAACACAGCCACATCCCCAGTTATAAGAGGGTGTGCACAGTTGTGCAACCAGGTTATTGTGAGGTTTCCCCCCCTCAAAGATTTCAGGTTGTTTTGCAATTGAATTGTTCACGTTATAGGTCACATTAAAGGTGGAAAACGTTCTGACATGATTTATCTTTGTCTCATTCTTTAACATTACAAGAACCTGGCATTTTAACAGGGGTGTTGTCAGGGACGTACCTGCAATCACTGAGCACCGGTGTCTTTGTCCATGTAACACGCGGTCACGGAACGTATCTACAAACTATAGGCCGCATCCCCAGCCTCTGTTGTGGCACACGCCGTGCAAGTGGGGAGGCGTGTCCTGCGATCCAGTGACTCTGGTGGGCAGACTGGGGGGCAGGGTAAAGCGGTGCTTATGCAGTACATAGGAGAAGGAGGGCTGAGGGGAGGAGTCCAACTTTGGCAGGCTATTTAAACCTGCAGCCCTGTACCATCATTGCTTGATTGTTCAAGTTCCCTACTATACCCCCATACCTCTTTGCTGGATACTTGTTTTTTGGATTCTATGGACTTTGACCTTGGCTTGCTTAACGGACTTTGCTGATTCTCTCAACCCAAGACCACAGATTGCGGTACGGTACTGTTTTTGCCCTTTATTACTGCTCAGTGAATAAAACCTTTGCTGTTGCGCTATATCCTGGTTTTGCACTGTTGTGCAAGTGGCAGAATCTGGCAAGTGGACTGAATGTGAGGGATGAAGGAGAGGTTTGAGTCGAGGATGACCCCCAGGTATCAATCCTGGTTAGTGGGAGAGATAGTTGTGTTGTTAATGGTGATAGAATATTCAGGTACTAGGAAAGAGATGGAAGAAGGGAAGATATTGCGTTGTGACATCCATGAAGAATTAGTGGCCAAGCAGGTCATTATATGGGACATGAAAGACAAAGAGAGGACAAGGAGAAGGCAGGTAGATTTGAGTATCATCTACATATATATGACACTGGAAGCCAAATTAGTTGATTAGTTTCCAAAGAGATTATATGGCCATAACCATAACGGTGCAAATCTTTTTAAAAAATACAAAAAACAAACAAAAATAAAGATAATAATAAGAAAAAAACCCTTACATCCCAATGCCCCCACACAACATCTAAAAGGTATAACCCTCCTGCCCCCGTTCACAACCCCCAAACCCGTTAAGCCATAAGTATAAAAAATACTACCTATAGGTAACTATATGTAAAGGATGGATATGGCCCTCTAGAAAGAAAAAAACTAAGGATGTGGGGTATTTCGGTAATCAGGAGATGCAGCTAAACAAGTTTGGCAGGGTTTGTTTGCCATAACACATACCCTGTGCAAAAACATCTAAGCAACACAGAAGTGTTGACAGAAAAAGTGCAGGAAATCATTTCTGTGGCCACCATTGACATTGATTGGTGGCCAAATAACTGGGTGAAGAGTGTCCAAATACCCCTGATACAATAGTTTGGGTTGTCTGCTTTACAGAAATATATACTTCTGTAGGTATTTTTGGTTTATTTGTTTAAAATTAGAGTTGCAATTCCATCATACCTAATGAAAAAATTCTACGGCTTTGCAAAGAATAATGTTCACGTTATAGTAAGTTCCTTATAAGTGCTGGGAACTTAGGTATTTCTGAAATCAGGACACCTAAATTGATAAACTTGGAAGGGATTTTCCATCACTTTACCTAAATTTGTGAAGATTCAGAGGGGGAAATATATAAAAAAATTTAGGTTTTTTTTCTAATTTTCGCTAGTTTTTACTAAATTTCTCAACCTAAGTTTTCAGCTAATTATCTAACTATGGTATCAAAAGAAAGCTCTATCCCTCCTTGAAAAAAACAAAATATAGATTACATGGGTACACTATTCACAGGAGAATAATCGCTGAACCGACATACCGCAAAAATGGCATAATTGCTCCGGGACTTGGGGTACCAAAAACCCCTGGGACTGAAAGGGTTAAGATTGTAATATATCAGATTTTTTAAATATATATATATATAGATATATATATATATGAGTGGTTTATGTCTTGTTTCAGTTCCTTTAAATGGGCTCTGGACACATTTGTGAGTTATATTGACTGAACATGTGCACACATTTGAGTGAGACAATGAATAAATTGGGCCCATGGTTTTAGAATTATACTGATTTCAAGACCTTGTCTAGCCATCAGAGGGGTTTTCTTGTTTGTTTCTCTGTTCCACTGAAAGAAAAGAAAAATATAGACTCCCTGTTCTACAGATCTATTGCTTTACTTATACCATCAACTGGCATTACACTTTAAATACTATAAGTATTTTTTTTTTCCAGGAGAAGAAGATTTCTAAGGACCTGCATATTGCATAATTCTGGATTGTTTTACCTTCTAAAGTCATTCTTCTAAAGCTGGCAAATGCAGGAATTGTAACTTTGACAAGAAATCCACGTAGAAGAAGCCTCAAAAGACTGACATACCCTGATGAACAAAAGTGGGACAAAACCTGCATCAAGAGATATTGCAGTGTGTTAATGGCCGACCAATAGTAGTTTTGGTCCCCTAGAAATATTTTGGTTATATTTTTATATTTTAAAGAAGTGTTTTTATTAGTTCTCTGTTCTACACAAGTGCATTATGTTGAATAAATTCTGTTTTAGAACTGAAAAATACAGACTCTGTGCAATACGTCTTAGTAGAAAAAAGACAAAAAAACAAACAAACCTTAGATGCAAAAATAATTCTTGTGAACCATTCAGTTTTGCGAAAAGTAAGAACTTTACTAGTCTGAGTGCTGCTAATTGATGTGATAGCTCGGAGAAAATGTGAACTCAACGTTGGTTTGTAACAGTTACAAAGTCATCAGTGTTGATAAATTACTGTTGTATCACATTATTTCATGTTGTATTAACCAAGTGATATACTTAGTCAGTTTGTATGTGCTACATTAATGTGTACTGTACCAAAGGCTTTAAAATATGTCTTGTCTTGTTTTATAAAACAATGAAGTTGCCACTGTGGTTATATTAAGGATTGTGATACATGAAAGCTGGAAATGCTTTACTGCCACTTGATTTCCATGATCAAACCTGTGTCTCAACTCTTTAAAAAGTCAAGTAGCTACTTTTGACTTTAAGTGACAATTTGGGGGCCAAGAAGAGGATAACATTTTAGCTTCAGCTGGTTGGGTTTAGCCACACAATGAGTTTGTATGTGAGTTGAAGAGAAAGTCCTTACTAGGCACATGGACAAGGGAAGCAGGGTGGTAGGGGCAAAAGGGACAAATCCTCACCCTGGAGCATTTCTGATGGTCTGAGTTGGGCCTGCATAATGCATACATTAATTTGTTATCTTGTAATCCCACTAATTTAGATGTGCATTATGCTAGCTGGCCCTTCGTAATGCATAGTGAAGTTGGTGAGCAGACAAAACAAAGTCTGCAACAGTTACTTATGATATGATGCACCTTCTAAGTCAATGGAAATTATTACTAAATCTTTTTCAAACATCTTTTTATTTTGTATGTACTTAGCCCTTGGAATGTCAGATGGATTAGTAAGTTATAAATAATATGGCCTCTGTTAAACCTACCTATCACCAGTCACGAGTAGTCAGAAGAACATAGACATAAGTATATTGGAAGCATCCAATGCCATCGTTTATCTGCAGACATTTTGCCTGAGACTGGCTAAATTATCTTTGCTTAAGAACACGCAAGAGCTATGTGCCTATTATCAGCCACAATAATAGTATAGACGTTCCTTACTAGTCTGCATACATTCATTTTGGCAGGATATTCTTCTTAAATAACTAAATACCATGGTCTTCAAGATGCCTTAAGGTTGCATTGCCATGGCATGTTAGGGAAAGTGGTATAAGAATGCTTGTTAAAATTATAGGTTATTTTTGTTTAGCTTAACAGCTTTGGAGAATGTAATTGTACCATTAAATGCCTCAGCATTATTCTTTACTTCCAAATGTTTGCCTAACAAAGGCACAATGTTAATTTCTGGTGGTTTGCGAGAGAATAGCTATACAATTCTTCGTACTGAGTCTCTGGGACTTTGCATTCAGTAAAGTAAAAAGGCTAGCATTCTATTTACAGTTAGGTGTCAGTCTTTTTCTATAGTTAATGCGGCCACAGTGGTTTGCATTTAGTTCTCCGTTTGCCTTGTTACCATGTGGTTAACTGTGTTTGCTGCTGTGCCTAACTCTCTGCTTTGCTCCTTTTACAGTTTTATGTGTTCTTGTGCCTGGGCCTCCAGTATTTAGCTTGCAACCATGCCAAAGTACTTCACTATAGACAAGTCCTAACTCTAATACTGTCTAAGATCACAAAATGAGCTTGATAGCTAAACTAAAACAGAGTAACAAACTAGTAGCTTTTCTGTAGTGAGAGCTGGTGCAAGGATTTTTGTCACCATAGGCAAAAACTAATTTTGCCTCCCCTTTGCCTCAGCCCCTTAAATACAGCCCATCATACACGTGTCCCGCCGCCTGTGTTAATGGTGCCTACATTACAGGTATAGATCACAGGTTGCACACTCTAAAGGCTAGCTCTTGCATCCATATGACTTGCCCAGGACCCAGATTTCTTACTATATCAGCCCTTTCTCACTGTCTGTCCCTCCCCATCACTTACCTTGCTATGGTCCTGTGGTCCTTGCTATGGTCCTGCTCCATGGCTGTGTGCACTGCTTCCCTGCTGAGTCAGGGGTGGATCCAGAGCCTGACTTCAGAAGGGGCAGTCACACTAACACACTAACATCCAGAAACTCGCACTAACACACATGCACGCTGACACCAGCAGAACTAGGCACTTGATGATAAAACACATGCACACAAACTAACATACACACCCAAACATACCCAGATACCCAAACTAACCCAGCCAGATACACACACACACTAACATACTCAAAGACACGTGTTCACACACTAACATACCCAAACACATACTCTCACAAACATACCCAGACACACAAGCTAACATATCCAAAGACACAAGTTCACACACTAAAGTACCCTTACACTAGAGCTTACAGACACACTTTTATTGAGGACCGGTTGGTGGGAGATCCTCCTCTAGGAGATCTACATGGGGCACCTCCTGTCCAGTCCACCAAAGAGGAGGCGCCCCCATGTATCTGCGCTCTAGGCTGGTGCCTATCTTGCCTATAGGTAGTGCTGGCCCTGTCTGTTGTAAAATGAAGTGAAACTGAACAAACAGAGCAGATGAGTGGGGCAGGTAGATCCAGGAGGGTCAGACATAGAAAGCCAAAGCAGGAACAGAGCAAGCAAACACAGGCAAATTAGTGCAAACCACTGCAGCAGCAAATGCAGTACCATAGCAAAGACTGGGATACAGCAAGGCACAGCACAGCATCTGCTTTACTGCATGCTGAAAAATATTTGGCACTCTTTAAAAGAAGCCGTTAGCTCTTTTCTTATCAAAAGCTGTATACTGATAACTACAGTTTAAAACAAGTATCCGGGAAACAAACTAGAGATATTCAATGGTGAATTTGTGTAGCAGAGTTCAAATATGTGTAAGACAGCCAGCAACTTTTGTGGTAAATTCCATTTCAGCACAATAATGAAATAAATACATTTAACAAACTCCATGATATAAATGAACAAATTAATCACAAAAACTTGTATGTAGCAGGGTCGTTAATAGAAGAAGCACTTTGTTTACCATGAGGTTCATTTTATGTAGAATCTCATTAATAACTGAATTTTCCTATGTTTACCAAAACCATTTTATGCTTTTTCTGTTGGACCTTATGTTAATAGAATGAGATTTGGATAAAATTTATTTTTTTAGTATTTTTTTATATACTGTATATCATTGACCATTAATTATGTTAAATCATTTGCAGGACATGTTGGGGAGTTGAATAATGACACATGATATGTGCATTGAAAATGTAAATACTTTATATCAAAATAAAGATATTTCCTGGTCTCTTTTAATATTTGTTTCATTTTTCATTTCATTATATTTGTTTCACAAAAATGCCTGGTGGTGTTCTTCTCATTATGTCCCCACAATTGAATAAATAGAAAATAAGAATCCATTAACACTCATTGGTCAACCAAATAGCTCTAGATTTTGTAAAGAAAAATTATTTTGGATGTTTGAAGTGGAAAACAATAACATGATAACTATGCATTCATAACAAAAACAAAAATATGGAAGAAACAGAAATCTCCACTTTATTTTTTAAATTTAAAAATATAACACATTTTATTTTAAATGGTTTAGGATCCTGTTCAGTTATGTCTAAATGACAGCAAAAGATATTTAGCAAATTGTGAAACCTAGATAAATCAAACCAATATAAGAAGTGCATGTTGCACTTTGTACTAGTAAAAGCAGTGCAAGTATGCAATACCATTACATTTTTAAGAGCAATCTATAATATACCTGCAATTTCGGTGAAGCCAAGACAGGGAAAAAGAAATAATGAAAACATAGTATATAGTAGATACCGTATATTCCGGCGTATAAGACGACTGGGCGTATAAGACGACCCCCAACTTTTACAGTCCAAATATAGAGTTTGGACTATACTCGCCGTATAAGACTACCCCTCTACCCAGCGTACAACAACCAGCCAGTCACGGCAAGCAATGTACCTTACCGGTGATTTGCTGGTTGATTTGCTGGCTGACATATACATACATGCACTGCCCTTACACACACACACACACACACACATATATAATATATATATGTGTAT